>CAWUFW010015764.1:0-343496 GCA_963921515.1 Calotriton arnoldi | reverse complement strand
GGGCACACTGAGTGCGCTGTACTAGGGACTGACAAGTAAACCAATCATCCAATCATGGAGTCACTAATACATGTATCAATTAACGATAGGGAGCACTTGCACTTTGGCACTGATTAGCAGCGGCAAAGTGCCCATGAGCATCTAGTCCAGCAAAAACATATCGGCAACCGTGGAGGCATTACGAAAAAATGGAAGGGAGACCCACGCCAAGGATGCCAGGTCTAACACATATCCACTACTCAAATTACTTTCATATTTCACTATACTAATTCAACACTAATCCTTTATGGGTTCAGGAGTAGCTTGCTACTCACCAAAAAAGCGCTTCAACACCACATCAGGGTTAACAAGTGCTATATAAACACAAACCTTTTTTCCCTCTCCTATCCTTCCGCTATCCTTCTGAATCCAAATAACTGACCACTCAAATTACTTTCATACTTTACTATACTAATTCAACACTAATCCTTTATGGGTTCCGGAGTAGCATGCTACTCGCCGAAAAAACACTTTGACGCCTCGTCAGGGGTAGTAAGCGCTATATAAATGCAATTACAATACAATACAATACTTTGTTGAAAAGTGTGAAAGTCTGCCTGGGCATTGGACATTTCCATAATGGCCTGGCCTTTGGAATAGTGCAGGTTGGTGTTAGTCTCTGTTTACAGACAACATGGATGGTTTTATTTCGAGGGCGCATATATGTGTGAAGGCAGTACAACTTGAAAGATTTGCGTTGAAAATTCGTTCACAAGCTAGCCACAGGATTTGATTGTTAGATTTGCGGTGCATTGTTTTCATGTGGCCTAATTTACTTGCACAATTTGCTTGCTGTGCTGTGATGGTTAATAGTTTAGTTTCAGCAGTTGCTTATGTACGTATGTCACTAAGTAAACCTTATGTGTATCCCGCGGCCAGTTTTAGGTCTTTAGCTAACATCACTATGCATGTTGGCATGTTCATAACATAGCAGTAACGCAGGGTAACCATCTGACCGAATTTATCGGGGAAATCTTGGTTTTTCACCATCTTACCTGGAAGATTTTGGTAAGTTTAGCATATGTCCCGGATTTCAGAGACACAGAGGGAGGCACGTTTTCATGTTTTCCAATGCAGGATTAGTGGCTGCCCTTATCAGAAAGTAATTTAATTAACACAAATTATGCCTTTTGTAAAAGTTCCATTTCATTCCACTTAGTGCTAAATTGTCTGCGTTTCTAAGTTGGTGAACACTATCGCTGCCATCCTGTCCCCTTTGATCACTGCAAAATTGTAGCCCTACTTTGCTGTTTGGGGAATGTCCTGTTTTTTTGTTTTCAAAACCTGGTCCCTCTATAGGGATTCACAAAATTAAAAGCCCCAAAATAAAAGCTGACTTGCTTAAAACGTCCAAAGTATGTGAGGGGCTGCAGATAACAGGAGCGTGACTTTTGTGTAGAATTTAGCACACTGGCATGGTAGCGGCAGTGACATTTAGTTACTAGCATTTCTCCCGTTTTACTGTATCGTTTTCTACCACTTTTAACGGAAACTGCAGTTGTGTTTGTTCAAGTGAGTGACTTTCAAGCGAAGATGTTTAATTTGCTGTATTTTCGTGCAATTTCCATACGCAGCATAATTGCCAAATAGCACAAGGCTCCTTTCGAATCTGACTTCTCAGTAATGCATCAGAGCAAATTGTCCCCTCATTCACTGGATATTAGGCATTTTGATCAAGGATGACATCATTACCCAGGCCGTAAACACGCATGTGCTCTCTTTTCTCCTACGATGGATGGACCTGTTGTTCAAGTATGTTCGAATTATGAAAAAAGTGGCTCAAAATGAGTTTGAGACACGTTTCCCTGGTCCCTATGTGGGAGCTCTGGTACTTACGTCATTAAAGGAAGAATATTTTTATATCCATCACGCACATGATACACATTTCAAATTAGACACCCGTAAGAGTAGCCAGGGCTGCATTATGAATGGGTGTCCTTGGGCATACTTTCAAGTCGGAATTTCTCAGTTTGTGCATGAGCAGAAGACAGAACCGCTTGGAAACAAAGATGGTTAACCACGTTTTACTGTTTACGGGCTGTGCTACCCGCAGCTCACGATCTAACTCCATGAAAATCTGTATTAAATGTATATATTTTGTGCAGTACAATCCCCTAAACCCAGGCGCACATCAATGCCCTGCTCCTGTCCACGCGTTCTTGATATGGCTCAGAGGGCCTGATTCACAAACTGCACTTTGTATTACGTTTTGGAGTGCTACAAAACATACTAGAAAATTGAAGTTTTCCTACACTTATGAGTTTGAAGTTCTCCGCCCCGACTGCAGAGTCTCCGCACACATAAGTATAGGTTTTAGTATTAAATGTGGAAGAGAGACAGGGACGTGGGCGGGAAAAGAGTGGACTTACTTGTAAAGGGCATGGGATAAGGAAGGAGTAAGAGGGGTTTAGGAAGACTCATAGAGGGGTTTAGAGAGGGATGTCACCCCCCACACAAGAGTGAGGCAATTGCTTTACTCTGGAAGTGGAGACATGTAACTTACACTTTTGTGTTAAGTTTACACTCAAAGTTTGTGCATGTCGAAAGTAGTAAAGTTACTTGTGAGAAATTGGTCTGTTGGTTTAGGGTTGTGTGAGGCCTTCTCAAGCAACAGCCACAATCCTTGTCAGGGTGAACCACAAAAAGTCAGTAAATTAACGTGCTTAACCATCTGGTAACTTAGCACAAAAGCAGTCAGGCTTAACTTAGAGGCAATATGTAAAGTATTTATGCAGCGCCTAAACAGTAATAAAGTAAAAACACTGCACCAGAAAAATCCCACACCAATTTAGAAAAAAACAGAGTAAAAAGTAATACATTATTTGACACTAAAGCAGCAAAAATCCAATCAGTAGAACCAGAGTTAAGATTTTAAACAGTTTTTAGTGCAATCTAGCTGCCAAAAAATCAAAGCACCATTAGTGGGCATCTAGTCGTGCAAGACCAGGGCAAAGTCGAAAGTTATGGCCGACTTCAATGGAGCATGGCCCAGATACAACAAGTGGATTGGACCCGGTCTCGGCTTACCTTCAGACTTAGACAAAATTTTGAAGAAAAATGTCTGAGAAGATAACTTTCAGTGAGGAAAGGCAGCTGGCGGTGTCCGAGGAGGCGGTGTCTTCATCGGGGAGCCACAGGATGAAGTGGCAGTGAAGATTTCTGCATTTGGACTTAGTCTCTTTTTTGGAAGTCAAAAATCTTCAACAGGGCAAAGCTGCAGGCTATAGACAAAGAGGGCTCCAGGAGGTGAATACCCTTCCAACAAAGAGCCGCTGAACAGGATTTGCTGCTGAGGAAAAGAACATAGCTAGAGCTACCGCAAAGTCAGGCCAACCTGCAATGCACCTCGGGTGGATTGACAAGCAGGAAGGTCTCGGTCTCCTCTCAGTTCCCAGAGCACTTTTTTGCAGAAAATGTTTTAAGTCCCAAATTTTGGATTTTGGCTCGTTGGGTACATTTAGCACCACATCCAAGGGTCCAGGATTGGAGGGATGCCACTTGGTGGGTCAGGAATCAATTCAGGTGGGTTCAAGTTACAATTTAAAAATTGTTGAAGCTTTTTGTATCCCTGTAGCTCTGAACAGCAGACGAGCAAACTACCCCTTGGAGTTACTCTGTTATCCTGGGTTCAAGCAGAAAAGAAGTCTGAAGCAGCAGGGCAGTTCTCTGAGGGCACAGGGCAGGCTTCAGCTAGCAGAGCAGTGCTCTTTGAGCAGCAGGGCAGTCCTCTGAAGTACATAGCAGGCCACAGGCAGCAAAGCAGCCCTCTGAGAGTTCTCCGCAGATCCAGAAATTAACTGAAGAGTGGGTCTGAGGGTCCTATTTTGATACCGGGTACCAGCTATGAAGTGGAAGAAACATCTAGAGTTTTGTCCCCACAGATGGTGCTGGAATTTCCTTCCTCCTTGCCCTGGTCTCAGGGTGTCTGGGGCTAAGGCAAAGTCTTTGAAATGTAAGTGGGGCTGTGCACAGCTCTGCCCCTCCCATCCTGTTAGGATGTCCCATTCTTCCAACACCCAGTCCCCCTTTTGTGTGACTCTCTGGGAGGAATATACAAAGGCCAACTGCCAATTACATCTAGTCATGTGACCCAGGAAACAGGCTGCAGGCACCAGCTTTCTAAAAGTATCAAATAAACAGGTGCCAGTACTGACCTTACTTACAGAAGATATGCATTTACATTTGTGATCGCACAATTGAATTATTGTGATCACCATTTATTTTCATCACAGTAAACACAGCACTTTTTCCTGATTATTTTTGTAAATAGTCATAAACAGTGAAACAACAAACAAACAAAACACACATTTCAAAAATGTTTTGATGAGAGTAGCCCACATCACATATAACATAACATGACATGACATTATAACCTTGAATTAACATATAACGCCAAAATTCATTGAATTGTACATCATCAAAAACAATATGTCCCAGTTCTGAAATTCTACACCCAGAGGGGGCCTGTGTCACTCCAATATTAATGAAAGCCCCTGCCTGTTGGGCAATAACCAGAGGGTGCAAATTTAGTATGTGTTCAAAAAGGCTATTAACAGGGATCTGTCTTATGAAAAGTTCAACTCAAACATTCCCTGTGTGCCAGCGATGTCCTTACAATGCATTCTCTGGTTCTTAGCACTGTCAATGCGTTTCAAACCCCACAAGAATTTTAAGGGTTCTCATCAGGACACAGAACAGCTGGACCATTCACTTCAAATGTGTGGTGTCCAATAGGTCCATTTATATTTGAGCTCTAGATAAAGTTGGTTCATGAAACCACAGTGGTTGCCTTATTCATCATGGATCAACGCTTGATCCGTCTTTATCCTTTCGAGAGGTAAGTTAGCCTTGTTCAGTGTAGGTCAGTCCTTTGCCTGGTTGCCTCAATTAACTTCCGAACGCTGTTAGGTCATAATCTGCTGTGCTGGTTGCCCTTAAAACCTCTGAATGGCCTTTCATGTCGTGGTGCACTGTAGCAAATTATAATCAAGGCAACTATGATGAAAATAAATGGTGATCACAGTCATTCAATTGTGAGATTATGAATGTAAATGCATATCTTGTTTAAGTGAGGTCAGCACTGGCACCCGTTCATTTGATATTTTATAGTGGCCTAGCCTTGCTGACTTTAAACTAGCCCAACCCCTCTCACTTTGTTCAACTTTCTAAAAGTGGCTTTTTCAGAATTGTGACTTAAAATATGACTATACCATTAAAGAGGGTTTCAAATTAAAATTCCTTCGACACCAAACATGATATTTCTATCTGCTTCCAAACAAAGGTTCTCACTTATTAGATGAAATACAGTAATGCAGTGTTATTCTATGGGAGAGATAGATCTCACAGTAGTGAAAAACAAATTTGTGATTTTTCACTGCCAAGACATGTAAAACTTAAAAGTACATGTCCAACTTTTAATTGCAATGTACCCTGCCCTATGGACTTTTTAGGGCCAACCCTATAGGTTACTTGTATGTTTTAGAAATGAGAGTTTTAAGTTTGGACAATGGATTTTTTGCCAAGTTGATTTGGCAGTTTAAAACTGCACACAGACTGCAATCCAGGCCTCAGCCATATTTTAAAAGGCTACTTATGTGGGTGGCACAATAAGTGCTGCAGGCTTACTAGTAGCATTTAATTTACATGCCCTGAGTTTATGGGGAACCACTTTTTCTAAGGATTTACAAGTAAATAAAATATGACAATCAGGTTATGTAGGAAGGTAGAATCTTTCTAGCATCATTACTCCCACTTTTTGCCTGGTGTCAGTGTGTTTTTGACTTAGGTTTCAGGGTTCCTGCTAATAAGGACCCCAGTATCTGGGCTCTCTCCCCTAAATTGGTTCTGGTAAGTACCTTGGTACATCCACAATTGGCTACTGGTTTACCCTTATAAGTCCCTAGTATATGGTACTAAGGTACCCAGGGCATAGGTACACCAGGGGTCTCCCATGGGCTTCAGCATATATTGTGCCAACCATGGAGCCCACTTAAACTGTGCCTGTCATTGCAGCCTGTGTGAGATGGTGCTTGGACCCCTCACAACAGATATGTTTCCTTACATCTGAGGTCACTGCACTTTAAACCTATAAGTCACACCTATGGTAGGCTCTTCAGTCCTGAGAGCAGGGTGCTTGGTTACAAATGTGAGGGTGTCCCTGAATGATCAGGATACCTCTACAAACCCCGGAGACTATTCTCCAGGCTTTGTAAGTGCGGTCAGCCATTTTAAGGTGTGTAGTGGACATCAGTCATTACGAGATGTCTAACTATATAATGGCTGCACCGAACCTGGTCATGTTTGGTATCAAGCATGTTGAAATCATACCCCAACACCGATTCTGATGTGGAAAGTATGATTGCATGTACTGGGGGGCTCCCTAAGAGAATTCCCCTGTACTGCATGGCAACCACCTTTCAGTGGTCTGCCAGCAAACTAGTGCTGCTGCCGACCACAGACACGATTCTGCCAACCTGCTGCTGAGCTGGCACTTACTGGTTTTGATAGTGAATCTGGCATGCTGCAGTGCCTTCAGTACTTCCGGGAGGTAGTGCAAATGATCCTCCCAACTGGAACTGAAACCCACAATGTCGTCAAGATAGGTGGCTCTGAAGCTCTCCAGCCTGCGAGGACCTCGTTGAACAACAACTTAAAATTGGCAAGGGTGTTCTTTAACCCAAATGGCATAACCCGAAACTGGAAGTGCACTTTCGGCATCTAGAAGGCTGACCTCTCTCACGCCCCGTCGTTCAAGGATATCTGCCAGTAACCCGACATAAGATCAAATGTATTAAGGAACTTGGCCGCCCCTAACCGATCAATAAGTTCATCTGCTCAGGTGATGGGGTGCGCGTCAGTCCGAGTGACGGCGTTGAGCCCACGGTAGTCCATTCAGAACCGAAATTCAAGTGCCACGCCGGGAAGAGCAGCCTTGGGCACCAATACCACAGGACTAGACTAAGGGCTTTTGGAAGGCTTAATTACCCCAAGGGCTAGCATCTTGGCAACCACTTCCCAAATGCTAATCCTTACCTTGTCCGACAACCTGTAAGATTTATGCTTAACAGTTAGGTTATCCCCTGTATCAACATCATGAGCACACCAATGAGTTACCCTGGGGGGTGAGCGAGAACAGGGGAACAAACTGCCCCAATGAGCGGCAGCAGTCTCCCTGTTGATCCTGGGTCAAACTAAGGGAGAGAATCACCCCCTCTATTGTCCCCCCTGCTCCAGGTAAGACAGTAGGTCAGGGAGAGGTTCGATCTCCGCTTCCATCCCATCATCCATGACCAAGAGCACAGTCAACTCAGTTCTCTTAAAATGTGGCTTGAGGCGGTTCGCTTGCAGGACCCTCACACGGTTCCTAGGAGTTTGCAGGTCCACCAGATAGGTGTCATCATTCTTGTGCTCCTTCACCTCAAATGGCCCAGATCACTTGTCCTGTAGAGCCCGAGCTCTATGGCGGCCATGACCCACACTTTCTGGCTAGGCTGAAATTCAACCAGAGTGACGTTCTGGTCATACAACCATTTCATATCCTACTTGCTAGCTTCCCGGTTCGCCTGTGCAAGCTTCCGGAAGCGGTCTGTTTGGTTAAGGAAAGCCTGGACATAACTGGACATAACTGAATACATCCTGGGGCGGCTTCCAGGGAGCTTGCTCCCAGCCTTCCCTCACCAATCTGAGAGGACCCCTCATTGGGTGCCCATACAGAAGCTCAAATGGGCTGAAGCCACCACCCTTCTGCTGGACCTCCCTGTAGGCAAACAAAAGGCATGGCAAGAGGATGTCCAACTTACGCCTCATGGCGTCATGGCCTCATGGCGTCTGAAAGACCCATAATCATGCCCTTAAGGGTACGTTGAATCTCTCAACCGAACCATTAGTTTGAGGGTGGTAGGGGGTGGAGAACTTGTAGGCTATCCCACACTCCTCCCACATGGCCTTCATGTACGAGGACATGAAGTTGATCCCCTGGTCAGAGATCATCTCCTTGGGGAAACCCATGTGGGTAAAGTCCCCAACAATGTTTGGGCCACAGCGGCTGCCGTCACCTTCCACAGGGGATCACTTCTGGGTGGCATGGTCTACCAAGACTAGGATAAACCTTCTTCACATGGCAGTCTTGGGATCCAGGGGCCCAACAATGTCAATGCCCACCTGCTCAAAAGTGGTGCCCACGACAGGGAACAGTTGCAGGGGGGCCTTACACCTTCCTTCAGCCTTCCTGCTCACCTGGCAGGTAGGACAGGACAGAAAGAACACATCTGAGGCCTTCCTCATTTGAGACCAATAAAAGTGGGTGGCAAGCCTTTCAAAGCTCTTGCCCTGCCCCAAAGGACCTGCCAACGGCACATCATGAGCCAATCCCAATACGAGGCTCTGAAACACTGGAGTACCACCAGCACTTGGGCTGACCCAGGTTCATCAACCTTAGGCTCACTATACAGGAGACCATTCTCCAATGAATCCAATGAGTTTCCAGAGGTGTCACCATCTACATGGGCTCCAGCCTGGCGTCGAAGACCCATCAGAGTAGGGAACTCTCTCTGCGCCACACAGAACTCCTTCCTGGAGGGAGCTCCGTCCTGCTGCCAATTGGTCAGCTCAGGCAGGTTCCCCAGTTCGGCCACACCTCCCCTGTAGGCACTGTAGCCTACCCTCAGGGTCAGCCTCCTCCCGGACCAGCGGAATCTCAGGGACAGGTTTTCCATGCCCCTTGCCCTTTCTCATCCTGGCAGGGACCTGAGCCACTGTTTCAGGCTCAGGGTCCATCTGACTAAGCCTGGGCGTAGTTCGTGAAGTAGCGCTACGCGAAGATACGCAAAGTGCAGTTCGCACTACGCGAGCTACGCGTAGCACTACGCAAACTGCGTAGTGCACTGTTCGCAATGATTGCACAGTGCCGGATGCTTGTCCGCACTGTGCAATCATTGAAAACGGCATCTTGCACAGTGCGAGCTGTCTTTTACTGCCGCTCGAGTAGATTTTTACTCGAGCGGCAGCTTTCTCAACGCGGACTGGTAGTTTCTCATCGCGAGCGGTCGCGAGCATACGCGACCACTCGCAATGAGAAACCTGACCTCCCCACGTTGAGAATCTCGCCGGGAGGTTTATTTTCCACGCTCGCGATCGGCAACTTGATGTTGCTGATCGCGAACGAGGAAAAAGTCTCGCCGGGATGTCATTTTGCTTGCTCGCGGTCGCCAACTTGACGTTGAGGACCGCGAGCAAGCAAAAAATGACCGCTGCACTACGCTACGCTACGCTACGCGTGTTTGCACTGTGCTACGTGCAATTCGCGTTGTGCGAAGTAGCGCAAACTTCGCAAACTACGCGAGCGTAGCGTAGTGCTTTGCCCAGGGTTACATCTGACCAGCCTCCGTGCTGCCTTGACCATCTGGTCAGGCACTCCCACTCAGGCAGTCCCAACATCTCCAAGTGCGATCGGAGCTCCACCTCTCCCTAGGAGGTATGTCCCAGGTTGTCGCTGAGCAGACAGTCCCCATTCAAAGGGATGTATCAGTGTGGGGTTTTTAGTATTGACAGGAATAATGGCGCTCAAGCTAATTCGCGCTGAGTTTATGTTATACTAGGAGTGTGAACGGTGCAAACCAGGTCAGGGGATATGCCCTAAAACCCCTGTGATGGTATGGATAGAAATCCACACAAATGAAGTAGGTACAGTCCCGGGCACACGTAACGAGGATATAATATCAGGAGAAATGTCTCATACTGCAGAAATGGCCATCTTCCGGAACCATTTTCCTTCCTGATCAACACTTCTCCCAGTTTCCTGTACCCCGGCGCATCCGCCGTTGTCGTCCTGGACTACTGACCTGGCACGCCTAATTCTATATTCCCCCCTGTGCTACTTAGCACTTGGTTATTCTCGTCGCCACAGACTGCATCGACTTTTCTGAAGGTCAATAGTCCTCATTGGCTTATCCGCCGCCCGGCGATATCCGTCTTCCTTTCCTTACATTTGGCAGTAGTCCACCTACCGTGGTTCGCACTGCTCTTCATTGCCGTTTTGGAGTCTTGAACGGTCACTTGAATCCACCTTGTTGGCACCGCCTTTCAGCCCTGAAGAGTCACGGGTTACTACCCTTTGTGACGAAACACGTGTTGGCTGGTTGCTTTTGTTTTGGCTGGTTGCTTATGCTCTGTTACTATATTAAACACCTATGATTATCATTCTGGTGTAGACCCTCTACATTTCTGCAGTATGAGACATTTCTCCTGATATTATATCCTCGTTACGTGTGCCCATTCAAAGGGAACCTGTGCCACTAGACAGTGGCTCTCACAGTTGTCTGCTGCAACCACTTGGTAAACCAAGTTCAGAATGACCTGCTCCGCAGACACCAGATGACACCTGACGGTTGTCATACTAGCCCCTGTGTCTTGCAGAGCCTGCACCCTATGCCCATTAATGGTCACCCACTGCTTGTACTTCCTAGGATTATCAGGTATGAAGGGTTCTCTGGACCACTTCACTGTCGCCCAGAGACTTTAGGGTTATCCCAGATAGCTCCCCACCATCAACTAGGATCAATTCTTCCCCAAGCGCAACCCCTGCCACCCCCAGTGTCTGCCCACTGATGGGGGACGATGCCCGCTTAGGACACTTGGGATCCCCTCAATAGGCCCTTCTTGCTGACAAGCATAACACCTAGAGGGTCCTTTCCCTGTAGGCTTACCTGTAGGGAAACATTTTTTCTTGTCAACAGGAGGTTGGAAATCCTTACCGGGGGACTTAGTTTCGGACACTTGAGACACTTCCTTGCTTTTATTTCTGTCCCCGTCCTTCTTCTGCGGGGGACCCGTCCCACCCTTGGCGGGATCTCCCTCAGACACCTTCCAGTGGAACTAGGTGTTAACCCAGCGGTCTGCGTCCTCAGCAAGCTCTCTGGGATAAGAGAGCTTCTTATCATTAAAGTGTTGGCTCAGCTCAGTAGAACAAAGGTTAAGCATGTGCTCCTGCACAATCAAATTGTACAGCCCCTTGTAGTCCACCACCTTACTGCCCTTCACCTAACCATCCGATGCCTTGCAAAATGAATCCACGCAATCTACCAAGGTCTGAATGTCTGAGGGTCACTTTCACATTGTCCCTAAACTTCTGCATGTACTTCTCAGGGGTCAATCCATATTTCTTGACCAGGGCCTCCTTCAGTGTGGAATACTTCACCCAGTCACCCTCCCTTCCAGTGGAACATGCTTCCACAAACTTTTCCCCCAAACCCCCTCAGGGACCCTGTGCATTTGTAAAGTTATTTCATAGGCCCCAAACCACCGGTCTATGTCATCCCCCACTCCATGATCAGGCACCAGACCCTTAAGTATGTGGACTCTTTTGTCCAAAGACACGGATGAAATGCTGCCACCATTTGTGCTAGACTCAGCCCTCTTGAATCTTAAGTCCAGCTCTCTCAAGCCCAACTCTTGGGCCAACATCATTTTCTTTTCTTCTGTCACCACCTTGGCCATCTCACTTTCTCACTTAAGTTTGGCCAACTCCCACTTGAGCTTCCTTTCCTCCCGCCTGTCCTCTAGCTCTTCTGGGGACAGACCCCTCGAGGAACCACTACTGCCTGACCTGGAAGGTGCTACACTCCCCTCCTGCAGCTCCTGCTCCTCAGAATCCACTACATCACCCTCCCCGCAATTCTCAGCTGTACCTCTGGCCACCAGCCAGGCCCTCAATGCCTTTTGCGGCACCTCCTTTCTAGTGAGACCTTTAAAAGAGCATTTCAGGTCTTTGCAGATCCCTTAGAGCTGGGCCACCACATAAGTTTCCAACTTATCATGCTCAAACTCCACTACTACAGGTACCTCCACTGGCTCTCTGACTTGAACATGACTGTTGTGAATACAGAAAGGTTTCCAAACTAGAATGGCAAACCACCCAAAAAAAACAAAGGTAATAAAATATGAGTGCACACTGGAGTCGTAGCGAACCACTGTGTTGCTAGTTCTTGTGCCAACACACTTCCTATCCTTACCGCTGATCACCAAATGTTAGACCCAGTGGTTTCTGGCTGACTGGGGTGCATCGAAGCCAAACAGAATCCACTGCCCGGGATAGGATGAGTAAGATACACTTGGTCGATAACCCTTGCTCACCCTTGGGTAGCTTGGCACAGAGCAGTCAAGCTTATCCTCAGGTTCAAAGCGTAAAGTGTTGGTGCAGCACCATCCTCACAACACCCTGCACATGCTACAAAAAGACTCCACACCCTATGTATAAAACACTGGTCTTTGTATTACACACACATTGAAATCAACATGACAAACACATTTGATATATACTATCCAAAATAGGGATAAACGGTATCCAGTAGCACACCATTTTGAGGTAGAACACAAGGGTAACCGAAATCTACTGCACTTCTTTGCCATGAACAGAGATTTCCAACTCTGTAAGGGGTAGGTACAGAACACGCAAGCTCAGACCACTTCAATCCAAATATATATTGGATCTTGACACCAGGACTCCCAATGGTCTCAACTTTGACGAGGAGTTACATATCCATTTGGACGAGTAACTATTGTCTCTCCCCTCATGCTTTCAATAGATCAATTGAGGAATACTTAGAGCTAGGTTGTAATATGACTTTTAAATCTAGGACTCTTTGTTTCTCTTATGATGTATATGAAAATTTGCAAATGTAAATTGATTTTAAAATGTATGTTTTGTTTTCTTGTTTATGTTCACAAAGGGTGGGCCCACCTCCTGAAGCTGTTCAACCAGTTGTTCTGAGCTGCAGTTGATTGCCCACAGGGCTGGATTCTTTCTCCTGCCCTTTCCTCGGAGCCCAAGGAACAGAATGCAACTAAGAGCGGAGATATTGCTTTTTATTTTATTTTCTACTTTCTATACTTTCTTCTATTCTACCAGCTTTCTCCTTCCTTCTTCTTTGATGTGCCTATAGGGAATGTAAAGATGACCCTAGCTGGTGATTGTATACTTAGTAATATTGTACTGCATGATAGTTATTTTCTGTTTACCAGTGCCCTCCAAGTATTGAGTTATGATACACACTTGAAATTGTCTTCAGGTGGACGTATGCCCACTTGGGCTGAATTGTGGCACAAACATAGATCCAATTGGCTCACTGGCATCTCCATGTACTAGAAGTATTGACTATCTCAGGGTCTGTCGGGCATATAATATTCACAGTTCTTTACTATTGGGTTATCAGTGTTGGATCAGCCATTACAATTTTATTTGTTGCCTTCTCTAAAACAACATTTTCTTCCCTTACGATACACTATGCATATAACATGTATGTAGGTCGTCTGCACCACAATGTGATTGAACAATGATTGCCCACTGGGGCTTTATTCGGTCAAATAGATCGAATGAGGCCAACTCAGACTTATTCTGTAGCAGGAATATTCTCTCTCTGGGGGACACGGCACATCACTTTGTCTTACAAATAGAGCATATCATTCGCTTTTTTAAGTTCATCATATTGTTTGCAACATCTGCAGGAATGCCGGTATCCGCACTTATGATGAGACAGTTACATTTTGTTTTTATAGGCACCTATGGGGGAACGCCAAAGGAATCAGCCGCCAATGACTAAAAAAGTAATTATACAGTGGGTGGTTCTCACGTGGGTTTGGCGGTGCGGTGGCGGGGCGGTCCCACTGCAGCACTGTCAAATTCATAATTGGCCCCTTAGGGGCTTATTTGCAAGCGCATAGCGCCACCGGTGCGTCATTTTTTTTTATGCCCCGACGGTGTAATGGGTTTTTCCATATTTACAAGGCCACGTAAAGTCACCCTGCGTGACTTTTTGGGGCCTTTTAAATAGGGCCCTTTTCGTGCATTACTCTGCGTGAAAGGGGTATTTCATGGGTGTTGCTGTGGGTGTTCCCACACAATATCCATGAAACTTGACACATTCCCAGATTTACAACATTTTGTAAAACTGGAAATGCGTCAGAATCAAATAGCCCAACGAGGAGAAATACTTTTATTCTCGTCGTTTTTTTCCTCCTTCTATGCGTGCCTCATTCTGCAGCATGCATAGAAAGAGGAAAATGCTGTTAATTGTTTTTGTGCAGGAAGGTGTCCCTTAATGCACAAAACAATCATCCCCACAGCGCAGGCACCTTTGCAACATGACACAAGAGTGTCTGCGCTGGCGCATGGCAGCCGATTGTTTGCTAAGAGAGGGGAAACCGGGATGCGTGGTATTGTTGTTAATACGGTGCATCCCTGTGCTTTGAAAATGATACCGCACGGGCAGCTAAATGGCTTGCAGTGCCTCACTGCATTATTTTCTTATAGATGAGGGCCTTAATTTGTTCAAGGGCAGTTTGTGATTCTAGAGTCTACTAGGTATGACCAACGCTTGAGCCCTGGGTATCCTGAGAAGTAGGGACACTGAAAACCATACGTGATGTATTTGAATGTCTAAATGGTGAGGTAAAAGTCATGTCACAAGTTATAACATTGATGATGTAATTTGAAATTTCACCTGCGACCACAAGGGGAAGGTCATGAGCAGGTCACAGTGGCAATAATGGTTGCATTTCTCTCCTTATGTGGTTCATTTCAGTGTTTTTATGATTTGCAATGTAAACATAATGTCTCTATCACTGAACTTTTATGAGAATTTCTATAGATTTTTATAAAACATTTTTGTCTTTTGAAGGACTATAGTTTCCCTTTAGCACATGTTTTTTCAGTGACTTTATAGTTAAGGATCAGTTGCTTTTTCCACAGGAAATACGCTTTTTTTAAATTTGCTAATGCCTTTGGTGCCATTTGAAGAATCCACACTGAATTTGGAAGAGACATGCTTTATCATCTTAGGTTCTTCAGGTTTGGGCAGATTGATCAATGTGAAGGTGCTGGGAATGAGTTGAGCGTAACGCAGTCCCCTGTGTCTCTGTGGGGGGGGGGCAAACTTTCATGGGGCCCCCAAACGTCCAAGGGGCCTCCAATCAGCCCAAGATCATTGAACAAATGTGAGACATGGGAGACTCAGTGGCCCCTCATCATATTCAGCAGGGGGGGCATCATTTTGTGTTACGCCACAGGGTGAGTCATTGGAGTTGGTCTAAACATTGCCTAACCCATTTTAAGTCATATAAGAACTTTTGCATCAAATCATGCTAAATACCTCTTTACCTCTACCACCATTAGCCCTAAAGTCACCCTCACCTACCTTAAGCTCCACCCACCATGAGCCCTAAAGTCACCCTCAACTAACCTCCCTTTACCTACACTGAGCCTAAGTCACCCACACCTTCCTCTGACTCTACTTACCCTGAACCCTAAAGTTTCTCTGCCTCCCTTTACCTCTACCGACCCCGAGCCCTCAAGTCACCTTCACTTCCCTTTACCTCTACCCACCACATAACCCTCAATTCACTCTTGCCTCCCTTTATCTGTACCCACCTCTGAACCCTCAATTCACCCATACCTCACTTTACCTATACCCTCTCTGGCCCCTCAAGTCACCCTGACCTCCCTTTACCTCTACCCACCCCAGAACCCTTAAGTCACCCTCACCTCCCATTACCTCTAATCACCCCTGAACCCTCAAATCATCTTCACCTCCCTTTACCTCATACCGCCCGATCCTCAGGTTACTCTTACCTCCTTTTACCTCTTCACACCCCTGAACTCTCAAATCACCCTCACCTCCCTTTATGTTTACCTAGCTTGAACCCTCAAGTCACCCTCATCTACCTTTACCTCTACCCATCCCATAACCCTCAAGTCACCTTTCCCTCCCTTCTCTCCTACAATCCCTAAACAAGTGTCCCTCACCTCCCTTTAAATCTTCCCTCCCAGGAACACCCAAACCACCTTCACCTCCCTTTACCTCTACCCACCCAATAACCCTCAAGTCGCCCTCACCTTCCTTCACCTCTACCCACCCCAAGACCTCAAGTCTCACTCACCTTCCTTTACCACTACCCACAATGAGCCGTCAAGTCACCCTCACCACCCTCTACCTTTACTTACCCTGAGCCCCAAGTCACCATCACCTTCCTTTACCTCTACTCAAGCTGAGCTTTAAAGTCACATTTGCCTCCCTTTACCTCTACCCGCCCGAGCCCTCAAGTCACTGTCACCTCTCTTTATCTCTACCCACCGCATAACCTTCAAGTCCCCTCACCCCTTACCTCTACCCACCCAAGCCCTCAAGTCACCCTCACCTTCCTTAACCTCTAGCCACCATGAGCCCTCAAGTCACCCTCAGCTCCCTTTACCTTTACTCACCCTGAGCCCCAAGTCACCCCTACCTCCCTTTACCTCATCTCACTGCCGAACCCTATAGTCACCCTTGCCTCCCTTTACCTCTACCCACCCCTGAACCTCAAAGTCATCATCATCTCCATTTACCTCTACCCACCTCTGAACCCTCAAATCACCCTCAGCTCTCTTTACCTCTACTCACCCCTGAACCCTGAATTCACCCTTAACGCCCTTTATCTCTGCCCACCCTGAGCCCTCAAGTCACCCTTACCTCACTTTACCTCTACCCACCTCAGAATCCTCAAGTCACTCTCCCCTCACTTTACCTCCACCCACATCTGAACCCTCGTCAACCTCATCCCCCTTTCCCGCTTCCAAATCCTGAACCCTCAAATCCCCCTCACCTCCTTTTACCTCTACCCACCCATGAACCCTGAAGTCACCCTTGCCTCCATTTCCTCTACCTACACCTGAACAATAAAGTCACCCTCACCCCCTCTTACTTCTACCCAGTGCCCTGACCCTCAAGTCAAGCTCACCTCCCTTTACCTCTACCCACCCTGAACTCTCAATTCACCCTCATCTATCCTTATCTTTACTCACCCCTGAGCCCTCAAGTCACCCTTAGTTCCCTTTACCTCTACCCACCCCTGAGCCATCAAGTCACCCTCAACTCTCTTTATCTCTAGCCACCCATGAACCCTCAACTCACTCCTACCTCCCTTTACCTATACCAACCCGAACCCTAAAGTCACTCGAACTTCCCTTTACCTCTTCCCATCCCTAATTCCTAAAATGTAAAATTATAATAATAATCATAATACTAGTAATAAAAAGTATGTTATTTTTTTAAAAACTCTTTCCTGTATGATAAAGTACTCTATGGTAAAGGTACAAATATTTACCTGCGTGGCACTTACCTGCATGGTAATGTGTGCGTGGTAATTGTCCTACATGTTAAAGGTAGCGAGGTAGAGGCTGTTTTCCCTCAGGCCGGACACATCCCTGTCACTTCCTTAAACACTTTACAGCCTTCTCACTAGCACCCATAAATGTTTTGGGGGCACCGTCTGTTGATTTATGTCCTTCAATATGTTTGGCGGACACCTTTGCCTCTTTTCAGTTTGTCACCTTTTTACCCCTCCCTCCCCCACACCCTATACTTTCGGTCTTGCCTGAGGCAGCTCATACGCTGTCACTTGCAAAACATTTTGTTTTCTTATGGGGACTTATAGCCCGCCCATTGCTTATCATTCGTTGCCTTCATCATTTATCTCATATCATCCTTCTATTTGGTTGTTGAGTGTCGGCTTCACTTCCTCTTCGTATGTTTGTCCCTACCCTGAAACATGGCCCAAGTAGTGCTTCCCTTGCCCAGTGTCCTTCCACTGCTTACCGCTTTCAGAGGTACTTTTCCCTTTTGCTTGCACCCCCTTCCTCCTTACACCACCCTCATTGATGATTGTCCTGCCCCCAACTTCCTTCTGCATTATTGCTTGTCTGATCTGACCCTCCCCCACTGTTTTTTTCCCTGTCCACTACACACCACCTCCCAATTTGTTGCTTGCCCCCTCCTCTCCCACCAAAAACAAACCCACCTAAAAGTCACATCAGCGGGTGTCAGGATGCTGGAAAGAGGCTAACGGCACTGCGAGCCCTGCTCTGCATGACCTCTTTGATTCTGTCTTCATGTGGGGATAACACAGCGAACTACAGACTGCACGTAAGATAATTAAAAGTTTTTTTGTTAAGGTAGAGAATAATCCCATACTAAGAATACAGATCACTGACCCTTTCGGTCTGTGCTGGCAACATAATTTTTTCTAACTTTCCGCCATGCTGCACAGCAGCCACACTGCTGTTCGACATGGCTAAGATAAATAGAGGAAACCAATAGCTGTCCTTTGGGTGAGACCTATTGGCTTTGCCAATGCTTTTTCTTTCAATGTATGTGATGTATCCGATGAGATTGATGCCCCATCCTTTGTACTCTACACATTGTTTTGTTAACTGACAAAAGTGCAAAACCATGAATGATTTTTCACTCACCCATTTACAAACCTGTCTTTTCCCTGATTCAACTAACTTTTAGAGAAATATAGATCTCCAGTATCCGACCTTCTCCTCAGTTGTCCCCTATTTCTACTGCAATTAGTAACAGCCTTAATAAACATAACGAGAAATTCGACATTACTCTGACGATCTCCGTAGATATGCACACTAAACCTCACTTTTTCTTTTTTAAACACGTAGACCTAGATTCATCAGATATTCTTTTATCAGAATCAAGATCTCATTTTTGAGCGCCTAAAGCCAATTCATTTGGTTGTTTGAGCTACATAAATTATCGGTATCGTTGAAGCTTCAAAAATCACCCTCTTCGTCTGTGTCTTTAAATAGAGGATATTCACGTCAGTCATTCGCCCTGACTTTGACAATATGAAACTTCACTTTTCCGCTGAAATAAAATTAGCATCTTAATTTGCCCTCCGGTACCCATTTTCGATTAGACACATTCTTTTAGTTTCTGCCACTGATGTAATATGTCAGAATTATCGTTAACCTTTTTCTTTGCAGGGAGCTCCTATTTTCTGCACAGCCTTCGAAGTTACTGTGCAGCTCCCTGCTGTTCCAGGCACTTTTTCATCCCAGGTTTTATTTTCTAATGGTTGAGCATAGTGAGTGGCGGAGTTGAGCAAAGGGCGCGTTTCACATGTCAGAAGAGCTGAAATAAAAGGAACGCTAGACGATATCTAAAGAGCTCCATAACTCAGCATGGTTGGTAGGGCTGGGTGTGAGTGAATACACTGTAAATATCCAGCATTTTAGGTCTGGTTTTTCACAGCTTAACCTCCCAGCGGACCTATTGCTAACAATTTATATAGATTTGGTATGGGTCCACCGTTATAAACCAGTGGTTTTCTTTGACCTTCCTCTTTCAGCTACTGGCTTAAGACTTTGTCAATCATGCATTGGCTCGGTCTATAGAGTATTTATCTCTCACCTAATGCTATTGGCTGTTTAGGTGTATCCTTACACCTTCACTTGATTGCTTGCATTGAGAGAGACTTTGCAACTAATATGTTTGCCTCTGTTGGTTTCCTCCCATGTTTCTCGTTCTAATGTGCTAATGCTGTATGCTGACATTTAGCAACTTTAAAAATCCTCAGTTTTGAGAGATATACAAACTAGTCCAAGCCATTCTTCTAGGCTGTGAAAAAATGCCAGGAACTGTGAACATGGGACTAGTGCTCTGGCCCGCTGAAACCTGCCGGAATAAAATCAATTTTTCATAAACAAGAATAAATCAATATACATTCATGCAAAAACAACTGCTTTGTCAGTTAATTAGTTCCGTCGCCTTCATATGCGAGCATTGGCCACTTACTATATGTATCTAGCACTCGTTAACGCCAACCAGTGCTTAATTTGTAAAAAAAATATGTGCCAGGGCCCTCGTCAAAGGGTCACTCCAGCTAGCACCATCCACTCCCCCTGCCAGCACTACTAACCATCACACTCCTCCTACAAGTGTGACTGTTCAGACTATTCCAGGCACCTCAAGCTAGAAGAATGGCTTGGGCTGCAGGTATTAATCATTTTTAATTTATATTGAATTATTAACAACTGTTGTTGTGCTCATCTTTAGATTAAACAGACAGCGCCACCATGTGCCCGACTGTCATAAGTGGCAGTGTTGACAATTAAGTGCCAGTGTCGAGCACCAGAAACCATCGGCTCACATTAAGCACTGGAGTCAACCTCTTGCTCTCTTACTCCTTGATTTATTGAAAAGTGGTTTCCCCTGTCATTACTACCTCTTTCTGGAGAAACTATGGGCCTCAATTACAACAAAATGACGCAGTCTGGCACCCCAAGCTATTTTGCTGTGCCGAGCTGCATCATTTTAAAAGCACAGGGACGCGCATCCCAATTGCATCCCTGTGCTTTCGCTGGTGTACAATTGGCTGCCATGCGCTGAAGCAGGCAACCTTGCACCATGGTGCAAGGGTGCCTGCGTTGCGGGGATGATTGTTTTTGTGCAGGAAGGGACATCTTCCTGCACAAAAACAACCATTGATGGTGTTTTCTTCTTTCTATGTGTGCTGCAGAATGCAACAAACATACAAACAGGAAACAATGAAGAGAAATAAAAGTATTTCTCCTCGTTGCACCTCCTTATGCCTCCCCTGAGGAGGTGTAGGATTCTGACACATTCCCAGGTTTATGAAATGTTGTAAATCTGGGAATGCGGCAGAATCCATGGGTGTTGCTTGGGAACACCCACAGCAACACCCATGGCATGCCCCTTTCACGCAAAGTGATGTGTGAAAAGGGGCCATATTTACAAGGCCATGAAAAGCCACGGAGGGTGGCTTTGCATGGCCTTGTAAATATGGGCCCACTGTGCTGCCGGTGCGTCAAAGGAAGTGACGCACAGGTGGTGCAAGGGCTTGTAAAGAAGCCCCTATCACTTCACTCATTTTCTTGCTTCCCTCCACCTCGTTTAATTGCAAAGACAGCCTTAATGCCTCATTTCATCCAGCTGCATGCTTCCCTTTCCAGGAAAAGTATTGACAAACATTTGGGGCTGGATCCATATTGATTGATAAGACATCTTGAGCTTTTGAAGTCACAATAGAACTGCCATGGCTCTTTCCCAGTTGGCAGACAACATCCTCTACTCTAGTTATGGTGGGGTTTCTGTTTGCTGATGCTGCTGGACCGCTCTGTTGTGTTTAATATGTTGTTCATGGGGTAATCCTAGCTATTCTAAATTCATGCAAGGCTTTGAATGACATGACCTTAGAGTGGTTTGGTCTTTTCTGTCTGGAAGACTAAATCAGTTCAGATGGATTACTCCAGATAACCCCCACTAACCTTTGTCATGAATACTCTTACTATGTGAGAATCAATTAATTCTTGTAGAATTGTTAGCCTCCTGAAGCACATGCAATTCTTGTTAGCAAATTCATTCAAAACATAAAGTATAATGAACACGAAAAGTTTCTTGTCTTGACTTGTGTTGTGGTTTTATTTTCTTTGTTAGACCTTCTTTAGCCAACGCGTGTTTCTTCGTCTCTGGGAAGTATCCCTTCGACTTCATCAAGGCTATTATGTCTAAGTTTCCTCGGCAGTCAATCGTCCTGCATGTGCTTCATGTGGCTAACCATTGTTGTTCAATCCCAGGATTGCACTAAGGGGAGTAGGGTGTACCTTCCCATCATTAGAAAGCACAGCGGGCTAAAACCCTGTTCGTATACAACTATATGAGATGGCTATATGAGCGCCTGAGACCTCACAAACACCCTCTTGTAGAATTGTTGGCAGGGACCTGTAAGATTGATATATGTCTCACTGTATGTGGTATTTTTATAGAATAAACTTATCGCAAATGTAGAAGAGCACTGTATAGGGTCAAAGGCAAAAACAGAGTCATGGTGTTCACACTTTTCAGAAAACTAGGTTTGTGGTAGTTTAAGAAGTTTTTAAAAAGTGGTCGTTCAATCGAAGCAACTCTTGTCATTGTTTCTGTCTGCACTCTTTCAATTGAATATATTCTGTTTTGAAAGCTGCATACTGAAGAACACTCTTTGCCGGTCGAGGTTTACAACACATACTAAGTAGTCAGTTATTGAGCATAGATAAACATGTAGAAGGAATGTAGATGACATGGTGAGAGCGCTGAGCGGCCGAGCAATGGGCAAATGAGGGCTATATTAAAACTGATTAACATAAAATACTACAGTATTTCTTTAACAAAAGGCCTCTAGCATCAGAGAGCTAAAGCTCTATTGAGAAGACCTAGGAATGCAGAAGGTAACCATGCCAATTATGTTACAGATTGCCTAGCTTTCGGAGAGAGTGCTCTTTGAATGGATACTTAGATCTATGCATTTAAGATAAAAAATGGGAAATGTGGTTGATTTTCTGGGACATCAGCCTGACTAACTGCACGCTCTGTGCACCATGTGTCATTCTCTCGGCCGCTGATAAACATCACTTTCTCTAAGACGTCCCTGTCCTGATTTCAAGGGGTTCATTGCTCCGTAGCCCCGGGGCAGCGTCTGCTTTATACGAATATAAATATGGATGGATTGATTGTAAAAAGCTGAACCTCGCAGTTTGATTATTGACGACTGATCAAGCAGAAAAAGTCGATCCATCACAGACATGCAAATGGCTGACAGCGATGTAATATTAATGCACAGAATAAGTGCCTCCAATCACGGATAATGAGCATGGCTATATCATTTCCACGGTCATCAAAAATGTCCCAGAAACTTAGAAATGCTCCTCTTGCTGTGGAATTATTCAACCCCCGTGGAAAAAGGCCTGTAATTTCTCGTTTCTGCTGGAGATTGGCAATTGTGTCTACTTTGAACATCCCTTCAGTGTGACGGAGCTGCCCGGCCCGCGCCGCGCCTGCCTCCTAACCTGTTGGCTCTATGAGCGAAGCATCCTTTGCATCCCTGGTAGGGCATACTTTGGGTTGAAATCAGTGATTTGTCAGCATGTGATAATGAGCTGAGTATCCACGCTGGGAGATTGGTCCTTTTTCACTCTGAAATAATCCATTGCATTCTGTCAAACTGGCAGTTTCTACTTTGTGAAAATGATGGCTCTGCTCTGTGGAAAACTGCCTATTTACTTCGAAAATCTTGAGTCTTAAGAATAAATTCTTTCAAAAATGAACATGAATAAAAAGGTTTGGTTGTAGTAAAATCAATCTTGACGCACTTACAGGTGATATTTCAGAGGTTGACCATCTGCTGGGTTGACCATCAACCTAACCGCGCCAATGCTTGGGCAGCCTTCTGCACTAAAGCCTCTGGGTCTAGCTTGCTGCTGTTGCTGGGTAGGTCCCATGGTCAGTAAGCACCCTCATGATACGAGCACTGCTAGAGTGGAATTGTGCTGCAGCGCCTGCCTTCCGCAGTCACCTATGGAAACAAATGATTCACGCACAGTGGTTCGAATGGAGGTAGGTAACACATGCGTCTTGAGACTAAGCTCCAGCTGCAGCCCTCTGGCGTCCCGGCTCGTCCCTTGCTGGCCAGCATTTATTCACTTCAGACAGGGCATCCTTGTTAACCCGACCATCAGATGCAGTTGAGTGTACTAGAATGATTGCTACTCCAGCCTTCAATTTTGTGACCACCTCAACCCCAATGCCATAATAAAACCTGTGGTTGTGTTGTGGTCCGCATGAAGGCACCACAAGAACGTGATTTCACAAACACACTGTACAAGATAGATTAAAACTTAATAAAGCTATATGATCAGCTAGAGCAATAGAGGAGGGCGTATGATGGACCCACAGTTGCGTCTGGAGATGCTAAGTGAGAGGTTCCATCAACAAAGTGCACTGTGAGTGGAGGGCAGGGTTTCATTAATGACCTCAATGTGCTGTCAGCTCCTACCACTATCCTCGGAAACATATGAACTGTTGCAAATGCCAAATATCATTCAGCAAAACATGCTGTGGAACAGACAGCAAATGAGATCCAGCACCAAATAGCAGAAGAACAAATAGCCGCAGTGACTGGCCCCCGAGAGAACAAACCCAAATAAGTGACCACCAATCACTCCATCAAACATCAGATGGGTAGCGAGTCGTAAACCAGCAAAACCTACAATAATTAATCAATCCCATCAGCAAAAACGTAGAGTAAAACTCAGCAGTGCATAATGCAAATACCCCTGATTCAACAACACATACATTAATGCCAACCAGGACACAGCCAGCAACATCTAAAACAATAAAGCAACGTTTAGTCTGCAAAACCTACAAGTTAAGAGTCGAGATTTCTAATGGATATTCTTCGAGTAAAACCGAAAATTCCCAAATCAGCAAAAGAGCCAATTTTCAGACCTCAGATTCTACAGTATAACCGATTTGTGCCGGTTTGTGTCACTTCTGTAATTCTAACCTGGCACAAAGAGTTGATAAATGTGTACTAATGTATATAAACGATGGCTCAGAATCATATAGCAAATCATAGTCCAATTATGCTTCACAAGAAGACAGCAAAATTTACACCAAACTCTTCAGAGTCAGTTGAACCAATCCTAAACCTGCCTTGTCGAATCACTGACAAAATATCGAAGGTCAAAAAATCGACCTACAAAAATATCGCAACAAAAATATCGATGTCAATAATATCGACATCCTATCTACAACATGGTAAGTACAAAAATATCGAAAAATAAAATATCGATGTCAAAAATATAGTTATCAAAAATATCGTTTTTTTTGTTGTTAAAAATAATATGTAAAATAAACTAAATAATACTTATAATTAAAATAAACATAGTTAAAAATATTTGATAATATTTAAAATTAATAAGTAACATATATAATTAAATAAAACATTAATTAAACATATACATATAAGATATAATATATATACTTAATAATAATTTTGAATAATTATTGTAATACATTTTAAATTATTAAAAAATATTATAAATTACAAATACATCTATACACATAAAACAATAACATAAATAAAAATTAAGGGGCCCATTACGATGGCGGGCGGAAGCACAACCGCCGTGCTGGCGGATGCAAAAAGCACCAGTTACCGCCGGCACGCAGCAGTCCACACGCCCGCCCAATTACGATGCGAAAAGCAGGCCAAACACCGCCGGCAAGCCAGCAACACCGTCCGCCATCAAAGTGCGCCCGTACACGTAGCGGCGCAGCCCAACTGACACACACCGTCCGACGAAACACGTCCCGCCCGGCGCATAAATTACGATGCTGCAAACAAACGGCTCCCACGGCCAAGAGATACCGTACGACAAACCGAAGCGGTAACACGGACGCCGAGCACGGACAACGAAAAGCGGCTCCCCGAGCATGAATCCAGCACTGCAGGCCGTCCCCATGCTCCTGCTGATGCACCACCAAGGACGCAACGTACCGCGGAGACGCAGGTAGGCACACACACAACAAGTGCACGCAAACAGCGCACACAGTGCAAGGGCGGAAAAGCGGACAACCCCCACCAGCGCGTGTACACAACACATCCACCATCGCATCCACATATGACACACAGGCCAAATCGTAACATCGCAGAACACATGTGTACACACCACCTGGGACTAGGAACCAACCACCCCGTCACGGCCCCAAAGCGCCGATGACGCCGCCACACATGCGCACAACGCAGAGGCCAACCACAGCGCCATGCATGCGTCGCACACAGACACAGGGACACAACCAAGCAGCACACACATCAGCCCCACCCCGAACGCACATGACACGTGACAGGCCGGCCACAGACATGTCCCCAACGCCCAATTCACGGACAACACCCAACGCCACACAACCGACGCACACATGTCAGTGAAGACACGCAACAGCAGGACACACCCCAGTGTAACAAACATGGCGTAGCACACAGCGGCGGCAACACCAACTAGGAGAAGCAGGGCTCCTTCGGGAAGAGGAACGCCAGTACCACACAGAAACACCCATACCACCCTGCACATATGAACAAGACATATAAAACGGAACACCAAAGAGCCCGGGGACCGACAACAGGTGGCCCAAGAATAACATCCACACACAAGGCCCAACGCAGAGCGGAAAGGCAGCCTGCCGCCCACACAAGGGAGAGCAGACAGCACTGAATGACCTTCCATTCCAACTCCGAAACCACAGCCCTACGACAGAAGCCGGTGAATACAGCCATTGTCCAAGAATAGACCAACACAGGCATGCCGAGGAGACCGACCACACGGCAGATAGCGCATATCACAGAAGCACACAACGGACGGGGAAGAAAGAAGAAAACACTCCCCATGTCGGCCACATGCAAGTTAATTGGAAGGAGTCACACAGCACTGACCTTGAACTGTCTGAGAAGCATGTGGGAAGAGGGCCCGTGTCCTCCAAACAAGCCAACAGAACACAAGTCCTGTCTCCCTACGACTACACAGAGCTCACAGCAACCCCGGAGCGTGCACATTGCAGACTGCACACACAGCCGGAGCACGCCACCTCAACGAACCGCTGCGAAATGGCAACCGCAACACACCTACCCAACTACGCCGAACAGCTCAAGCTGTACAAAACCAACCTGTGCCATACATTGGGATGCGATCTCCTGTCCCTGCTGAACGTAAGTTACCGACTGACTTACCGCATCACATTGTTCAGCTGCGTCATGCCCGTCTTCTACTGTCGGAGGTGTCCCTACCAGCATCCCGTCGAGATATGCCTCTCCAACCCGGCATGTCTGAAGGCGGACCTGCTACCACTACTCCTCCCTCTGGACGCACACGACAGGGCCTGCTCTGCCTATGGGGGCATGGCGTATGTGGCCAACATCGCACCCGCACTGAAATGGGACCACTGTGCCTCCACACGACGGATCATCGAGAACAGCTACATCGAATGTCACCCAGCATGCCCCATCATGGTCCTCCAAGGGACAACCTACGAACAACACCTTGACAGCCACCATCCGCTTCATTGGCTGGCAAACATGTACACCACCAATGACATGGAAGCCCTGCTGGACGGCATCGCATACCTGACAACCTGTAAATACGTCGGACCACAACGCAGGTTCCCCGAGTGACCTATGATGTCCAACCCCGCACCCATGCTTAGCTTCCGCACGGACTGGCCAGTCACCACCACAACAGCCATACCAAACGACCGGCAACTGTAACCACACCATCAACGACATCGCCATGACATCGGATATGACCGGGACATGCACACTGTTCCCCATCACATCCAGGAACACCGCATGCATCGTGGGAGGCAGTGGCATGGGCTCTGTGTATCGC
Source organism: Calotriton arnoldi (assembly GCA_963921515.1). Taxonomy (NCBI): domain Eukaryota; kingdom Metazoa; phylum Chordata; class Amphibia; order Caudata; family Salamandridae; genus Calotriton; species Calotriton arnoldi. The sequence goes on along the minus strand of CAWUFW010015764.1, from coordinate 316,420 downwards.
ACCCACATGGACGGAACTGCACGAACAACCAGGACACGACATGGATCCAGCGCCCATGGACACACACACCGCTCAGTGGACATGAATAGGTCGCCTGGAGTCTGTGGGTGCTGCACCCCTCCCACCCCCGCCCCGGGAATCCCATACCAGGACCTTTGCATGGACGACAAGTGCATACAACAACAACACGACCCCAGTGACTGTGACATGTCCAGTAACCACCACAGTGCAACAACAAGTGGCACGCCGCTGCATGCACGCAAGCACATGCCCTGATGTCATCTCACATGCACGCGTGCATGAGGAACAACCGCAGCAAACCTGTCACATGGAACTGAGATGGACTGTGCCCATGATGCCAAGCGGTCTGGTAGGCTACATGTATACCGTCTGTGTCAAAGTCCGCAGCTCCGCAGCTATACGTAAATGTACATTAGCACAGCCTTGGCCAAGCAGATGTCACTCTGAAGCCCACATCCCACATGCAACAGCCAATCACATGTAACCCCACTCCCTATCCCATTTGCAATCATGCTCAGTATATCCTCAACATGTATTCCGCTGCCAGTAGTGTCCACTATACTGCATCACAGAGGACAGAAGACTCAATATAATGTTTGAAACCAAAACTGTCTCCGCTGACTCATTTCACAAGTACGAATGAGAGAGGATGAGAGTATGTGAAGTACACGGCAGTCGTGACATGACCATGTAGTCCACTGGTATTGGATGTCAACGCAAATGAGTAGCACTACTGTGGAAGACACACATGTGTCGTGTGAAGTCGTATGGACGCAGTGCTCAGGTGGGTGGGTGCGACGGGTAGATGCGCACATGCCAAGTTGGAGCACGCCGTGTTGGGAGGGGTCATGAACAGTACACCACCGCTTCCCTGGGCATTGTGAGAGGACACCTGTCGGGGGGAGTGAACACGTGTGTGCATAGCAGCCGGGCACACGTACAAAGCGGTACCAGGCGCACCTCAGCCCACCCTCTGTGGACAAGCTGGATCCTGTTGTGCGCCCGCCATGCCCCTGACAAGGCACACACAGCCCCAGTCGACCAGGTGTAACCCCAACATAGTCAATCCGCACAGGCGATACAGGGCACGGGATGGCAGTGGAGCATGGTGTGTGAGAGGTCTCCTCGCGCTCCTCCTGGTCATATCACGCAGGCAATAGAACCTCAACGTCTAGCATGGCACAAGTCAGATGGAAGTGTAGGGGGACGCACCACAGCACAAGCAGCACTGACGTCACGGGAGGTGGCTCGCACCATCCCATCCATTGCCCATCATACCAACCACGCCACATGCCATTGCGACTAAGTGCAAGCACGTGCGCCACCACCCCCGAGCCCTCCCCAGAGAGGCCAAAGAGTGAATGTGTGGGCCATCAGCCACAGACGGACGCGGCCTGGCCGCAAGGGCAGCCACAGCCACTGGGTGTCGCAGGTGGCGGATCCGGAAGGCGAAGACTGTGATGCATAGTCCATGCAGGCCGGGTCTCCATTTGGGGCACCACGCAGGTGGACGGCGTCCCGCGACACATCATACCCTGAGACAGCCCACTCGTGCAACTGGACCCACACATACACTCCTTGCCCTCTCTGGTGCGAGCTTGGGGCTGCCTGTGCAAGCGCTAGCCTCGCAGGTGAGCATGCATATTGGGGGAGCGAGGGGAGGACATGAGGGCTGGGGCGAAGATGACTGTATCACTGTCAGTTAGTACAAGGGATGACCCAGATGTGGAAAGGAAGAGACGTGTCCCGTGTGTACTGCAACTAGTCGCCAATCCAACTACCCCCCATGTCCGGAATGTAAGCCCGCACCTAGGCCCGCCCATCCGCCACATCGAACATACCACCAGCACGACAACCTTCCCATTCGAAACACTGACTGGGGTGGCGACCAGTGTACAATCATGTGTAGCCTACCCACGCGTACATGTGGGCCCTCCATGATCCATGTCACCTGCGGCAAAGTCATGACATGCGCAATGAGGGAAGTGAGGAGAGCTGTCCGCCCCACGCGCAGAAGGTGCATCAGCTCCACAGACCCAGCAGCGAGTCCAGCAGGGGTCACATGTGCAGGGGCAGCTGTGCCTGGTGTGAAGGCACATGCATATAGACAGCACATCGACCAATGTGTAGTCTGCCCACATCTACAGTCCATCATCATGCGGACATAGGAATTGAACACAGGGCAACACATCTTAGTTGGTGCACCCACCGTGACCAACAATGCGCAATCATCGACGTACCCGCCCTGTGCATGGCCCCCCACCCAACGGAGGCACATCCAGTGCCACCATCCCACACACACAAGCCTTCCACGGAACATGCTGTGTCCAATGATCAGTACAGAGTCAGCGCCCATGTGGTGGATCCTGAACAGGAGACACATGCACACACATGCCAGCTCCCACTGTGTACGTCTGCCACCTGGCACGTGCAATGTAACCTCTCACCTGTGACGTGTGACTGCAAGCACACAGCCGTCTTGGCATGGGGCTGTCAATGTGGACACCTGTCAATGTTTCGGGAGGTGTGATCCGTACAGTGCTGTACATAGGGTGCAGTGCTGACACCTACTACTGTCTCATATCCCCTCGTGCCACAGGTCCCACTTGTTTTGGCCGCTCAGCCTGTGCCCACATCGTCGTCGTCGTGTGCCATACTCATCCAGCCGCGGAAGCAGTTCCATGCTCAGCAGACATTCATGTTGCCGTGGCGTTGCCGCTTGACAGATATGCAGTCAGTCCCCATCAGCACGCCCCGCAAGTCATTGGGGCCTAGATCCCCATGTGCATGCACATGGCAGTGGTTTGTATCACTAGCCATTGCCATTGGTGGGAGACCTGTGTAAGTGTATTGTGGCCGTGCCGTCCCAGCTTGACAGCTGGGCTGTGGCTCATGTGCTTGCTCAGTCATGTCAGTGATGTGTATGCGAAATTGCTATGTGTCGTGTTGCTTTGACATGTGTCCTCTGCCATTGTCCCTAGGCGGAGACCGAACATTGACCGCCCATACCAATTGCTGGCAGACATGGAGGATACGGAGGTCATTAGGAAGTTTCGGCTGGACAGGCCAACCCTGCATCGACTGTGTGCCATGTTAGAACCCCATCTCCGTCCCCGCAGGGTGTATCCGACTGCTGTCACCCCCACGGCTAAGGTGATGGCCGCCATGCATTTCTTCGCCACTGGGTCATTCCAGCACACAGTGGGCAGTGGAGGAGGGATGTCCCAGCCCATGTTCAGCAAGGTGCTGAGGGATGTACTGGCAGCCATGATGCTGTACCGGAACAGGTACATCCGCTTCCCCAGGGCTCGTGAATTGGCGGCAGTGAAGGGTGCATTCTATGCCCTTGGCAGAATCCCACACGTCGTTGGAGCCATTGACTGCACACATGTCGGCCTTGTTCCACCACAGGCCACTGAGCACCTGTACCGCAACAGGAAGCACACGCACTCCCTGAATGTGCAAGTGGTGTGCCTTGCGGACATGGTGATCACCCACGTGTGTGCAAAGTTCCCAGGCTCGGCCCATGACGCACACATAATGCGCAACAGCATCTTGCCACGACTGATGTCCAATATGCAACAGGATCGTGCCTGTATTGTCGGTGAGTATGTGGAGTGGTGTAGCGTGCTGGCTGTGCGATGCTGTCCCCTGTCCAGTTGGATTAGCAACGGTTCTCTGTGTCCCTCACACCCAGGTGACTCTGCGTATCCGAATGCGGCATGGCTGCTCAGTCCATTGAGGAATCCTCGCACCCCAGCAGACGATCGCTACAATGAGGCACATGGGAGGACCAGACGTGTGGTCGAGCGTACCTTTGGCCTCCTCAAGTCCAGGTTCAGGTGCCTGGACCGCACAGAAGGTGTGCCGGATAGTGGTGGCGTGCTGCATGCTGCACAATCTGGCCATTCGGAAGCAGATCCCCCTCATCGTGGATGACGGAGACCAACCAGGGCCCCAGCCCGCAGACCAGGACAGCTCGAGTGAGGAGGACAGCGGAGAGGAGGAAGCTGGTAATGTGCGGCAGCAGCTCATCGCCCGCTACTTCACTTGACGGTGAGTGTCCATGTACGACGGCTGATGTGGCTGTATCTGTGCAGGTGTGTGTGTGCTGTGTCAGGGTGGCCGTTTGTTCACTGCGTGCTGTGTGTCAACGCTCCATGGCCAGGGTAGTATGCCACTGTTGGTGGCTGTGGCATTGTGCCCTATAGCTCTGTGCGATGTGTGTACATTGCTTGTAGTTGTTGACATGTACTGTGTGATGGGTGTGTGACACACTCATTGAATGTGCTCCTGTTCTGTCTCCCACCCCTAGGTCCCTACAGGCCCTCCGGATTCAAATGCCATGCCACGCATCAGGTGCCTTTCCGCCCAAGGTGGCCGTTGTATTCCGTACAAATAAGACACAGGGCACAAACAGCAGTTAGTGAAAAAGGTGCATTTATTACAAACTGTGACATGTGATTGTGTGTAAGATGATGACAAAAGTGGTGCGTGCAGTGACAATGAGCTGTCGGTCATGGCTGCGTGATGATCAGGGTGTACCCACTGGTTCTATGTCCATAGTCCAACACACACATGCCATCCAGATGGCTGTGTGGAGTGGGATCGTAGTCCAAGTCAATGCAGTGGCTGGTCAAGGAAGGCTGGCGGAAGGCTGGCTGGCTGCCTCACTTGCGACTGGAGCGTGCGAAGTCCTCCCGGGAGATCTGTTTCCTCTTCGGACGGCCCCTTCCACGTTTGCGAGGGGGTGCCTGCTTGCGACATGCTGGTGGTTGAGGTGTGATCACTGGCTGTGGACGCAGGGGAACTGGACACTGATGCTCCACCCTGCGCCCCGGCAGGTGGTGGCGGAGGGGAGCTGCTGTCCCTGGCTGTGACCTCACCGCCACCACCAGCTGTCCCATGAGGTCCACGATTTGGCCCATACGGGCGTCCATGGACCTCAACACCCCCAGCACCTCACGCGTGTCTGAGGCAGACCGGACCCATTGTCCTTGGGCCTCTTCATAGGCCCCAAGGACTCTGGCCATGTGAGGCAGGGCATGGCTCCCAGGGGAGGCTGGCGTTTCCCTGACCCTGCTCCTCCTACCAGTCCTGCTGCCACCGGCCTGCCCACTAGCCACATTGCTCACCACGGTCCTCGCTGTGGCTCCCAGGGTGGATCCAGTCGTCCGGGCCACCACCTGCGCTGGGGCTGGTGCCAGCGGAGACGTGGCGGTGGTGGCGGCGGTGGTGGTCGGTGCGGCGATGGTGGCGGTTGCGGCAGTGGTAGTGGCCACAATGACCGTGGGTGTGGCCGCAACGACAGTGGCAGCAGGGGGCTGTGAATGTTCAGCAGCCCTGGATGATGGGTTGGTGGGTAGGAGGGGTCCTGGTGAGCGGCTGGGCCCTGCCACACCAGATGGGCCTGCTTGGTTGTCCGTGTCCGAAGAGGAGGACAGATCCTCCAGATCCGTGTGTCCTCGTTGGGGGCTTGTAGGCTGGCTGTGCTGGCTGCTGGCTCCATCCCCAGCATCCAGCAGTTCGTCACCTGTGGAGAGAATGAGATTAGTTATTGTGTTGCACCTGGCGAAGTATGTATTTGTCGTCTGACATTGACAGTTCGTGCAATCTCGTACATGGGTTTCCCGGAGGCGTGTGTGTGGCTGTAGCATCTGTAGTTGTGTGTGCTTGGCAATGGGACTGTGTGCTGTGCACATGTGGCATGGGACGGATTGGCCATGCCGATGGGTGTGTTGCTGTGCCCCTACTTATTGTGACTCTGGTGTATGCGGGCTCCTGGCCCATCCTGGGTCTGGTTTGTACTTTGCTTTTGGGGTTCAAATGGAACGCTTAGGAACGCATATGGCAACATGGGGGCCATGCCCCAGATTCGCATTTGGGAGGGAATATGCTTTTGGGGTTCAAATGGAACGCTTAGGAACGCATATGGCAACATGGGGGCCATGCCCCAGATTCGCATTTGGGAGGGAATATGCTTTTGGGGTTCAAATGGAACGCTTAGGAACGCATATGGCAACATGGGGGCCATGCCCCAGATTCGCATTTGGGAGGGAATATGCTTTTGGGGTTCAAATGGAACGCTTAGGAACGCATATGGCAACATGGGGGCCATGCCCCAGATTTGCATTTGGGAGGGAATATGCTTTGGGGTTCAAATGGAACGCTTAGGAACGCATATGGCAACATGGGGGCCATGCCCCAGATTCGCATTTGGGAGGGAATATGCTTTTGGGGTTCAAATGGAACGCTTAGGAACGCATATGGCAACATGGGGGCCATGCCCAGATTCGCATTTGGGAGGGAATATGCTTTTGGGGTTCAAATGGAACGCTTAGGAACGCATATGGCAACATGGGGGCCATGCCCCAGATTCGCATTTGGGAGGGAATATGCTTTTGGGGTTCAAATGGAACGCTTTAGGAACGCATATGGCAACATGGGGGCCATGCCCCAGATTTGCATTTGGGAGGGAATATGCTTTGGGGTTCAAATGGAACGCTTAGGAACGCATATGGCAACATGGGGCCATGCCCGGATTCGCATTTGGGAGGGAATATGCTTTTGGGGTACATGCTGTGAGCCATGGGTGCCGAACGTGACATGTGTTGTGGCAGCATGACAGTGCATGGTTTGAGGTGTGTGCATGCTTGGCTTGGCCTGCATATTTGCTGTCTGTTGTGATTACTGGACATGGCATTGGACGCATTGTTATGAGTGAGTGATGGTTGTGTGCCAGCCAACGTATTGCAGTTGTCCCATCTCCTTGGTGTGCGTGCTGCCCTGTGCCATGTGCATCACTGCAGTGCTCGGGGGTGTGGCCCATGTTGTGTGTTGTTGCTCACAGTGTGTCGTGCACTTCATTGACTTCTGGCACATGGTTGGTAATGGGCATGTATCTTAGCGTGACTGCTGTATGTGTGGCAGCTGTGCGGATGACATGCCTTTCATGAGACTGGGGCTGACGGATGGGATGGATGGTATGTTGTTTGTGCATGGTGTGTCTGTGTGTTTGATGGGTTCAGTGGTGTTCGTGTGCATTTATGTTGTTCCGCTCTGTTGCGTCTAGTGTTGTTTGTCTTACATAGGCGTAGTTGTGGGGTGTGTGGTTGACAGGCAGTTGGGGCTACATGGACAGGACTTCAATGGTGTTTCGGTTGTGTGTGATGAGTTGCACAGTGGCTGCCGTGTGGTACTATATTCAGTGTGGCTTGTGCATGCAGACGTGGCTCCTTGGGTGTTGCTATGTCTGTGATGGGTCATGTGGGGTGTGAGTCTGTTGTTCATGTCCGTGTGCACATTGTTCACTTGTTCGTGACGGTGGGCGGTGCTGCGTGTTCTGTCTGCTACGTGACATGTCCCATGTGTTGGTCGTGTTACGGTCCTCATGCCTCCAGTAATCCGGCCCTGTCCAGTTTCCCACCTGCAAGTTGTTCGTGCGTGCACTGTACTGGATGCCACATGGCTCTAAGCGGGGGTGCTCCATGTTGCAGGTCTGTGGGGGTGGGAGGGTGTTGTGGGTCGTGGGGGTGGCTGGATACCCACTGACACCGATTGCTGTGGACCGTGATGTCTGCCTTTCGGCTGTCGTTGTGCACTGCGGTGGCTGACACGTGGGTGTGGGGTGTGGGGATGCTCCTCCTTGCTGTGCTGTGGGACTGGGGCCTGGTGTGTGTTGTACTTGGGCTGTCCACCGTCCCACCCACTGCACTTTGTGTTCCTGCCACTTACCTGTTACTTGTCGGTTGGTGCAGCTGTGGCGGACACATGGGTGTGGTGGGTGCTCGTTGTGGCGCTTCTGGCATATTTGGGGACCTGTTGGTGGTTACGTGGCTGGCTTAGTGTACACATGTCCCCACGCATCTTGCAGTTGTTCGGTTTGGGCTGTGTGTGGTGGTGTCTGTTGCATGTGTGTGTGATGTGTTGTGTATTGTGTGCTGGACATGGGGGTGTTTGTCCCTGGGAGCTGTGGCATGGTGGTAGTGCATGTGAGTACATAGCGGTGTGCTGGTATACATTAGTTTGTACTTACCAGCCTCCACTCCCCTGCTAATCCGGCGAGGATCTCCGGATGGATTACGACTCGCACCTTCTCCTCCCACGCTTTGAAGGTCTTAAAGAGCGCGGGATTCCCTCCGCCAGTGACGGCAGCCAGCTCTCTGTTTTTGCCCTCCTTCTTCTTGACCAGGCTCTTGACGTCATTCCAACGTTTGTTAATCTCGACTCTGTTCCTGGGCAGGGTCCCGACTGCATTGACCTGGTCTACGATCCGGTTCCACATTCTGTTTCTGGTGGCTAGTGGTGTGTGCTGGACCATGTTCCCATAGATTTGTGGGTACACCTTGATGATCTCGTCGACCATGACCGTCAGCTCCATGGGCGTGAACTTGGGCATCCTTTGTGGTGCCATGGTGTTTGTGGTGCTGGTGCGGTGTGTGTTGTGTAATGTGCAGGGGGTTTGTGGTGCCGGTGTTTGGTGGTGGTGGTGGTGGTGGTGGTGGTGGTGGTGTTGGTGGTGGTGGTGGTGGTGGTGGTGGTTGTGATGTGTGCGTTTCTGTGGTGTGCTGCTGTCCTTGCTGTGTCACTGTGTCCTCTCCTCTCCTCTCTGGTTTGCAATGTAGCAAGGGGTTGTGGTCTGTGGGAGTGCTGCTTTTGTACTCACCTATGTGGGTGTGTCCTCATGGTCTGTTGTTTTCAGGTGTGTTGTGTCTGGGGTTCTGGCCTTTGTATTTTTTGTTTGTCCGGGGGTGTTTTCGGGATATGTACTGTGCTTGTGTATTTGTGCGTGCCTTGCTGTGTGGACTTGTTGGCCATGTTGTGTGCTATTGGTTTTGTGTGCGGATGGTTTCTGTGCAGGTACATGGGCGCCATGGCTTCTGCCGTGTCGATTCTCATCGGCGTTGTTTGCGCTGGCGGGCGGTATATTTGTGGTTTTTCCGCGCTCATGTCGGTGCGATCGTAATTTCACGTGCGGTGTGTCGGCCGTGAGGGCGGGCGGTTTTGTGTTGTCGTGCGTGTTTCCGTCCGTGGCGGGCGGTTTGTCTCCGACTCGGACGTTGGCGGGCGGTATTTTGTGTGCTTTTTCGCCGATGGCGGTATTCGGTTTGTGTAATCGTAATGGCGTGGTCGGTGTTCAGGCGGTGTGTGCGGGCGGATTTTTGCCGCTTCCATGCCTGGCGGAATTATTTACGCCGGGTATCGTAATGTGCCCCAAAGTATTTAAAAAAACAAATAAATAAATAAAACATTTGTTAAAATAATGTTGAAAATCTATATGTAAAAAAGTTAACAAATGTTTAAAAAATTGCTAACAATGAAAAATAAGAGTTGAAAATATTTTCAACATACAAATGTTTATAAATATGAGTTACCTGAGTTTTTTATTATTAAAAAAATACTGAAAAAAAGGTATAATTTATTTAACTGTATATCTTTATATACTTTTTATTTGAAGTATAAATAATTCAAAATGTAAAACTATAGAATAATAAAAAATTGGAAACAAATAAAAACAGAAACGTATGGGGAAGTTTTTGGATGCTAAAGGGGTAACATTTACTATTCCCACTCCAATCTAAACCAATTGGGGGAATAGTAGGAACCTCCATGACAACTCTGGCGCAGTGTTCAGCCAAGTTCTTGGAACTTAAAGGGGTGAAATGTACTATTTCCACTTCAATATGAACCAATTTGGGAAGGTATTAGACACTATAGGGGTGACAATATTCCCACTCAAACTAACCATTTTGGAGGCAGGGGTTTGACGCTAACGGGATGATATGTACTATTCCCACTCCAATAAAAAGATGTTGTGGAAGGTGCTGGACACTAAAGGAGTCACGTGTGCTATTCCAATACCAATCTAAATTAATTTGGGGACGGTGTTGGACACTAAAGGGGTGCCATTTATTATTCCCACTCCAATCTATTTTTATTTGGGGAAGGTGTTGTATACTAAAGGGAGGGCATTTACTATTCCCGCTCCAATCTAACTATATTGGGAGAAGAAGTGAGACACTAAAGGGGTGACATTTACTGTTACCTCTCCAATTTACCCATTTTGGATAGGTGCTGGACAATAAAAGGGTGACATGTACTATTTCCACCCAAATCTAAATCAATTTGTGGAAGGTGTTGGAAGCTAAAGGGGTGACATTTACTATTCCCACTCCAATTTAATCGTATTGGTGGAAGGTGTTGGACACTAAAGGGGTGACATGTGCTATTACAACTGCAATTTAAAACAATTCAGCGAAGGGCTTGGACACTAAAGGGGTGACCTTTACTATTCCCACCCCAAACTGGTAAATAGACATAATATCGAAAAAAATATATAGAATGGACAGAATATCGAATTCAAAATAGAGAATGGACATAATATCGAATGGACATAATATAGTGGTTAATAATATCGAAATGAAGGTAAGTAATATCGATTTTCAAAATATAGAAGTAGATAATATAGGGATTAAAAAATATCGAATTTTAGTAATATCGAATTTTGTAAGTGTTTAGTATGTTAGTATATGAGTTAAAAATGTATATTATTTTTGTAATGTATGTTTAATATTTTTTAAAGTTACGAAATGTATGTAAAATTATTTTTGCGTAATTTAATTCTGTAGCGGGTTGTGGGTTTATAGGGGAAGTAATTTAATTATAGTAAATTAAGTATTAATTTTTAGGAATTATTAATTATTTTTAATTTAATTTTGCATTTTAGTTCTGTAGCGGGTTGTGGGTTTATAGGGGAATAGGGTGGGAAGTAATTTAATTGTAATTAAGAAAATATTTATTTTTATTTATTGGTATTGATAATTAATTTATTGTTAATTAATTATTAATTGTTAATTAATTTTTATTAATTGGTAATTAATTTTTATTAATTGATTAATTGATAATTATGTTAATTGTATTAATTTATTATTCGAGCGGGTTGTGGGTTTATAGGGGAATAGGGTGGGAAGTAATTTAATTGTAATTAAGAAAATATTTATTTTTATTTATTGGTATTGATAATTAATTTATTGTTAATTAATTATTAATTGTTAATTAATTTTTATTAATTGGTAATTAATTTTTATTCATTGATTAATTGATAATTATGTTAATTGTATTAATTTATTATTCGGAGAGGGTAGTGGGTTTATAGGGGAATAGGGTGGGAAGTAATTTAATGGTAATTAAGTAATTATTGAAATTCTTTTTGTGTATTGATTAATTTATTGTTAATTAATTATTAATTGGTATTTTTTTATTACTTATTACATTTTTGGTATTGAAAATTAATTGGTTGTTTAATTAATTATTAATAGGTAATTCATTTTTAATAAACAATATTTATTGGTATTTATAATTAATTAATTATTAAATATTTTGTAATTGGTAATTAATTTTTTATTGGTATTGATAATGAATTTATTTTTATTTAAATATTAAATCATTACTTTCCCTACTGTTGCACTCACTGGAGTGGGAATAGTAATTTTTACCCCTACGCTATCCAACGCTTTCCCTACTGTTGCAGTCACTGGAGTGGGAATAGTAATTTTACCCTACGCTATCCAACGCTTCTTACTGTTGCACTCTCTGGAGTGGGAATAGTAATTTTTACCCCTACGCTATCCAACGCTTTCCCTACTGTTGCACTCACTGGAGTGGGAATAGTAATTTTTACCCCTACGCTATCCAACGCTTTCCTTACTGTTGCACTCACTGTAGTGGGAATAGTAATTTTTACCCTCCCGCTATCCAACGCTTTCCCTACTGTTGCACTCACTGGAGTGGGGAATAGTAATTTTTACCCCTACGCTATCCAATGCTTTCCCTACTGTTGCACTTACTGGAGTGGGAATAGTAATTTTTACCCTCCCTCTATCCAACGCTTTCCCTACTGTTGCACTCACTGTAGTGGGAATAGTAATTTTACCCTCCCGCTATCCAACGCTTTCCCTACTGTTGCACTCACTGGAGTGGGAATAGTAATTTTTACCCTCCCGCTATCCAACGCTTTCCCTACTGTTGCACTCTCTGGAGTGGGAAAAGTAATGTTTACCCCTACGCTATCCAACGCTTTCCCTACTGTTGCACTCACTGGAGTGGGAATAGTAAATTTTACCCTCCCGCTATCCTACGGTAAAAATATTGAATATTTTTTATTAATATTAAGTTAATATATATATGTATTAAAAAATAAAAATGTATGTTTATTTTTTTATAACTTACATTAATTATTTATTAATTTTAAGGTTAAGTATTTTTAAGTATGTTTCAGTTAATTATATTTATTATTTTATTAATTTTACATTACTTTTAATACATTTAAAAAATTCGATATTTTAACAAACTATAAGGCCCATTACGATACCGGGCGTAAAAAAATCCGCCACCCATGAAAGCGGCAAAAATCCGCCCGCCTACACCGTCTGAATACCGACCCAGCAATCATGATGCCTCGAACCGAAAACCGCCAGCGGCGGAAAAAACACACAAAATACCGCCCGCCCTTGCCCGAGTCGGAGTCAAACCGCCCGCCACGGACGGAAAGACGCACGACAACACAAAACCGCCCGCCCTCACGGTCGAGACACCGCACGTGAAATTACGATCGCACCGACATGAGCGCGGAAAAACAACAAATACACCGCCCGCCAGCGTAAACAACACTGAAGAAAATGGACACGGCAGAAGCCATGGCGGCCACGTCCCTGCACAGAAACAGCCGCGGACTCAAACAAACACACACAACATGGCAAACAAGTCCACACAGCAACCCACGCACAAATACACAGACAAAGTACACATCCCGAAAACACACCACCCCTGGACAAACAAATAAACTACAAAGCCCAGAACACCAGCCACAACACACCTGAAAACAACAGACCATCAGGACACACCCAAACAGGTAAGTACAAAAGCAGCCCCTCCACAGACCACAACCCCTTGCAACATTGCAAAGCAGAGAGGAGAGGAGAGGACACAGTGACACAGCAAGGACAGCAGCACACCACAGATACGCACACATCACACCCACCACCCACCACCACCACCAAACACCGGCACCACAAACCCCCTGCACATCACACATCACACACCGCACCAGCACCACAAACACCATGGCATCACACAGAATGCCCAAGTTCACTTCCACTGAGCTGACGGTCATGGTCGACGAGATCGTCAAGGTGCACACACAAATCTATGGCAACCAGGTCCAGCACACACCACTAGCCACCAGAAACAGAATGTGGAACAGAATTGTAGACCAGGTCAATGCAGTCGGGACCGTACCCAGAAACAGAGGAGAGATAAACAAACGGTGGAACGACATCAAAAGCCTGGTCAAGAAGAAGGAGAGCAAAAATCGAGAGCTGGCTGCCACGACTGGCGGAGGGAATCCCGCGCATTACAAGACCTTCAAAGCGTGGGAGGAGAAGGTGCGAGTCATCATCCATCCGGAGATCCTCACTGGATTACCAGGGGGAGTGGAGGCTGGTAAGTACAAACAAATGTATACCAGCACACCGCTATGTACTCACATGCACTACCACCATGCCATAGCTCCGAGGGACAAACACCCCCATGTCCAGTACACAATACACAACACATCACACACACATGCAACAGGCACCACCACACACACAGCCCAAACATATCAACTAACAAATCCATGGGGGCATGTGTACACCCAGCCAGCCACGTAACTACCAACAGGTCCCCTAGTACTCCAGAAGCGCCACAACGAGCACCCCCCACACCCATGTGGCAGCCGTAGCTGCACCAACCGACAAGTAACAGGTAAGTAGCCGCAACACAAAGGCAGTGGGTGGGAGGGGGGACAGCTGAAGTACAACACCCACCAGGCCCCTAGTCCTACAGCACAGCAAGGCGGAGCACCCCCCACAGCCCACACCCACGTAGCAGCCACTGCAGTGCACACCGGCAGCCGACAGGTAGACATCCCGCCCCAGGACAAACGGTGTCAGTGGGTGTCCAGCCATCACCACGACCCATAACACCGCCCCCACCCCCACAGACCTGCAACATGGAGCACCCCCCGCCCATAACCATGTTGCATCCAGTCCAGTGCACGCTCAAAAACAACCTGCAGGTGGGAAACTGGACAGGGCGGGGTGACTGGAGGCATGAGGACTGAATTACGACTAACACATGGGACATGTCAAGTAGCAGAGGAACACGCAGCACTGCTCCCTGCCACAACCATGTGAACAATGTGCACACGGACATGAACCACAGAGTCACACCCCACATGACCCATCACAGACACAGCAACACCCAAGGAGCCACGTCTGCATGCACAAGTCACACTGATTACAGAACCACACGGCAGGCACAGTGCAACCCATCACACACAACTGCAACACCATCGAAGTCCTGTCCATGTAGCCCCTACTGCCTGTCAACCACACATCCCACAACTACGCCCATGTAAGACATACCACACTAGACGCAACAGCGTGGAACAACATAAATGCACACGAACACCACTGGACCCATCAAACACACAGACACACAATGCACATACAACATACCATCCATCTCATCCGTCAGCCCCAGTCACATGAAAGGTATGTCATCCGAACAGCTGGTCCACATACAGTAGTCACGCAAAGAAACATGCCCATGACAAATCATGTGCCAGAAGTGAATGAAGCGCACGTCACACTGTGAGCAACAACACACATAACATGGGCCACACACCCCCGAGCACTGCAGTGATGCACATGGCACAGGGCAGCACGCACACCAAGGAATTGGACCATCTGCAATACGTCGTGTGGCACACAACCATCACTCACTCATAACAATGCGTCCAATTACATGGCCAGAAATCACAACAGACAGCAAATATGCAGGGTATGTCAGACATACACACACCTCAGACCATGCACTGTCATGTTGCCACAACACATGTCACGTTCTGCACCCATGGCACACAGTATGTACCCCAAAAGCATAGTTCATCTCAAATGCGTTTCAGGGGGCTGACCCCCATTATGCCATCTGCGTTTCTAAGCGTTCCATATGAACCCCCAAAGCATAGTTCATCTCAAATGCGTTTCAGGGGCTGACCCCCATTATGCCATCTGCGTTTCTAAGCGTTCCATATGAACCCCCAAAGCATAGTTCATCTCAAATGCGTTTCAGGGGGCTGACCCCCATTTTGCCATCTGCGTTTCGAAGCGTTACATTTGAACCCCAAGAGCATAGTACAAACCAACCTCCACGATGGGTCTGGAGTCCGCATACACCAGAGCCACAAAAGCAGGAGCACAGCAACACACCCATCGGCATTGCCAATCCGTCCCATGCCACATGTCCACAGCACACAGTCCCATTGGCATGCCCACACAACAACAAATAGCACAGCCACACACACGGCTCCGGGAAACCTGTGCACGACTGTGCACGAACTGTGGATGTCAGACAACCTATACATACTTTGTCATGTGCAACACAATAACATATCTCATTCCCCCCACAGGTGACGAACTGCTGGATGCTGGAGATGGAGACAGCAGCCAGCACAGCCAGCCTGCAAGCCCCCAACAAGGACTCACGGATGTGGAGGATCTGTCCTCCGATTCGGACACGGACCACCCAGCAGGCCCATCTGGTGTGGCAGGGCCCAACCGCACCCCAGGCACCCTCCCACCCACCAACCCATCATCCAGGGCTGATGACCACTCACAGCCCCCTGCTGCCACTGTCGTAGCGGCCACTACCACTGTTGTGGCGGCCACTCCCACGGTCGTTGCGGCCACTCCCACTGCCGCAACCACCACCACGTCATCACTGGCCCCAGCCCCAGCGCAAGTGGTGGTCCGGCCGACTGGGTCCACCCTGGGAGCCACAGCGAGGACCGTGGTGAGCAATGTGGCTAGTGGGCAGGTCGGTGGCAGCAGTACTGGTAGGAGGAGCAGGGCCAGGCCAACGCCAACTGTGCCTGGGAGCCAAGCCCTGCCGCCAATCGACAGAGTCCTTGGGGCCTATGAGGAGGCCCAAGGCGAATGGGCCAGGTCGGCAAGCGACACGCGGGAGGTCCTTGCGGTGTTGAGGTCCATGGACGCCCACATGGCCCAAATCGCGGACCTCATGGGCCAGCTGGTGGTGGGGGGAGGGCACAAGCAAGGCCAGCAACACCACCTCCGCCACCACCTGCTGTGGCGCAGGTTCGTGCAGCATCGCGTTCCCCTGCGTCCACAGCGAGTGAGCACTCCTCAACCACCACCAGCGGAACATCAACACCCCCCTCCCAAACGTGGAAGGGGCCGTCCGAAGTGGAAACAGGTGTCCAGAGAGGACTTCGCCCGCACCAAACGCCAGTGAGTCAGCCAGCCACCTTGACCACCTACTGCATTGACTTGGAATACGATCCTAGCCCACACTGCCATGTGAATGGCATGTGTCTGTTGGACTGTGGACATAGAACTCCATGGGTACACCTTGACCATCACGCAGCCATGACCGTCAACTCATTGTCACAGCATGCACCACATTTGTCATCACCTTGCACACAATCACATGTCACCGCTGTTAATAAATACACCTTGATCACAATCGGCTTAATGTGTCCTGGGTTTATTCCACGATGTGCAATCGCCACCATGAGCAGAATAGCATCTGCTGTGTGGCATGTCGATGGGACAGGAGAGGCTGCAGGGACCTAGGGGTGAAAAACAGAACAAGAGTACATTCAATGAGTGTGTCACACACTCATCACACAGTACTTGTCACCAACTACAAGCAATGCACACACATCTCTGAGAGCAACAGGGCACAATGCTACAGCCACTGACAGTGGCATACCAACCTGGACATGGACCATTGACACACAGCACTCAGTGAACAAAAGGCCCCAGTAACAGAGCACACATACACCTGCACAACTACAGCCACATCAGCCGTCGTACATGGTCACTCACCGTCAAGTGAAGTAGCGGGCGATGAGCTGCTGACGCACATTCACAGCTTCATCCTCTCCACTGTCCTCTTCACTGGAGCTGTCCTGGTGTGCAGGCTGGGGCCCTGGTTGATCTCCGTCATCCACAATTAGGGGGATCTGCTTTCGAATGGCCAGATTGTGCAGCATGCAGCAAGCCACCACTATCTGGCACACCTTCTGTGGGGAGTACGCCAGCGCACCCCCGGTGCGGTCCAGGCATCTGAACCTGGACTTGAGGAGGCCAAAGGTACGCTCGACCACACGTCTGGTCCTCCCATGTGCCTCATTGTAGCGGTCATCTGCTGGGGTCCGAGGATTTCGTAATGGACTGAGCAGCCAGGGCCCATTCGGGTAAGCCGAGTCACCTGGGCGTGGGGGACACAGAGAACCGTTGCAATTCAAACAGGACAGTAGACAGCATCCTTAAGCCAGCACGCTACACAACTCCACATACTCACCGACAATCCAGCCACGGTCCTGTTGCAGATTGGTCATCAGTCGTGGTAATATGCTGTTTCGCATGATGTGCGCGTCATGGGCCGAGCCTGGGAACTTTGCACACACGTGGGAGATGACCATGTCCGCAAGGCACACCACTTGCACATTCAGGGAGTGCGTGTGCTTCCGGTTGCGGAAGAGCTGCTCAGTGGCCTGTGGTGGGACAAGGCCAACATGGGTGCAGTCAATGGCACCAACGACGTGTGGGATCCGTCCAAGGGCATAGAATGCACCCTTCACTGCCGCCAACTCACGTGCCCTGGGGAATCGGATGTACCTGTTCCTGTACAGCATCATGGCTGCCAGTACATCCCTCAGCACCATGCTGAACATGGGCTGGGACATCCCACCTCCACTGCCCACTGTGTGCTGGAATGACCCAGTGGCGAAAAAATGCAGTGCAGCCATCACCTTAGCCGTGGGGGTGAATGCTGTCGGATACACCCTGCGAGGACGGAGGTGGGGTTCCAACATGGCACATAGTCGATGCAGGGTTGGTCGATCCAGACGAAATTTCCGGATGACCTCAGAATCCTCCATGTCCGCCAACAATTGGTAAGGGCGGTAAATGTTTGGTCTCCGCCTAGGAAAGATGGAAGTGGACACATGTCAAAGCAACACGCCACATGGCATTTTCACATACACATAACTGATATGACAGAGCAAGAACATGAGTCACAGAACAGCTGTCATGCAGGGACAGCACAGCCACAATACACTTACACAGGTCTCCCACCAATAGCAATGGGCAGTGACACAAACCATTGCTATGTGCATGCACATGGGGATCCAGGCCTCAATGACCTGTGAGGCGTGCTGATGGGGACTGACTGCATATTCGGCAAGCGGCAACACCACGGCAACATGACTGGCTGCTGTGCATCACACTGCTTCCGAGGCTGGATGAGTATGGCACACACCAACGACGATGTGGGCACAGGCTGAGCGGCCAAGACAAGTGGGACCTGTGGCACGAGGGGATATGAGACAGTCATTGGTGTCACCACTGCACCCTATGTGCAGCACTGTACGGATCACACCTCCAGAAGCATTGTCAGGTGTACACATTGACAGCCCCATGCCAACACGGCTGTGTGCTTGCAAATACACATCACATGTGACACGTAACCTTGCACGTGCCAAGTGGCAGATGTACATAGTGAGAGATGACATGCGTGTGCATATGCGTATACCATGCACCCATGCCAATGTGCAGATGATGACATGCTAACAGACATGTGGGGGCCGGCCACTGGCCGTCCCTGCCTATGCACACGGCATGTTGTGGCCCCGTCCATTGTGCACCTGCACCCACACGCACATCATGGCCACACCTGCAGATGCAGTGCGCACATCATACTGTGTGGTGCACATGGCATCAGCGGACTGTCACCAACATGGGCCAGGCCATTACGGCCAACTCCGATGACCCTCGCGGTTGCACCCTGCGTGTTCCACTATGGAGGTAGGCGTCCCGGGCCAGCTGGGTGCAGGCCAACGTCTGCAATTGCCAATGCAGGTCTCAGTGCACTTGTTGCTCGTGTGAATGTCAGGCTGGGCCATGCTGCCCCTCTCAGTCCCAGCAAGCCTGGCCTGCACATTGACTGCACAATGCCAGTAGGTGACAGCACCGACTGCCTAGTGGGTTGCATGTGTCTCCTGTTCAGGACCCTCCAGATGGGCGCTAACTCAGTACTGACTATTGGACACACCATGTCTCGTGATAGGGATGTGTGTGTGGGATGGTGGCACTGAATGTGACCTCCTTTGCGTGGTGGGCCATGCACAGGGCGAGTACGTCGATGATTGCGCAGTGTTGGTCACAGTGGGTGCACCCACACAGATGTGTTGCCCTATGTTCATTTTCTATGTCCGCATGATAATGGACTGTAGGTGTGGGCAGACTACACATTGGTCGATGTGCTGTCAATTTGAATGTGCCTTCACACCAGGCACAGCTGCCCCTGCACATGTGACCCCTGCTGCACTCGCTGCTGGGTCTGTGGAGCTGATGCACCATCTGTGCGTGGGGCGGACAGCTCTCCTCACTTCCGTCATTGCGCATGTCATCACTTTGCCGCAGGTGACATGGATCATGGAGGGCCCACATGTACGCGTGGGTGGCCTCAACAAGTGTGTCCAATGGTTGTCACCCCCAGTCAGTGCTTCGAATGTGAATGATGTTGTGCTGGTGCTAATTTCAATGTGGTGGGTGGGCGGGGCTAGGTGCGGGCTTACATGCAGGACATGGGAGGGTGATCGGATTAGCGACTAGTTGCAATACACACGGGGCACGTCTTTTCCTGTCCACATCAGGGTCATTCCTTGAACTCACTGACAGTAATACAGTCGTCTTTGTCCCTGTCCTCATGGCCTCCCCTCGCTCCCCCCAATATGCATTTGCACCTGTGGGGCTAGCGCATGCAGATGCAGCCCCAAGCTCGCCCCGGAGAGGCCAAGGAGTGTATGTGTGGGTCCAGTTGAACGAGTGGTCTGTCTCACGGCATGATGTGTGGCGGGACGCCGTCCACCTGCGTGGTGCCCCGACTCGAGACCCGGGCAACATAGACAATGCATAGCAGTCTCCGCAGTCCGGATACACCACCTGCGACACACAGAGGCTGTAGCTGCCCTAGCGGCCCATGCCGCGTCCATCTGGGGCTGATGGACCCACACATTCACTCTTTTGCCTCACTGGGGCGGGCTCGGAGGTGCTTGCGCACGCGCTGGCTTCTCTGTTGCAACGGCATGTGACGTGTGTGGAGATGTAGGCAATGGGTGGGATGGTGCGAGCCACCTTCCGTGACGTCACTCCTGCTCGTGATGTGTGCGTCCCCCCAATACTTCCATATGACTTGAGCCATGCTACACATTGAGGATGTTTTGCCTGCGTGATGTGTCCCGGAGGAGCGCGCCGAGTCCTCTCCCCCACCATGCTCCACTGCCATCCCGTGCCCTGGATTGCCTGTGCAGGTTGACAATGTTGGGGATACACCTGGTCGGCAGGGGCTGTGTGTGCCTTGTCAAGGGCCTGGCGGGCGCACAACAGGATCCAGCTTGTCCACAGAGGGTGGGCTGACGTGTACGCCTGATACCGCATTGTTCGTGTGCCCGGCTGCTGTGCACACACGTGTTCACATCCCCCCCGACAGGTGGCCTTTAACATTGCCCAGGGAAGCGGTAATGTGCAGTTCCGGACCCCTCCCGACACAGCGTGTTTCAACTTTGCATGTGCGCATCTACCCGTCACACCCACCCACCTGAGCGAAGCGTCACTCCCGCTTCACACGACACATGTGTGTCTTCCACAGTTGTGCTACTCATTTGCGTTGACATCCAATGACAGTGGACTACATAGTCATGTCACGACTGCCGTGTACATCACACACTCTCATCATCTCACATTCGTACTTGTGAAAGGAATCAGCAGAGACAGTTTCTTTCTTCAAACCATGTATTGTGACTTATGTCCTCTGTGATGCAGTATAGTGGACACTACTGGCAGCGGTATGCATGTGGAGGATATACTGAGCATGATTACACATAGCTAAGGGTGTAGGGGTACATGTGATTAGCTGTTGCATGTGGGATGTGGGCTTCAGAGTTACATCTGCTTGGCCGTTGCTGTGCTAATGTTCATTTGCAAATAGCTGCGGTGCTGCGGACTTTGACACAGACGGTATACATTTAGCCTACCAGACCGCTTGGCATCATGGGCACAGTCCATCTCAGTTCCATGTGACAGGTGTGCTGCTGTTGTTACTCATGCACGCGTGCGTGTGAGTTGACATCAGGGCATGGGCTTACGTGCATGCAACGGCGTCCCACTTGTTGTTGCCATATGGTGGCTACTGGACATGTCACAGTCACTGGGGTCGTGTTGTTGTTGTATGCACTTGTCGTCCATGCAAAGGTCCTGTTACGGGATTTCCGGGGAGGGGGAGAAGGGGTGCAGCTCTCACATACTCCAGCCGGGCGATTCCTGTCCACTGTGCGGTGCATATGTCCATGGGCGCAGGATCCATGTCATGGCATAGTTGTACGTGCAGTTCTGTCCATGTGGGTGCGATACACATATCCCATGCCACTGCCTCCCCCGATACATGCAGAGTTCCTGGATGTGATGGGGAACAGAGTGCATGTCCCGGACACATCCGATGTCATGGCAGTGTCGTTGATGGTGTGGTATCAGTTGCAGGTCGTTTGGTATGGCTGTTGTAGTGGTTACTGGCCAGTCCGTGCGGAAGCTAAGCATGGGTACAGTGTCGGACATCATGGCTCAATTGGGGGATTGCGTCGGGGTCCTACGAATTGACAGGTTGACAGGTATGCGATGGCTTCCTGCAGGGCTTCCATTTCATTGGTGGTATACATGTTTGCCAGCCAATGTAGCGGATGGTGGCTGTCACGGTGTTGTTCGTAAGTTGTCCCTTGTAGGAGCATGATGGGGCATGCTGGGTGACATTCGATGTAGCTGTGATCCATGATCCGTCGTGTGGAGGCACAGTGGTCCCATTGCAGTGTGGGTCCGATGTTCGCCACATACGCCATGCCCCCATAGGCTGAACAGACCCTGTCGTGTGCGTCCAGAGGGTGGAATAGTGGTAGCAGGTCCGCCCTTGGACATGCCGGGTTGGAGAGGCACAACTCCACAGGATGGTGGAAGGGACACCTCCGACAGTAGAAGACGGGTATGACGCAGCTGAACAATGCGATGCGGTAAGTCAGTCGGTAACTTACGTTCAGCAGGGATAGGGGTTCGCATCCCATTATCTGTATCAGGTTGTGTTTGTACAGCTTGACCTGTCTGGCGTAGTTGGGTAGGTGTGTTGTAGGTGCCATTTTGCTGCGGGGCGATGTGGTGGCGTGCTCCGGCTGTGTGTGCAGTCTGCAGTGTGCAAGCTCCGAGGTTGCTGTGAGGTCTGTGATGGTCGTAGGGGGCAGGACTTGTGTTCTGTTAGCTTGTGCGGAGGACACGGGCCCTCATCCCACGTGCTTCTCTGAATGTTCAAGGTCAGTGGTGTGTGACTCCTTCCAGATAACTTGCATGGGAACGGCATGGGGGAGTTTTATATTTTTTCTTTCCCGTTCGGTATGTTCTTAGGTGATATGCGCTATCTGCCCTGTGGTCGGTTTCCTCTGCATGCCTGTGTTGGTCTTTTTTTGGGACAATGGCTGTATTCTCCGGCTTGTTTAGTCGGGTTGTGGTTTCGGAGTTGGAATGGAAGGTCATTCAGTGCTGTCTGCTCTCCCGTGTGTGGGCGGCAGGCTGTGTTTCCGCTATGCGTTGGGCCTTGTGTGTGGGTGTCATTCTTGGGTCCACCTGTTGTCGGTCCCCGGGCTCTTTGGTGTTCCGTTTTGTATGTCTGGTTCATGGGTGCAGGGTGGTATGGGTGTTTCTGTGTGGTACTGGCGTACCTCTTCCCGACGGGGCCCATGTTCTACTGGGTGGTGTTGCCGCCGCTGTGTGCTTCGCCATGTTTGTCACACAGGGGTGTGTCCTGATGTTGCGTGACTTCACTGACATGTGGGCGTCGGTTGTGTGACGTTGGGTGTTGTCCGTGAATTGGGCGTTGGGGACATGACTGTGGCAGGCCTGTCACGTGTCATGTGCGTTCTGGGTGTGGCTGGTGTGTGTGGTGCTTGGTTGTGTCCCTGTGTTGTTTGTGTGCGACGCATACATGGCGTTATGGTTGGGCGCTGAGTTGTGCGCATGTGTGGCTGCGTCATCGCCGCTGTGCTGCGGTGCCGTGACGGGGTCGTTAGTTCCTGGTCCCAGGTGGTGTGCCCATGATAGTTGCGAGATGTTGCAATTTGCCCTGTGTTACATTTGTGGGTGCAGTGGTGGATGTGTCTTGTCCACGCAGGGGTGTTGGGGGGGTGCCATGTCCTCCTTTTCCGCACTTGCACTGTGTGCGCTGTTTGCGTGCCCTTGTTGTGTGTGTGCCTACCTGCGTCTCCGCGGTACGTTGCCTCCTTGGTGGTGCATCAGGTATAGCATGGGGAGGGCCTGCAGTGCTGGATTCATGCTCGGGGGGGTCGCCTCTTCGGTGTCTGTGCTCGGCGTTCGGGTTTCCGCCTCACTTTCACGTGCGGTGTCTCTTAGCCGTGGGAGCTGTTTGTTTGCGGCATCGTAATTTGTACGCCGGGCGGTACGTGATTTCGTCTGGCGGTGTGTCTCCATTGGGCTGCGCCGCTACGTGAGCGGGCGCACTTTGATGGCGGACGGCGTCGCTGGCTTGCCGGCGGTGTTTGGCTGCCTTTTCACATCGTAATTTGGCGGGCGTGTGGGCTGCGGCATGCGGGCGGTAACTGGTGGTTTTTGCATCCGCCAGCACGGCGGTGGTGCTTCCGCCCGCCATCCTAATGGGCCCCTATATTATTTACAACGATATTTTGGATTCGATATTTTTGTACTTACCTGTTTGTAGATAGGAATTCGATATTTTGGCATTCCATATTTTATCCACTATATTTTTGCAGGTCGATATTTTGGCATTCTATATTCTGTCAGTGATCCCCCCAAACTAACCATATTTGGGGAAGGTATTGGACACTAAATGGATGACATTTACTATCCCCACTCCAAACTAACTATATTGAGGGAAGGTGTTGGACACTAAAGGGGTGACTCCAACCTAACCATTTTGGGAAAAGGTGGTGGACACTAAAAAGATGAAATTTACAATATCCACTTCAAAATTAAAAAGAAAATACATAACATAGTTCAAAATAAAAATATTACAAAGACAATCAATACTCAATATTCTCACATATTTTTGTAATATTACATTTACTAAAATATTAGTTAAAACACACTAATCTAAACTGCAAACTTTTATTTACATATTTATATTTTAAACCATGAAATTGCAATTTTAATTATTATGAAAAAATTATATATTGTTCAAAATATTTACTACCATTCAGAAAGTTTAAACAATAAAACATATAACACGAAATTGACAATCAAAATTTAAAAAAATATATAAACATTTCATATCTTAAATGATTTTAAAAATGTAACTAAAAAAAATCTATTTTTTATAAAAACATTTCTAAATATTCTTAATTAAAAATAATGTTGTTTTTAATATTTGTTAACATTCTTGTATTTAAAAAAATCTAATACCATTAACATTTATCTTAATTAACATCAAATTAAAATATATTAAAATGTTGATATGATTTAATAAATGTAAAATTTCTAAATTAATAATTTTCATATCTTTAAAGTAATAAACTTAACAATAAACATTTTAAACATACATTTATTTAAAAATCTCCCCACCCTTATTCCCTAAAAATCCAATATCACGCTACAAAAAAAATCAACAATGAATTATGTACATCTAACAACATTATTACAACTAACAATACAAACTTCAACAATTTCATAAATAAAATAATATCATACTAAAAACTAACCCTGGGCGAAGTGCTACGCTACGCTCGCGTAGTTTGCGAAGTCTGCGCTACTTCGCACAACGCGAATTGCACGTAGCACAGTGCGAACACGCGTAGCGTAGCGTAGCGTAGTGCCGCGGTCATTTTTTGCTTGCTCGCGGTCCTCAACGTCAAGTTGGCGACCGCGAGCAAGCAAAATGACATCCCGGCGAGACTTTTTCCTCGTTCGCGATCAGCAACATCAAGTTGCCGATCGCGAGCGTGGAAAATAAACCTCCCGGCGAGATTCTCAACGCGGGGAGGTCAGGTTTCTCATTGCGAGTGGTCGCGTATGCTCGCGACCGCTCGCGATGAGAAACTACCAGTCCGCGTTGAGAAAGCTGCCGCTCGAGTAAAAATCTACTCGAGCGGCAGTAAAGACAGCTCGCACTGTGCAAGTTGCCGTTTTCAATGATTGCACAGTGCGGACAAGCATCCGGCACTGTGCAATCATTGCGAACAGTGCGCTACGCAGTTCGCGTAGTGCTACGCGAAGCTTGCGTAGCGCGAACTGCACTTTGCGTAGCTTCGCGAAGCATTACTTCGCGAGCTACGCCCACCCTTACTAAAAACCCAAATAAAAAAGTAATAACAACATACAATTAAACACACAATACATTACATACTAATTAACGATTACAAAAGATATTGCATACAACGATATTTTCGACATCGATATTTTGTACAACGATGATAAAAACAACACTAAAAATTATGTAAAGTGTCCTGGGGCTTTAGAGGAGGGGATCAGGCCCAATGCCTCAAGAAAAATAATTTCTGCTGTTTAATGGCCTTTCTGCTTGCCAAGTGGCGTAGATTGGGGTATACCTCTCAATCTGCTTCCTATGGAAGACAGAAAGACATTTGAGGCCTTTAGATTTGTGGCTGTGGCCAGATGCCTGAGAAGGCTGCCCTCTATTCCTTTATTTCAGTAATAACTAGGGTCTAGTGGGCACATTGGGAGTAAACACCTTCAATCTGCCTGCCTGAGGGCACAAATACTGCTGAAGACATTATGGGGTAGAGGGCAATAGCTGGGTGGTTCACTCCACCTCTTCTTAATTTTTTCCTGGACACAATTGAGGTTTCTCCCCCTCCAGGAGTGTAGGAAAACAGCTGGGGCCATAAAGAGGTGGGGGTAGAGTCTGATGCCTGGGTGGGATGCCCTACATTTTTCCTGGTGTCTAGTGGTCTTTCTGCCACCCCCCTCCCCTCCCCCTGGGGACAGAATAATGGCAATCCCCCAAACCTTTCCCTTGAGAGAGGTCATTTAAAACAAAAGTCTTGGTGTCCAGTGGAGTTTATCTGTCCCTTTATTGGGGGACAAAAAGACTGCTAGGTTTATTAGGGGGTGGGAGCATGGCCTGATGCCTCTAAGGGCATTACCCAAATAGTTACTGCTAGGGAGATGTGCAGCTGTAAAAGAGATATTGTTCTCATTACTGCAGTACATCTCCTGCACTGATCTGTGCTCAGGGTATCAAGTTATGCCCCTCTAGCACTCATCAAAGTAAAATCATTCAGCACCTAATGACTCCAAGTGCATTCACACTGTGACTCTAGAACCATCGCAGTGTCAAAACAGAGTTCAGGATGAGAGAGAGGCTCTTCCCTGATGTTCTGGATTTCTTTTTCAATAAGAAAATATTTTGACTACAGAGATAATGCGGAGGACGTGAGCATATTTTCCTTAACTTTAAAGGGGTTAATACAGGGTTCAATCTTCAAATTTTTAAGAGTAACTATTGTAGATGGTCACAGTTTGGAACAAACAGTATATGTAAGAAGCTAACACTACAGTAGAGGGGATTGTTAAAGGTATTGTATGCTTGGAAAAATAAGTGGAAAACCCTATCAATAACAACAAGGAGAAGATAATACGGTCATTCGGGGTGGCACACTTTTCTATGTCTCTTATTTATGGAGCTCTTGTGTGGATTTGTAGGAAATTGGGTTATTAGTTAAGAGGGTTGAGAACACCACTAAAGTAATAAACACAGTCCTTTTCAGGGTAAACCACGAAGTCACTAAATAAACCTCTGCTTAACCCTCTGGTAGCTTGGCACAAAAACAGTTAGGCTTAATCTAAAGGCAGTGCGTAAAGTATTAATGCAGCATTCAAATAGCGATAAAGTGAAAGTACAACACAAGACAAGTCCCAAACCAATTTGGAAATTAAATGCTAATAAATAAAATGGCACCAAATCAGAAAACATGCAATAAGTTGAGCTGGATATATTAATTATTATAGTTTTCTATAGAAATAGTGTCAAAAAGTACAAAGCACCAATCATGGTTATCTGGTTGTGTTAGACCAGGTCAAAGTTAAAAGTTTAGTCTGATGGAGATAGAGTGCAAATTGAATACAGGGACTGGGTTTGTCCTGGTGGAAAATTTACCTTCCAACTTAATCCAGTTTTCACATAAGAAGCACTCATCGACATAATTGTTGGTGGTCGGGATGCAGGCTGGATCCGGAGAGGGGCTCATCAATGGCAGGTTGCAAAGGTTCCCGGAGTAGCTCAGAACCTTGTGTTTATAGTGTGGCCATCTTTGCCGTGAAGAGCTGGTGGACAATTGGAACTTTGCGTTGGTGGGAAATGTGGGATGGTTGCTGTCCAAGAGCTGTATATGAGAAGGTCGCATTGGCAGTCAGATGGGGGTTCCACATTGGCCTCATTGAAGTCCACCCGCATTTACAAGGGGACCAAGGACAGTTCTTTGCAACGCAAAGAGCTCAGAAAACCGTGGTTTTTCACTTGGTATCCAGTTCTTTCAGTTTTGAGGTTCTGGATTAGACTCTAACACCAGGCAAGGGTCTGGGGCCTGGATAGGCACCTCTTGGGGGTTAGGACTCACTACAGCAGAGGCCAGCAGCAGGATTCAGGCAGGTCCACTTTGTGCAGGTCAGCTGGGTAGTTGCAGGGAAGACCTCTGGAAGGTTGTTGTGTCCTTATAGCTCAAACAGAAGGCCAGTCAAGGGACCTTTAGAGTCACTTCTGGGGTCCTGGGTTCAAGGAAAGCAAGTCCAGTCTTCCTTCAGGGTTCAGACAGCAGGGCAGTCCTTCTGAGTCTCCACAGGCTCAGAAGTGTTCTGATTAGAGGTTCTGAGGTTGTCACATTTATGGCCAGTGCCAGTCTGTGGGTAGAAGACACCCCCTTTTGTTCCCTGTCTTCAAGGAATACACATCACACTTTAGGAGATCCATTAGCAGTAATATGACCTTGGATACTGGCAAAAAGGCACATTTGGGTTAGGCAGAAAAATTCCAGCTTTCTAAAAATGACTAGTAATTTAAACTCTAACCTTACCATTAGAGAGGATTTTAAATTAAAGTTTAAATTGAGTAGAAGAGGTATTTCTCTAGCTGTTACTAACCAGAAGTTATCACATATTAAATGTAATAAGCTAACCCAGTGTTAGTCTATGGAAGAGCTAGCCTTGGTAAAGTGAAAACGACTAAATGTGTTTTTTCACTGCAGGGGCATGTAAAACTCATGTACACATGTCATACCTTTTAAATACCATGCATCCTGCCCTATCAGCCAGTAATTTTAATAATGCTATCAAATTCCATACTTGGAAGGAATAGCACAAACCCTTTACCACTGGCAAAGTGTGCAGAGTCCTAAAGCCAACAAAAACATATTAAGAAAAGGAAGGCAAAAATCTAAGGTGTCCCTGTAAAAAGGGGCCTGTCCAACAGGTAGATATTGGGGGACCCAGAAATAGTCTTCTCAAAGAAAGTCCTTTCTCTACTATGATGACTGCCTAATGAGGGTAAGGTGACAGAATATTGTAATCAGAATATCATCTGACATTAATATTGTGTCACAAAAATTGTTTGCAAAAATACCACTCCATTAGAGTTAATTAAAAAAAAGGTTTAGGCCGAATAAGCAATACTTTTATAGATGATATTTAGGACCCAATATTTATGTCAGAAGATATTACTAAGATATTCTAATATACAACGCGATGGGTCCCATTATGAATGGCCTTTAAATTCCTATCAGGTCAGTGACAGCTGCTGCCAGTTGAATCGGAATTATAGGAATTGAATCAGCTAAAATCTCTGTGCAAAAATCCAGGGAAACATTAGGAGTTACTGGGGAACTCTGACCTGGGATTGCCAATTCCCCTCACATGTGATGGTCCATTGTGGTAACAGTAGGGGTGGGAGAAATCCTTGCCATTTTCAGGGCCCCTTTAGGGGCAGAATGTTCTAATAGCCTTGGAGCCATCCATAGAGGTCGTTCCCAGCAATTAAAGGCCTGCTCCCTTGTTAAAGTACTCGCCTTCGGCCTTTAGCGCTGGAGCGGGCCTTTAATGGCCATTACAGCCGACTACCACGGGCTGTAGGGCTATAGTAAACACGTTTCCTTTAAATAAATGATTGTGGTTTAAAGTCATTAAGCCTTATCATAATGTCAGTGCTGCAAATTCTATAACGAATTGTATCTCTCCTTTTTCTTTCCCAGCAAAATGCATGACTCATTCAGAAAAAAACACACCGTGGGTTAAAAATATAAAGCAGAGAAAGTGCAATGTTGAAATTTAAATCTAGAAGCTAGTTGTCTTTTTTGCCCACCAGGGCATGCCATGGCCTATTTAAGCAATTGCAAAATAATTTAAAGGACTGGTACAAGGAAGACCTCGAAGTAGAGGAGATTACAGTAACTAATTAATTACCCACTAACAGGATGAAAAATACTGTGATGGAAATGTAGCCAATAAACTATTGCACACATATAGAATTTCGTGAAGGAATATTGTGTTAATGAAATTAGGCATCATTCAGAAACCCAAATTCATGGTTCTCAATCTAACTGCCTCCCTTATTCCTTAAATAATTGAACGTTTTTTTTGAGGAAACAGGGTGAATTGTATCTGGCTATTCTATAATAGTCATCAAGGCAGGTTTCTAGAAGGTGTTCACCCAATTCCTATTGAATTTAGAATACGGTGCTTGGGTGTGGGGTTTTGGACACAGGAATGTTTCAGGAAGATGCATTTAACTGAAATTTGCTTTTGGGTGCACTGCCTTATGAGGAAAGACGGTAATATCATGAGCAAGAAAAGTTAATTTATGGAGTTAGAAGTGTGCTGTCTTTTACAACGGTCTGTTGCTTCGTATGTAAATTTGCATTTTATAAATCCTACCCATTCATTCCATGCCAGTATTCAGAAGTTATCCTGAAGGTGAGAACTGAAATAGATATGACTTTTTCAGAAAGTTTTGAAGAGAGGTATGGATGACCTAGGAAGGCTGCAGGACACATTTTTTAATAGGTTGGCTTAAACATTTCTTATTCATTTTCTAGATGTTTATCTGTTTTTTTTAATTGATAAAATCCTAAATATTTTTTCCATCAAAGGCCATCTCTAAGTGTTAATATGTGCGAATCTACATTTGGGAGGTTCTAACATTAAATTAAACATTTCTGTGCTCATTTCTAATCGACTTTATTTTCAATGTGTCATTGCTGAAGAGCATTTGAAGTGAACAACACTAATTTCAACATGTTTTTATTTGCATTGAGCAAATAGCATTTTGTGTATAAGTACTGTACATAGCAATAGCATCACAGTACCTAGATGAATATCTTGGAGGCTGTTGGTTAGAGAACTTGTTGTTGTGGAATAATAACAGGACATTAACCCCTTCCCTGTGCCGCGAATTCCGCTGCGGCGCGGGAGGGGTTAGGGGGTTGGCGTGGCGCTCCGGTACTTATGACGGCTCCACGCCGTCATGAGTCATGGGCGGCGTGTGCTCATGACGGCGTGGAGCGATACAAAAGAGGATGATGGACGGAACGTTTGAGCCAATCAAACACTCACCCCCAGTCAACTGATCTGGGTTTAATCCATCATCATTCTTTAGCTCACTCCACCACCCCAGTTCAGACATGGCCATATGCAAATCAGTCTGACCCTGTGCCTCATGGGAACAGCCCAGCCCGAACTGCCAAGCCATGTCTTCCTGGACCGGAAACAAGCATCCTAGGACCGGTTTCTGGCATTTCAGCCGTCATCAGCCAGGCTTGCTTGAATCCAGTGGCAAAGTGAGCAAGGGACCCACGTCTGGGCATACCCCCGCCATCATCCCCCTTTGGTATCGCTTTGTTCGCCCTAAGTTGGCAGGGTATGCCCAGACGTGGGTCCCTTGCTCACTTTGCCACTGGATTCAAGCTAGCCTGGCTGATGACGGCTGAATGGCCAGAAACCGGTCCCAGGATGCTTGTTTCCGGTCCAGGGAAGACATGGCTTGGCAGTTCGGGCTGGACTGTTCCCATGAGGCACAGGGTCAGACTGATTTGCATATGGCCATGTCTGAACTGGGGTGGTGGAGTGAGCTAAAGAATGATGATGGATTAAACCCAGATCATTTGACTGGGGGTGAGTGTTTGATTAGCTCAAGCGCTCCGTCCATCATCCCCCTTTGGTATCGCCATGACGGCGTGGAGCCATCATGACCCCGCCCACTCATTAATTCGCCCGCACAGGCGGGGAATTAGTCCCGCGGAGCGGCAGCGGCATGACGGCTCCAAGCCGTCATGAGCACACGCCGCCTGTGACTCATGACGGCGTGGAGCCGTCATGAGCACGCAACGGGTTAATAATATATAAAAATATGTATAATCACAGTGGCAGACCCAGTAACGTGCATGTTTTTATAAAGAACGCTTATTATGTTGAAAATATGCATTTGAAACATGAAGTTTAACTCAAAACAAATTTTAAAACTCCTAGGTAGAATAGATCATTTGCACCGCAGCAATGCCCTTTTGGGACAAGCATCCATCTACAAAACTGTGCACAGCACCAAAGCACCAACGTATGATGGCTGCAATGAACCCTACTAGAGGCAACAAAAGCGGGACCTCAAGCCGGCCAGGCCAGCACTAAATAACATTTAACAGCTATGACGAAAGCAGGTGGTGCACCATCAAGAGCTACATCCCTCGTACTCGGTCATTATACTTTGTGGAATTAGAAATAAGGTAATATTGTGCCACACTAGGGGGGATATTTACAAGCCCCTTGCGCCACCAGAGCGTCACTTTTTTTGAAGCTCCGGGGGGCACACAGCTCAGGCCTATATCTACAAGGCCACGCAAAGCCACCCTAGTGTCTTTTTATGACCTTGTAGATAAGGTGTAAGGGCACACAGTGCAAGTCGCTGTGTTGCCTTACATTGCCGCAGGGAAGCATGCCATGGGTGTTTCCATGCAACACCCATGGAGTTTGACACTGCTCCAGATTTACTACATAGTATGAATCTGGGGCAGTGCCAAAAGCTTATGCCTACCCAGAGCAGGCGTAATGATGAGAAATGTTTACATTTCTCCTTGTTTTTTCCTCTTTCCACGTGTGCTGCATTCACACATAGAAAACGCCTCTTGTGATTTTGTACAGGAAGGTGTCCCTTATCACACCAACAACACAGACACCCTTGCAGCATGGTGCAAGTGTTCCTGCCTTGGCGCACGGATGCAACTCTTGCGCCAGCACTGGGTGAAAGGCCAGGAATCCACTGTATTTTGAAAATACAGTGCATTTCTCTCCTTTCAAATTGGCATAGGGCAGCGCAGCAAAGTGACTTGTGGGGCTGCCCTACGCCGATTCATTATAAATATACCCCTACCTTTGGCTGATTGCACTGAATGCCCGGCTTTGCCCCTTCATCCACGACCTCTCAATGTTGGTTGCTCCTCGAGCAAGAACTATAAGAACATTACTTTACAATACGTTTTTACAAAAAATGTAACGCTTTGGTATTGGATGAAAGTGCTTCTTTTTCACTTAAGAAAAATATTCCAAAATGTGCAGGCCCATCATATAGTCATTATTCAGAATCGGAGAAACGTGATGTGACCATAGAAAGGTGGAAATTGGCACAGGAAAGCCTGTCTTTATTCTGTATCTTTCTTGTGTGTGAGAAATGATAAATGATGAGTTAAAAAAAATGAAATAGACGAATGTGTAATTTTGGTAAAATGAGATAACACTCATTTACACATATGTGAAGTAAATTACGATTTTCATTCGAAACCACCTCTTTAGGGTAGTATATTTTCTACATTTTAGCAGTGTTATGCAGTGTGTGGAGGTGATGCCCTCGGTTATCAGTCAACATGCACCTTCCTTAATCCCTATAAGCATTACCTCTCAGGTAATCAGCACTTTTGTATCCTTTCATTCCATCATGATGATTCAGATTAAAGGATGAAGAGAGTTTATTCATTTTTAATTTCGTTTTTTCCCCTATTTCAACAATGAACGCACAATCCTCATCACCATCTTGGTCTCGTCTGAGTAATTTTCTTTTGTTTGCTATTCAACCTCACCTCCCGGGCTCATTTCTTTGGTTAGCAGGCTTGCAATTGTTACATCTTAATCAATGCTCTAAAGCTTTTACATTAACTACACTGGAATTTAATTTCCTTGTTGCTAAATTATTTATTCTTGAAGGCCACACAGAAAACAGCCACGTGCAAATGAAAAATATGCATGTCTTCTTTCTCTTTTACTTAATTAAATGTTTCCTATTCTTTGTGTATCTTGTAGCGTTGAATTTATTTATTAATTAACGCTGTATTTTATTTGTATTTTTCACAACAATTAAAAAGGGATTAGGTTTAAGCAGCACAGGCATTGCCTTGCTTTTCACTCAGGCAAATTCCTCTAGTTCATCAGAAGTATATATTGTTAAATTAATGAAAGCTATGGAGGAGCACTGGGAAATGAAGAGGGTCCAGGTTACAAGATTAGGAGCATTCCGATTCCATTTGTATTGTTAAATGGTAATGTTAGTATTCTGTATATTAATTATAATGTCCATATGGCTAGAAATATCTGAAGCATGTTTAATCTCATATACTTGATGGGATTCATGCGCACAAAGGGCCTGATTCACAAAAGTAAACTTACACTTTTGTGTGACTTTGCGATTGTTAGGTATTTACAAAGACATTTACTAGTAGTGCCTTTATGAGTGTGGAATCTCTGCACATAAAAAGATAGGACACTAAAATCTTTGAGCGTAGCCCTAAATAGTTTTAGAGATTGATGTGGAGTTGTTTTAAAACATGGGCAAATTAAGCACCTGTCAATCCGCTCTGCCCCAGAAGCATAAAAAACTGGAAAAGTTTTAATCTGACAGTTTATCCTATATATTCTGCAAAAACCTAGAATGCATGCTGTCCTGCCCAACTATAACCGATTTACCACTCTCTATGCCAACCTCAACATCTTTAATTTTCTTCCCCACTCTCTATCTCAACTGGATCTCTACCTCACCTCTCTGTTTACCCCCATTACTTAATTTCGCTCTCCCCATACTGTAACTTCATCTAATTCACTTCTTGCAACCTCATATGTCTCTTCAGCTCACCTCTCTTTTGCTGTCTCCATATTTCCATAACCCAACTCTCTCTTTCATTTTCTTTAACTAACATTACTTCTTGGACAGGTCCCTTCTTATAAGATTCCGCCTAGAGATTATAAAATGGCAGATATGCTTCCCTCTAGGCCAGTTTGATTGTGCATCCATCCCTTTGTTCGTGTGATGAAGTTCCCCTCAAAGCCTGCTTCACTTTGTATTATTTTATGGGTTTTATTTGTGTTTTACCAAGCGTTTTTTATCCCCTGTCTTAAGAAGATCAGGCCTTTTCAAGAGTAAAATATCCCTGCTATGTCTATAGAAGCTGAGCACTCCTGTGATCTGTGCTGATGTCTGTTTGTTCTCAAAAATGCTTCACGTGTTTATTTATTTATTTATTTATAAAGTTTTATATAGCGCAAACATGACCCACGAGGGTATCAGAGCGCTTTACAATACACTGTTTATAGACAATATATGATTGGGGTAATATATACATACATTCGCAAATCTACATTCAATACAAAAGAGGTAGACAGTGGTATATGGACAGCATAGGTGGCTAATAGTCATCAAAGAATTAAAGTCTTAGCACGTGAATTTGTTCATTAGAAGCATTTTTACTTCTTTTTTGAAGGAGGTAAAGGAAGAGATTCTGCGTACATCTGGAGGTAAGGAGTTCCAAATCTTCGGAGCGATACCTGAAAATGCTCTACAACCATTTCTCTTTTTGTGGAAGGATTGTGGTTTTAGTAGTAGTGAACTCGCACTTCGCGATTGTCTGCATCCTCCCGACCGCTCTAGCTTTTGTGCTAAGTAACTGGGGGTATTGCTATGCAGGGCTTTATGGGTCATGCAGGCGATCTTTAGTTGTATTCTAGCCTCGTATGGTAGCCTGTTCAGAGCTTTTAAGGTCGGAGAAGTGTGATTATTTCTTTTAGTTCCCGAGACCAGTCTGGCCGCACGCAGCGTTAAGTGATGCCCTCAGCGGGCCAGCTTGTATTTGGGGAGACCGCATAGAGTGGTGCTTCCATAGTCCAATCTTGATAACACTAGGGCTTGTACCGCCATTGTTAAGTCGGTCTGTGTGAGGAAGGGTTTAAGTTTCCTTAGAATACTCATCTGATGGTTAGCTCCCTTGGTGGCATTATTGATTTGCACCTGCATATTTAAGTGTTTGTCTAGGGTGACTCCCAAGGATTTCGCAGAGTCAATGATGAGAGGAGCGCAGTCAAAGGCAGTTAGATGCTTCAGCCATAAGTCTATCTTGGTTGTTTGATTGGGGGGTGAGATGAGAAGGAATTCCGTTTTTTTGTGTTCAGCATGAGGTGGTTGCCAGTGAGCCAACTTTGAGTGTTATGTAGAATAGCGTTGAGGGAGATGAAGTCATCTGGAGAGGAGATTATCATATACAGTTGTGTGTCGTCCGCATACAGGTGATATAGAATGTTCGCAGACTTCAGCACGTTTGCCAGGGGTTCCATGAGTAGATTAAAAAGGATGGGTGATAGTGCTGAGCCCAGAGGAACCCCCCGGTTGACCATGGAGGGTTGAGAAAGTGATTGCTTCATCTTGATTCTTTGGGTTCTGTTATTTAGGAAGGAGGTGAACCATTGTAACACTGGGCCAGTTAGGCCCATCCTTAGTTCGAGTAGGGACAGTAGGTTGTCATGCTTAACCATGTCGAAAGCGGAGGATAGATCAAGAAGTATCAAAAGACATGATTCGTTATGGTCTAACATTTTTAGTATGTCATCTATTATGTGGGTGAGTGCTGATTCAGTGCTGTGATCTTGACGGAAGCCGGATTGGTGTTTGTCTAGGAGGTTGTAGTTCTCGATGTGGTTGCATAATTGAATTTGTACACATTTTTCCAGCAGTTTCGCCAGAGTGGGTATGTTGGATATAGGGCGGTAGTTGTTGAGATCTGTAGAGAGGGAGTTGGCTTTCTTTAGTATAGGTGTGACCTGTCCTATTTTAAGGCAGTCAGGTATAGAGCCTTGCCTCAGAGAGTTGTTTACAATCTTTGACCATAAGGGTAGAATGGAGGTTTTTATCATTTTGAATAGAGAAGGGGGTAAGGGATCAGAGAAGTGATTGGAGGGGTTAATCGCTAGAAGAGTGTTATAGATTTTGTATTCAGGGATGGGCAAGAAGGTGTGCCGAGAGGCATTATTTTTAGCAATTTCAATCAGAATAGTAAAATGGTTCTTGATCTGTGAGTGCAATGTAGGCTCAGGAGCAATAGTTTGTGGAAGGGCATTCTTAGATTGAATGACATATTTGATGGTTTTTGTCTTCTCTAGGAAGAAATTGGCCAGCTCATCGCAATTAGGGGTAGCCGAATCACTTAGTTCCGTAGCGTTTGGAGTGCAGCGCGATTGTTGTTTGACGATTTCGAATAGTTTTTTGGTACGGTTAATGGCTTGGCTCAGCTGGGTTTTGAAGAAGTCTGCCTTAGCCTTTAGGATTTTCCTGTTGTATGTATTCCTCAGCGCTCTAAGGTGATATAGGTGATCAACAGAGGGTGCTGATTTCCATAATCGCTCAGCTGATCTTAACTTGCACCGATCAGAGTTCAGGTTCTCATTGAACCGTGGTTTGGAGATTTTGGAGGAAACGTTTTTTTCTTGGAGGGGCGCTGAAGATCAAGAATGTCAAGCACAGTGGCATTGTAAAAGTCTGTGAGGTCATGGACATCAACCATGCCAGTCATGGGGATCAGGGCGGAGTTGCATTGGTTTACCAGGGCGATGGGGTTAATATTTTGGATATTCCTTTTCCATTGTTTTGTTTTTGTAGGTTGGCATCTTTTTGGAATTACCTCGATATTGATGGAGAAGAAGATGCTGTAATGGTCAGTCCAGTCATGGGATAATGGATTCTAGTTATACAGTGCTCGTTTTCGCTATGATGTGGTCTAATGTCTCTCCCTTGTTGTGGGTTGGACTGTCACAGAATTGGGATAGGTCCTAATCTGACAGAAAGGATTTAAGGAAGCTTACACCATGATCTCCTGTGTTGTTCCAATGGAGATTGAAGTCTCCCCAAAAAATCTGTGGCACTTGTGAGTTGTCGTTGGATGCAATGACTTCCATTAACTCATCGATGAACGACATATTATCACCCGGGGGGTGGTATATTATGTGAAGTTTGCTGGTGAGGCACTTGACAGATTTAGATTTGTCTTACATTGTTTCTTTGGTATCCTTTCATGTCTGGGGAGGGCATTGTTGAGGGATGAAGCCTTTCCAAGATGGCCGCCACTTTTCGTTTGCTTATTTGGTCCTATTTTGCTGGCCATTAGTGAGGGTGGTGGGCGCCATCTTCCGATGGAGAGCTGAGGGAATATCTCCCCAAAATGGAGTCTTGAGTCTCCAGGCACCCGGAGACTTACCCCCCCCTGCGTGCAAGAAGATTGTAAATGACGGTGCAATTGACCGGAGGTTTCCAGGACGTAAATCCCCTCTGAAAAGTTGGGAGGAGTTAGACGAGCTCCCCTGCGATCCCCCAGCCCCTGCCGGTTCCAGTCAAACTGCTGGGAATGCTTTTGTCCTTTGCCACGCGAGCGCGAGCCCAGCATGAAGGGTGATCCAAGGGGCCAGGACAGGCCACCCAGGACTTCTTCAAATGCCCTACCAGCCTCCCCGGTGTGCGACCACAACAGCCTGCCACTCCCTCAGCACAGCGGGCTCAGGAGACGCGCCGCTGTTAAGGCTGGGTCCAAGGAGATCGTTGGGCACTCACTGGCATTACCAGGATCGTTGGGCAAGTACTCTGCACCGGCTCGTCGCGGGATCGCAGAGAGCCGCAGGGAGCCCGATCCTCTTCGATCTCTTCTTCCAGGGGCCGGCTCAAGACGCGATTCTCTTCTGCAGCACGTCCGCGATGGGTCCCACAGGGCATCAGTCCGCCGCCTCTTCCGACATCCAGTTTCGATATCTTCTCATGCGACCTCAGCTCCGGTAGGTGACGGGGCGTGCAGGGGCCGATCTAGGGAGGTGGTGATCGGGTTAACTAGGGATTATTACCAGGAGGTAATCCCAAACCCCAGGAGCTACCGTGTAGAGCTCCTACACCGCGGCCATATTTACTTTTATTACTTTTTTTACTTTTGTTAGGAATTAAATCATTTATTAACAGTGTAAGAGTGATGTATTTATTGTTTTTATATATTTAGGGATGCATATATGATTAAATGCTTCGATCACTTGCCCCTCCCATTTTTCCTATTACGCATAGACAAAGGTTTTAGGATTTAAGGTGCCAAGAAGTGAACCAGATGAGTGTCCTCACCTTCCCTGAGTCCTTAACTGGATAGGAAACTAAATTGCTATTGGAAGAAGCAACCTGGGAAAAATAGGGTTTAATAGAGGTTGTTTGTTTACTTTTGGTTTATCCTCGATCACGGCCCGGACCTGATATTTCAGTCTGGAATTGTTAGAATCGTGCTGTGACAGTGTTGGGACAGTTGACGGGGAGCTACCGGAGCTGGAAGTCGTGTACCCTGTGGTGCCTCATTTCTATGGAATAAAGTACATGTTAGGTAATTATTGTTGCTTCTTTACTCAACAATTTGGCGACAAGCTGGGGATAGGAACCACTGCCCGGATCTTCACACGTAAGGAGGATTTTTTTTATCTCTTTTCAAACTTCTGGAAAAGATTTTCACTTGCCGTTTGGATTCACTTGTGCAAGTTTTCACCCTTACGTCAAATGGAATTTTGGATTTGCTACACCCCCGGATTTACAAGTTCCACATTCATTTTGATTTGGGAAATTACATTTGAGTGTTTTGCCAAGTACCCTGGATGCATCTTACGAATTGGCTTACCTGCCATTTGTGGAATCATTTCTCGATCTTCATTTCATGGACTTAGACATTTTGGGATTTACGAACGCTGGTATCTACTTTGGAATGTACTGACGCAACAGTAGAGTGATGCTGGAGAGCTGCCGCCAGTTGTTTTAGGCACGCTCACGCACAATGTGGTCTACGTAGTGACGTGTTGTATGTGCATCCGTTTTGATCCTGTGGAGCAGCCATACTCATTTCAGCTCCTTCGTTCTTTAGTTCGGGAGTTTTTTGGATCACTGCCTTAACGCTTCAGGAGGTTTTTGATGTCTGCGTTAACGTTTCAACTGTTCCGGTTGTAAGCAGGATAATGTGGTGAGACTAATTAGTTTCAAAATCTTTGTTTAAAGGAATTTCGGCGGTGCTGTGCATGTCATCCTGCGCATTAGATTGTATTTTATTCACATCTTTTAGGATTTGAATGTGTTTTCTTCAAATACTTCTGCATTTATTGAAGCATATTTTTTTGCCATCGTTTGTATATTCTGTTCCTTTTTATACCAACGAAAGGGTGAAGATTAGACGCCGCATCTCCCATTTAGCGAACCATTCCCATGTTATAGTATATGTTTTTTCCAGAACTTTTTTTTGAGGATGAACAGTGAGCACAGTTTTTTTTTTAATCCATTGAACTAGTCCCTTTATTCTTATATTTTTTGTGTGTTTTTAAGTCCATAGCAGAAATGTGTGCACAAAGTAATTCCTTGACTCCACTCTAATGCTTTTGGCTGGCTGGTAGTTCACCTTGCATAAAGTGGTCAGAGTGGAAGGCATACTTTTTAAATTACGTTGAGACTTTGGATGTTGAAGGAAAAATGTCAGCTGCACAGAAGAAAGGAATTGTTTTACATTCTGTAGGGCCTGAGGAGCTTAAAAAAATTTAATAAAATATCAAAGTATTAAGACTAGAGTCAGAATAAATTCAAGTAGAATTTAATGAAGTATTTCAGCTCACCACTAGGGAGGACCCCGCAGTGAACACAGACGAGTCAACTGTCCAACGACTTCTTCAGAAATGACAACTGCTCAGCTGACGTTCTAGAACGTCAGCTGATACATATGTTGAAGGTGAGTACACGAGAGGGTATGGGTGCCCGCAGGGCAGGGAGGGGAAGGTTCTAGAAACAAGGATCCATCTTAACACATCTCCTCCCCAAAGGAGGAAAGGAAAAGGGAGGGGGGCGGGGACGGGGTGGGATGGCAGGACAACAAGGGAGGAGGCACGGGGTAAAGAGAAAATAAGTAAGTGCAATGTAACACATTAGTAGCATTCAAAATCCTTATACCAACATGGTTTAATAATAACTCTACCTCTACTGCTAGTACTGGGTTCCTCTATGTCACGACCTCAAGATGGACCTTCTTGTCTGACTGTCTTATTGAGAGACCTTTCAACAGGTGTTGTTACCTGTACATTAGATTGGTTGGTCATTACCTGTACATTAGGCTGGTTGGTTGATTCCTCCTCGAGACTGAGGGGACAAGTTATGTTGAGATTCTGGGGTTGGTTACTTCCATAGTCTTCATCAGAATCAGATTCATCATACCACCCTTCTGAACCTCTTTTACCATCTACAACATTTTCTGTTGCGGCAGGACTTTGTCCCTGCGATGTATTAGTTTCATCCACATCAATTAATTTACTATCCCTTTTCTTGCACAATGACAGGGCAGACGCATGCCATACCCTGCCATCGCTGAGGAGGACTGAATTACAAAACATTCTCTTAACAATTAATGGCTGAGTATAGCGGCTTTGCCCTTTTTCAATGAAACCACTACGTTTGACTCTTACAGAATCACCCGCTTTAAGGTTGACCGGTTTAGATTTGTGCTTCAGGTCGTATTGATCTCTGCACCTAGTCTGTGCTTGTGACAACTTCTCCTTTACCTTTTGTGGAGACCAATCGACACGTTTGGCTGAAACCATCCACCCAATATTGTCTTTGGATATGGGGGTTCTCCCTCTCATGAGTTCAAATGGACTGGATGTAGTGCACTCACTAGGGGTTATTCTGTATGCCCATATCATTTTGGACAATTCGTTAACCCAAAGCAACCCGTTGTTGTTAGCCAGTTGTATGATACCCTTGATGACGCGATTAAAATGTTCCAAAGCCCCATTACCTGCAGGATGGTACACAGAGGTGGTTTTGTGCATGATACCGTTCCTAGCAAGGTACTTTTTGAAGATGTCGGAGGTGAATTGTGGACCATTATCGCTTACTATGTACTTGGGTAACCCTTCTCTTGTGAAAACTTGGTCAAGGAACCTAATAATGTTACCTGAGTCTGCCTTGCGGAGTATCTCTATTTCTAGCCATTTGGAGAAGTGATCGATGAGTACCACTATGTACACTTGTTCCTCCTTATTCAATAGGAGTCCCATTAAATCAATTCCAACTCTCTCCCACGGCATACCTGGACTGGGCAATGGATGTAATTCTGGCCTGAGGGTGACTTGGGATTTGTCTGAATTCTCACACTGTATGCAGTTTCTCACTTTCCTTTCGATAGCTAAGTCATATCCAGGCCACCAATACCAACTTTTGATTCCGCTTTTGGTTTTGTTGATAACCAAATGACCCTTGTGACAGATTTCTAGTATTTTGGGTCTCAACGCTTCTGGGGGGACTACTTTCCCTTGTCTCAATATGAGTCCTCCTTCCAAGGACAGTTCGTGCCTCAATTCCCAGTAAACTCTTACTTCATTTCGTACATTTTTTTTTCAGGCCACCCTTCCTGTATCATTCTGCTCACCTCTTGAAGAAGTGCGTCTTGTTCTACAGCACTCTGCCACTCATGTTTAGTAATACCGGGGAATTCTTCTACTGGCCATGCAAAACTCCTCCCCCATGTCTGCCTCACACTCACTCATGGGAAAGGGTAACCTACTGAGAAAGTCGGCCACAACATTCTTTACACCCGGTACATATTGCAGTTCATAATCAAAATCCAGCAATCTTACAGACATGCAAGCTAATCTCGGTGAGGCGGTGTACAGACCTTTAAGAGTTAACAATCTGGTGAGTGGTTTGTGATCGCTGCATAATAACACTTTCTTTCCACAGATAAACTGGTGAAAATGCTCTAGACCCCATACACATGACAGGACTTCACGCTCGATTACCGAATATTTCTCTTCGGTCGGTGTTAAGGAGCGTGAGGCGAAGGCAATGGTATCCTCCTTGTCACTTCCATTCTTTTGGCTGAGGACAGCACCTATGCCCCTCCCACTAGCATCCGTAGTGATAATGCTAGCTAAGTTAGGATTGAATACCTGCAAGGGGGGGGCATTACAAACATCCTCTTTGAGGGAGATGAAGGCTTTCTGACACATGGGTGACCATTCAAACTTGTTTTTTAGTTTTAGTTGTTGCCTGATGTCATACGTTTTGGATGAAAAATCCTTCACAAATTTGGAATAGAATTCCACTAACCCTAAGAACGCTCGTACTTCCTCCCCATTTTTGGGAATGGGTGCATCTTTTATGGGCATTAACAATTCTTTTTTTGGTTTTATCCCTTCTTGAGTAATTTCATGACCCAAATATGTTACATGTGGCCTGGAAAATTAAAATTTCTTGTATTCGGCAGTCATACCTTTCTCTTGCAATGTGCTTAGCACTTTGAATACATTTTTGTCGTGTTCAACTCTAGTTTTTCCCATCACTAAGAGACCGTCCTGGAAAATGAGTAAGTTCTCAAACCCTTCAAAAACCACATGCATCAATCTCTGAAACATCGCGGCCGCCGAGGCCAATCCAAATGGAACTCTTTTGTACCTGAAACATCCAAAGGGAGAAATAAAAGGGGATGTATTTCTTACTCTATGGATGTAGGGAAACCTGATGATAGGCTGTGGTGAGGTCGATGGTAGAGAACCACTTCATAATTAAGACTTAGCATTTCATTGATTTTAGGCAGTGGAAACTGGTCTACCATAATGCATTGGTTTAGGTCAAGTAAGTCTATGCACAATCTTAATTTACCATTGGCCTTCCTGGCCACAACCAAAGGTGCGACCCACTCAGAAGACTCTGCATGTTCTATGACCCCAGCCTTAAGTAAACTTTCCAGTTGGGCCTTTACTTCTTCTTTCAATGAAAAAGGGATGTTTCTCACTTTGTGTAGCACTGGTTTTACATTGGATTTAAGCTGGATTTTATGCTGGAAACCCTTTAACTTACCAATATTACCTTTAAATACTTTAGGGTATTTTTGAGATATTTTAGAACCTAATTCTTCCTCATCTTGCGTTAACAAAATGGGTTCCGGACTGTTAGGATTGAGGGTGATGCCTAATTTTCCTGGTCTTTCCACCCCAATACAGATGGACCTGAAAAGGAAATATACAAATTGCACATGGCTTCCCTATTCTTGAAAACAAATTTCAATTTCCTGTAACCCGCAAGTTCTATAGGTTCACCCGTGAAGGTTTTCAACGAAATGTCAGGAGAAACCAACTCTTGTCCCAATGCTTGAACAAATTTGCTGTCCCATACTTCCTTATTAATTATCGTGTAAGGAGATCCAGAGTCTGCAACAATGGAAATGTTCACACCCCCAATAGACATTTCACACAGGTTTCTTTCTATTGGATTCTTCTTCCGTGTCAATGCTTTGCTTTTGACTATCATTCACGTTAAGTACATACATGTTGACATCTATGTCACTTGAAGAATCTGAATTGTCTACTTCTGTTTGCTCAACCAATTTAACTTTCCTCCCTGTTATCTTTTGGCAAACCTTCTGTAAATGACCCATAGTGTCGCACTTGGAACACCTCTGATTGCGAGCAGGGCATCTTTGTCGTCGGCCAGATGTCTTGAGCTTCCGCATCTGTAGCACTTCCTTTGGGAATACCTCATGTCGCTGTACTTACGCTCATTCTCATGAGGGTCTTTACTTTTATGTTGTGTAGAGGATTGTAGTCTTGGCTTCACTTCACTGACCTTGGCGACAACAACAGGTTCTTCCTGTTTTGTCTTGTTTTCTGCATCACCGCTTTGGCGCATCTACCTGTTAATTCTGCCCTTTTAACGATTTGGATTACATCTTGTAAAGGTTTCTCCCCTTTGGCCCATAGGGAATCTTGGATAGAGGGGTTGGCCGCTCGCATGACAATTTGATCCCTAATAAATTCTTTGTGT
Source organism: Calotriton arnoldi (assembly GCA_963921515.1). Lineage (NCBI taxonomy): Eukaryota > Metazoa > Chordata > Amphibia > Caudata > Salamandridae > Calotriton > Calotriton arnoldi. The sequence continues at coordinate 272,089 of CAWUFW010015764.1, read as the reverse complement.
AAGTCCCCAAATCGACAAGTTAGTGCCCAATTTTTCAGAACTGCTACATAATCCTGGATACTTTCTTCCTTACCTTGTTTGCGGTGGAAGAATTTGAATCTATCCACCGCGACGCACACAGTGGGTTTATAGTAACTGTCTAAATATTCCAGAACATTAGTGTATACATCACCATGACGAGTCTTTTTGTTAATGCGAGTGTACACTTTTAACCCACCAGCGCCTAAACAATGCAAAAGTATTTTCTTCTTCTTTTCAGGTGACAGTTCATCCTCCTCGTCATCAAAGCGGAAATATAATTAGTGAAATACTCACGCCAAATTACCCACTCTCATTTAGGTTCACCATCTGCTGGCAAAAATGGTTGTGGTGGGGACAAATTATATATATTTCCTGATGCCATAGTGAAACTGTAGTGTACTGTGTGTGTACTGTGCAGTAGGTCAATGCGTGAAAGCAGAAGTAAGTTGTAACCTGTAGCGCTGAAAAACGAACTGGGCAAACACAGCTGGTACTGAAATGTACATCAACTCAGCAGAGGTTGAAACGAACTGGGCAAATACAGCTGGTACAGAAATGTACAGCAACTCAGCAGAGGCTGACGTGTGTACAACATTCCTCCATCGGCGAATGATGTTAAAATGGGAGGACGTAGTGTTGCGGTACACAGCTAGCCCCAATGAGAATGTGTTAGTTTTAGGAAGTGCCACTTAAGATGGCGGCACGTACGTTGGAACACAGTGCTGTTTCAGTGACGTAACTGCAATTTTTGGCGCGCAGTGCTCTGAGGAGACAGACCGTGAGTGAAAACCCATGTGACCGCCCCGTAACAGCTGACAGACGCAGAGGCGCGTAGCACAAAACTCAAGGCAGCCGACAGGTTCTTTACACGGGTAGCAGCTGACACTTCCTCCAGGCGATGCAACTATAATTTCGGCGCGCAGGAATCTGAAGAGACGGACTGTGAGAAACAAAAACTCACATGACTGCCCGCGTAACAGCTGACAGGCGCAGAGGAGCGAAGCACACAACTCACGGCAACCAACAAGTTCTTCTGCGGGCAGCAGCTGACACCTCCTTCAGACGGCAGACAGAACTCCCTCTCAGGTGCAGGACACACGAAGGCCGGGCGGTGCAGAACTGCGACGCTGATGTATACCCTGGACACTCGCTGTGGACACAGGCGTGTAGGGAGCAGGAATTTCAGTGAGGACGCCGATCAGAGGAGGAGGGATCCGGTGAAAAGTGGTACTGCTGAGTAGGTGGTAGCAATCGTTGGAATGGACAGCTCATGCTGGAACGTCGTAGACACACGTAGGTTCGCTGGTGTGCTGAACTCGTCGCCAAAATATTAAGACGAGAGTCAGAATAATTTCAAGTAGAATTTAATGAAGTATTTCAGCACACCACAAGGGAGGACACCGCAGTGACCACAGACGAGTCAACTCCCCAGCGACATCTTCAGAAATGACAACTGCTCAGCTGATGTTCTAGAACGTCAGCTGATACATATGTTGAAGGTGAGTGCACGAGAGGGTACGGGTGCCCGCAGGGCAGGGAGGGGAAGGTTCTAGAAACAAGGATCCATCTTAACACTAAGAAGGGTGGAGAAGGTGATAGAAATATTTTTGAAAGTGCGATTTCTGATTTTGATCGTTATTTTTCACTGAAGGTTTGCAGTGGAATTTTACGGTACACATTTTTTCAGTAGGAACAAGACATTGATGAGTTGGTGGATAATTATGTTTCTGCACTTAGGACATTATCTCTGGATTGTAAATTTGGCGGGTAAGGAGGATTTGATCAGGGATCAAGTGGTCATGCATGTAAAGGATCCTGCTATCCAAGAAAGATTGTGGGTGAATGGTAGCGTGAGTCTTGAATGCATTTTAGCCATAGTAAGGAAGGCTGAGATGTCAAGTAGAAGTGCTAAGGAAGTAAAAGCTGATGTTAAGTTGAAAGATAATGAGATTGTTGCTAAAGTGAGCAGCAGAAATAACTCAAAGAGTCAGTAGTATAAGAAGAAAAAGTCAGGTAATGTGAAAAAGAGTCATGGAAAATTCAATAGGCACAATTCGAGGTGTTATAGATGCGACAGTAAATCAAACTTTGCTAACAACAAATCATGCCCTGTGATTAAGCAAAAGTGTGCTAATTGCGGCATAATAGGACATTTCGCCAAAGTGTGCAAGAAGGGCAAGAACAACAGGGTTAAGTGTGTAGAGGATGGGAATAGTAGTGAGGATGATTACTTGGGGCATGATGTAAAGGATGACAATTCATTTGTTTTGAATATTAAGGACACTACTCCTGTTATACTTAATATCGATTATGTCCTGATAAAAAAAACAGTGTATGAAATGACAATTGGAGGAGTGGAGATTCAGATTTATGCTGACTCTGGTTCTCCCCATTCTATTATCAATAAGAATGTATGGAAGTCCAGATTTGGTGAGAGATTAGGAGCCAGTTTAGAGGAACCGGATAGCCACCCAGAATGATATTCGGGTAAAAGGATAGAAAGGATTAGGTTCCAATTTTTGGTTTTTAGATTAAAAAACCATGAGTGTCTTGCTAAACTTTGTATCTATAAAAGGTCCTTCTGTTCTAGGTTGGTTTGAGCAAGGGAAGCTTGACATTATCCTAAATCCAAATAGTCTTGATCCCGTTATGGTGATTGGGGATCGCAATTGCACTGGAGATGAAATGCTAAAAAAATTCCCAGAGGTTTTTAAAGATTAAATTGGCGAACTAGTCAATTTCAAACATGAGATCATATTGAACGAAAATGCATGCCCCAGGATTCATAAGGCAAGGAACATTCCTATAATGGTGAGGAATGAAGTGGAAAAAGAACTTAAAAAATTGGTTGAGGTGGATATAATTGAAAAACTCAAATCATCGGATTGGGTTTCTCCCATTGTGGTTGCTCGACAGGCAAACAGCAATATTAGACTTTGCATTGATTTGTGCCACGTTAAAACAATATTTTAATTGACCAATTTCTGCTACCACATGTCTTTGAAATGTTAGCTATGGTGGGCAAAGCAAAGTTTTTTCTCTACCATTGACCTGTCGGCTGCCTACCACCAGATTGTGTTTCCTTGATAATTGCAAACATTAGACTGCTTTTATCACACCTTTCGGCTGCTATCAGTATAAGAGGATGCCATTTGGGCTCGCTTCAGCCACTGCATAGAAGGGATGATTAAGGCTTCTGCGCTTATTGCCAGAATGTCTATGAGACTTCAAGATTTTATATATAAAGTGGTGTATGTACCGGGAAGAGAATGTTACAGCTGTTTTTTTGTCCAGGATGCCCTTGTCCTTCAAAGAGTATGTACATGGAGAGTGGGATGATTTTCACATTGGATTAGTCCATGATGAAGGCACTATGCCTAATAATATTATGCAGGATTTGTAGTGCGCACATCTACCCTGAAGAGTCTCCCGGCGCAGGAATAGACAGCAAAAGAGAGCCACAGCGGACAGCTAAAAAAGCCATGTCTTCAAGTTCTTACAGAAAGCAAGTAAGGAGTGGCAGTTCCTGAGAGAGGCTGGAAGAGAGTTCCAGAGTTTTACGCCCAGATAAGCAAATGAGCGTCCCTTCGCCCAAACAAGGCTATAACTGGGCATTGCGAAAAGTGAGAGGTTGGATGCCCTCAACTGCCAGGTAGGCACATAGGGTGTCACCAGTCCTTGACTATATAAGGGGGCCAACCATGTCAGGCACTGAACATGTAGCTCAAAGCCTTGAATTCAATGCGCTTATCAATCTTAAGCCAATGAAGTTTATGAAGCATAGGAGAGGCCGAGGCATGTCAAGGCAGCCAGAAGAGTAGGCGACCTGCTGCGTTCTGAATGATTTGTAAAGGCCAAATCGAAGATTTATCAGTGCCCAAGTACAGTACATTGCCCTAGTCCAATCTAGATATCACCAGAGCTTGGATCACGGTTCTTTGAGTGGCCAGGAGGAATTATCCAAAGGATCTTTTTGAACCACTTGAGAACAGCGATGCAGGAGGCAGTGACCTTGGACACCTCTGGTTTCAGGGAGAGCTTGTTGTCAATAATAAAGCTGAGATTCTTGACCTTGGTCAACGGGGTTGGAATAGGCCCAATTGAATCCGGCCAATAATTGGCTCCCCAGAGCTCCGGATTGTTTCCCAGAACCAAGACATCAGTTTTAGCACCGTTAAGCTTCAGTGAATTTTTTTTTTCATCTAGAGGGAAACATTCCTCAGGCCCAGATGGAGTAAGGAGGGATCTTGATGTTGAGCAGCTGATAACAAAAAGATAATCTGGGTGTCATCCGCGTATGAAAAAAGAGGGAGCCCAAACTTTTCAACAACACCTGCCAACGGACGTACATAAATGTTGAAGAGCAGAGGGCTCAGGAAGGATCCCTGAGGAACACCCGAGGACAGAGCTGATGTCTCAGATCTAACATTGGTAGAGAAGATCTGGAAGGTGCGATCTTTTAAGAAGAAGGTCACCCACCTCTAGGCCGAGCCCTCTACGCCCAAAGCCTCAAGTCTCCCTGCCAGAATAGCTAGCGACACTGTATCAAACGCTGCACTCAAATCAAGCAAAATGAGAGCAGCCGTACCATCAGAATCGAGCTGTTGCCTAAGACATTCTGTGACCCCAAGAAGAGTGGATTTGGTACTGTGTGCAGCCCTAACCAGACTGTGACAGGTGGAGCATCTGATGAGACTCAACAAATGAAGAGAGTTGGGTATTAACATGCTTTTCTAAAATCTTGGAAAAAACAGAACGAAGGGAAATCGGACGGAAATTTGACCAACAGGAGGGGTCCAGATCATCTTTTTTAGCAAGGGGAGAACAAGGGCATGTTTCCAGTTCAGAGGGACATGTCCTTCTCTCAGAGAAGTATTAAGGAGTTTAAGAATATCAGTTAGGGCAGCATCATCTAAAAGTCAGAGTTTTGCAGGAGGAAGGGGATCTAATGAGGAACCGGACTTTATAGATTTTAGTACAGTTTTTTATGTCGGCATGTCCAAAGAGGACCATGCCCTATTTTTAGAGGACTCCACTTGCTTATTAGGTGAAAGGTTCACTTCCTGGTGACCTTCCGATGGGGCAACAGGATGAGTAAGGATCTCCAAGTTGGCGGTGTCTGCAGCTAGTTGACGGTGAATTGCATCAACTTTTCTTTGAAAGGAACATGGCTAACTCATCACCCCGATGTTGTGAGAGTAAATATAGGCAGAGTGTTGCTAGCCGCCGAGAGCTCATATACTACTTTAAAAAGAGTCTTCTGACAATATTGAGAGCTAGAAGTCTTCTCAATAAAGTAAGTTGCACGTGCCGATTTACAAAGTCCATGACCAAGGAGCAGGAGGATGCGTTCTGTGCATCAATTTAGATGTAGAAGGCAAGGTTTGGACATTTTTGTTGAATGTTTGGTAAAAGAATTGTGTCATTTGTGCCAACGCGGACAAATCGTTAAAAACATTGAGGCCCAATATGGAGAAGCATGTTCCAAAACCCATGGGAAACCATTGCGATGGATATAATGGGACCTATTGGTCCTAAATCCAAATATATTGTAGCTGCAATTGATATATTTTCATGATGGTTGGTCATAAAGGTGGTAGAGAGGGTGGACACAAATGTTGTGTTGTCTTTTCTTGATAATTTGTTCACTGAGGAGGAGATACCTGTGTGTATCATCACTGATAATGGAGTGCAATTTCTGTCTAATAAGGCAAAGTGTTCTTTTCAGAGGGTGGACATCCCACATTGCATCACTTCTGTGTATAATCCCAGTGGGAATGGAGTTATAGAGAGATTTAAGGTGCCATACAAATTGCAGGTGTGGACAGAGACAAGTGGGAAACACAAGTGTTCAAGACAGTATGGATGTATAGAACTACCACCAATGAAATGATAGGTTGTTCTCCATTTGAAATTATGAGGGGCAGGTTACACAGAACAAAAAGCAATCCTGCTTAGTTAGTTGAGTCCACTTTTACAACTGTGAATTTAGAACAGGTAAAGGAAAGGATAAAGAGAACTCATGTAACCAATAATTGCAAATTAGATTCTAAAAGGGGATCAAAAAGAAACCCCGGTTGTTTTCATTGGGATGCTGGTGAAGGTTAAAAAAAACCTTGGAGAATAAAAAAGTGGGAGAGTCAGTACATAGGTCCTTTTGAGGTAAAGGAGGTTTTGAAGAATGCAGTGAGACTTACAGCTGGCAGAGTGTGGAACCTTAGCAGAATTGCCATTCTCAAAGCAGAAAGAGATGTGTATGAGGAGGAGAGTACCAGACTCAGTGGGGGTTTTGGTTGTGAAGAAGGTATTCCAGACGAAGTGTTTGTGCTTGAGCAAGAAGAGAATGTTGTGACACAAGGTGGTAATGGTCAGGATGTTTGAAATACTTTGGATGAAGTGCTACCAAATTTATTGGGAAACAGAAGGATTCGCAAAAGACCTGAGTGGATCTCTGACTTTGCTGCTCATGTCAGGAATACATTTTCAATCTGATATAGGTAATTTTTTTGTTACTATGCTATTAGTTTTTTATTATTATTTTTGTTTTGTTATGCTTTGTTTTTATTAAAGGGGGTAGATGTGTTGTGTGATTACTTTTGGTTTATCCTCGCTCACAGTGCAGACCTAATATTCCATTCTGTAATTGTTAGGATTGTGCCGTGACAGTGTTGGGACAGTTGACGGGGAGCTACCTGAGCTGGAAGTCATGTACCCGGTGGTGCCTCATTTCTATAGAATAAAGTGCTGGTTAAGAAATTATTGTCACTTCCTTACTTAACAGTAGAGAAAGAGAGAGAAACAATGTACTTTGGTATTGGCATAGTCACAGATTGTCCTCCTACACAGTGAAGTACTTCACTTCAGTGAAATGCAGGTCTTCTTAACAAATGAGGCTCACTAATATTAATAAAAGAAACATTAATAAGAGAACTGTAGTGCCACTTGCCTGTTTTAAAATGATGCTGGCAACTGTCGAACGCCAAGCTTTTCCAGCATCAGTGGAAATCATGGGAGACTGTCAGCAACTGTAATCGGAATACACAGCAGAAAAGTCCTGAGTCCCCAATCAACAATACACATGTGGAAGGTAAGCAAATAGAAAGATAGGAAACAAGGGAATAAATAGGGAGAACAAACAAAGGTTCAGGGTATGTAGGTTGGGTGCACCCTGTAGCAAGAACAAAACACCAATGCAACTACACAACATGTTGCCACACAAGGAGCACGTGGTGTGATGGTCTTTTTTGTTGCAGCTACATAAAGTAACCCAGAAATCTATAGTACAACCCAGAAGTTGATTCTCACCAAGTGGAAGTTACCGACAAGATTCTGATAAGTATGGCTACCTTCCATCTCCCTGTCTCTCATAGTGTGTGTTCTGTCTGTGTTTCAAAATGTTCTTACTGAATTGGTGTATTATGTTCCAATAATTCCCTTGTAGGTTGGTGCAGAAATTGCACTAGTGGCATGGGTGGTAAAAGTTATATGTGGACTGCATTGTGCCTTTACACAGCTCACATATTATGACTCTGGATAACACCATTGTGCTATAGCACAGCAGTGACACGTGACAATGAAAAGTGTCTTAGGTGTGAAAATTCTACTTTATGTATTAGACAATTCGTCCATGTTGGAATGTGGTTTATTAGTAGGTGTAAGTAGATACCTACCACCAGTAATGAGGCCACAATCACAATATAAGGTCCAGTCTCAAGAAATGATTCCCTTGCCCAATCCTTGGTAGCTGGCTATAAGCAGAGCTGGCTTAACTTAGGAGATAGGTGTGTAAAGCATTTAAAAACACCAATACATTGAATAAGTATGATAAAACCTACAATAAAAACCCAAAACCAATTTATAAAAATATAAAGTATTTTTATGATGAAAATTACACCAAAATGACAAAAATCCAATGTAGGGAATCGCAGATATGAATTTTCAAAGAACAAACACTTTTTAGTACTTAAAAGTCAGAAACTCTACTTTGGGACACCTGGTCGCGCTTGACTGGGACAAAGTCAAAGTTTCAGGCTGACCGCGATGAAGCATGTGTCGGATACACTTAGCTGTAGAGCCCGGTCAAGTTTTTACTTTCTGACTTAGTCAGTTTTATGGAGCTTTTTCCCTCAAAGTTGCGAGGCTCCTCAAGAGTCTGGATAGTCTGGAAGGCGGCTTGGCACAGTGCAATGCCTTTGTCAACCCCTTGAAGTCTTGCCAATGACAAAAAGCTCGGGGGATACAGTGGGCAAACCTGAATCTTAGGCTGGGTCGTGGTTTGACATCGCTGGCTTGACTCTTGTTGTCGGGTCAGTCACCTTATTGAGCATTTTGTCAAAAATTCTCCAAACTTCTGTATCTTCTTTCATAAGGTCCTATTGGGATTCCAAAGTGTCCACACCACCAATACAAGGTTCCAGAAGCCCCTGAGTTTCTTGGTATGTCGGGACTACCTCTCTCATAATGCACTGGGCTTAGCTCAGGCCACAATCAACTGATGGTGGTCAGCTGGTGTCTTCTTGATGGAGATGATGCAGGTGGAGCTCTTTTAACCTGTTGCTTTCAGGTAGTCCACTCCTTCACTTTGTAAAGCAAGGTAAAGTTTTTTGGACTGTTGTTCCCAAAGTGCTCACCAGGTGCAGTCATTCATAGTGGAGACCTCTTTGTGCAGGCCAGGGTCCCAGCTGGGCTGTCCTTCTTCTTCTTGTAGTTTCAGGCAGGGATCCGAGTTGCTGGGCAGCCCTCCCATATTTTTCCTGTGTTCCTGGGTGACAAGCATGGAGGCACCCCTGACCAATGGGATACAGAGTGACACCCAGAAGTATGACAACTTTCTCCAAAGTGTGATACATTCTTGCCTCAGAAAGTACTATTCCTTTAAAATCCAAAATAGAGAAACTCTCTTCGGGAGGCTAGGATCTGGCTAAGCCAACCTACTGGTGTGGCTACATTTCCCTAACACTCCCCTTCCAGCCCCTCTGCTAATTTAATTACTGGGGCTCCTGTCTGGCTGGGAGTGCAGGAAGTGGGGGTGAGCCTGTGTCCTGTCCTAACTGTCATTCCCTCTTTGAAGGCCAATTTGGCTACCTGGCCCCCTTCCTGCCTTTTGCTCTGCAGCTTGCAGTTCTCCCCCAACCAGATGTCCTTTGTCTCTATGTAGGCCACTTCACACCTCATCAAAGCAGTTTGGCTTTGCCTGCCAAAGAATGGGCAATCAAGAGAGGCTGCTACAAGGCTGGATTTTAGCACCGCAGAAAAGCAAGTTCTATAACTTCTTTTCTGTGATAGTTATAATAAATCCAACCTTGGCAAGTTGTTGGATTTATTCTAAATATCATTTTCATTCTTTAATGTATATTTTTAGCTCACTTCAATCAATAGTTATACTTTATTAAAGTATTCCCATGTTAGCCAATGGAGCGCATGTGCTACAACGGGGAAACATGAAATTGGCAGTTTTTCCCTCACCAGGGCATATAAAACATATCTTGTAATTTCACTGCTTATAGTTACAAGGCACCCTACCCCAGGGGCAGGTAGGGAAGACTTAGGGGTGACTTATATGTAAACATAAGGTAGTTTAAGACTTTGGAAGTACCTTTTATTCCAAAGTTGACTTTGCATATAATTTACTTTTAAAAGCAGCCTGCAAAGTAGGGCTGCCTTTAAAATGACAGCAGGCAACACAGTAGTGCACACTTAAGTGCATTAATTCTGCTGGGCCTCTAAATCTGCATGGCCTACTATATAGTAGGAGCTACAGGTAGGTTGTCATACCAATTGTAATTATATCTAATTATCATATACCTTTTACACAGAGCACTGACTCTGTTTAGCAGAGCCCAGGGCCCAATCAGAGTCAGTTACCGCCAGTACCAATTAAAAAAATGGTGGCAATCAGGGCAAAAAGTATGACTTTCCCCCAGCCCATAAAGTCTTTCTCACAAACCTTTGTCAGGGTGCAAAATATATGCAAAAGGTTGCACACCAGATATTGTGTAAAGTATGCCTTCATAGTCAACAAATGAGACGTTTTAAGACATGGGCTTACTGGGCAATTCCCCGGGGCCCCCACCTTCAAGAAAACAAACGTTCACTTTATTTCACTTCAATTTCTCTATCTCATTCTCACATCCCTGCCTACCTCTAAATCTAACTGTCTTTCTCTACTTGATGTCTTCTTAAAGATTTCTGACCATGAGGCAAGTCATGCTTCATCTGTTTTTGCATGACAATGTTTCTGAAAGTTTAACTATAATTCAGAATTCTTTGTTCAGGCTTGAAGTAGCAGAACAAGAGTTAAAAACTGAAGGTTGTTCCATATAAAGCACCCCACAATAAGTCTTGCCCAGGGCCCCCAAAATAGTAAAGATGATACTGGTCAACAATATCCCAAAAACTATTTTCAGTGTGCAGACAAAGCTGCATATTCCTTGAGCAGGCTTAGGTATGGATAAGATAGCTTTTCAATATCTAGGCATGAGAAATGGCTAGAGGAGTGATACTGTTTTTACCGTGGCACTCCATTGCGGTCGGCTTGACTTTTCAGATTTGACCCGGTCCAGCGCGACCTTAAGTAACCCCTAAGCGCTATTGACTTTTAAGCACTGTATGTCAATTTAATCTTAAAAAATTCATAATTCCGGTTCTGCTCATTGGATTTAGTTGTATTGGTCTTGTTTTGTGAGTTAACTTAGACTCTATTTTTCTATCCAGTATGGATTATTTGTGTGTGTTTTTTTATACTGTTTTGCTGTAAAAAGTATTGCACAAGTACTTTAGAGATTTCCATTTAAGTTAAGCCTGACTGCTCTGTGCCAAGCTACCAGAAGGTGAGCACAGGTTAGTTTAGGCTGTGTATCTGACTCACCCATACTAGGCTTGTGGTCCCTACTTGAAAAGGGTGCAAAACCTCTGCCAGCTAGAGACCCAATTTCTAACATTGGTGGTGGGGATAGGACTAGTGTAATTTTATATACACTACCATCCACACATAACACCAATTCGAATCAATTGTCGTCTATCCATATTGGCGTTTTTTCCCTACTCTATCTGATTGGCATTTTGAATTTGTCTATTCTCCCTGATTGGCATTTTTGCTTTTTACTAAACTCATGTCTCTAACTGAGGGTTCTATTTCGGTATCTGCACCTACAGAATATGGAGTTTGAGCTGGCCAAACTGGACAGTTACAAAGTGGCCCAACTCAAGGATTTCTGCAAGGACTTGTGGCTTTCTGTGAAGAGCAACGCCAGGAAGGTGGAGCTGCAAAAGTCATTCGTAGCCTAGTCTGAAATCCATGCTGCATTGAGTGCAACCCCAGACGAGGAAAACGAGGAGGAGGAGCTGGGTGAGGAGGATGATTTGAACCAGGACCCAGAGGAGGATCTTGAACTGTTGGCTGTGGAGGAAGGGGCAACCTACTTCCTGGATTGGCAATTCACACTTCACACCAGCGCAGGAAGCAGCATTTAATTTAGAGGCCTGTTCCCAGAGGTGCTGGAGGACAGGAGGGAGGAGTAAACAGTTGAGATTGGAGCAGGCCTAGCTCACATTTGAGGAAAAGAAAAATCAATTGGTCATAGAGGAGGAGTAGAAAAATAAAAGGTTGACTTTAGAGGAGAAGAAAATAATGTCTCACCTAATTATTATTATAATTTAATTAGCAAAGCAAACAAACACCCCTGAGGGTGTCCTGGTACTAGAGGAAGGGAATACAACAACAGTATTCATCAGGCAGCAGAAAGTCAGAAATGAGGGGAACAGTCAAGTTTGTGCTTTTTTCCTAAAGGCTGAAAACTCTGAGATGTTTTTAAATGGGAATGGAAGCTGTTCTAGTGTTTTTGCTGCCACAACTTGATGATTAGAACTGTAAGCCTAGGCAGATTAATGGAAGTTGGATGGAGGGTAGTGTTTGAATTTGTTTTTCAGATACAGGTCCAGAGTTATAGATGACCCAATGGATGAAACAGAGAGTTGCCGATATTTCTCAACTGACAGCCAGTGAAAATTATTGAGATGGGAAGAGACGCAAGCAAATGTTAGCACATTAAGGATAAGCCTGGTGGCTAAATGTAGCACAATCTGTAGTCAAAGAACTATGGGGCATATGATCAAGAACGGCGTTAAAATTATTGCCACTTTAGCTGCAGAAAAGCGGCGATATATGGGCTTGATAATATGCTCTGAGAATTCAATAGAAGCCCATGTTGACACCAGAACATGGGCTTCTATTGGAATTCTCAAGGGCATATTATCAAGCCCATTATCGCTGCTTTAGCGTAGTTTTCTGCCGCTAAAGCGGCGATAATTTTAACGCCGTCTTGATAAAATGCCCCTATGGATCTTCTAACAGTTATTAGAAGTAGGGCAGAATCTTTCTCAACATCCACAAAAGGAAAGGGTGCAACAGGTTCTAGAGATCCAGCTGACAGGTTTAGAAAATGGCATATTCTAGTTGAAGAGAATACCAACATTTTTGGCCCGGGAGCTGGAGGGAGACATAGATGTAGTACAAATATTTATTATATTTAAAACAATCAATTACACAACTACAGAAATAAAAATGATTCATAGTAATAAAATTGTCAAAAAACCAAAGTCAGCAGGCCTCTATAGTTCTACTTAAGTACAGGTCAACAGCAGGTTGTCTCACCCAGTTAAAATGCCTGATTTCATCAGCAGGTCCAGCCTGAAATAAGCTAGATCAAAATATGTTTGCAAGTTTGGTGACAAAACAGCTTGTCTGGAAAGAGAAGCAGCAACTTGTTCTTAGGTTATTATCGATAAAAGATTAGCACAGGTACTTTGTCCTCCAGTCCAATATGTTTAGGCAAGTACATAGCAGATGATCCAAAGATTCAGATTTGTAATCACATAGTCTACAGCGATTGTGCGAGCTTAAGCATGTTTTCCAGGAGTGGCAACAGAGATGTACAACAATTGAAACTGAAGATATTTCTTTTATGGCCTTCGGGTCTGAATCAAGGTATAAATGCAAATAGGGTAACAGTTCCTAAGAAGGATTGTTTTTCAGGTGGAAAGAAAGGTACAGATGGAGGGATATTCCTATTTAGGAATTAGTGCCCTCACATACCCGTAAGGGTGTCATGCTTCATCATCGGGCTATTGCTTCTCGTGGGGTCGGCTTCAATACCCCACGGGCCCTACGAGAGGGCTCTTCAGCGGAGATCTTTTAGTCAAAAAACCATGATATGAGTGCAAGTGGGTGGGACAGGTGAAAGGGTGAGTTAAAAATACCTATGAGTACCTAAAACATTATTCCTGGGCCCCCTTGGTAAGAATGAAATCAGTATCTTAATTGTTAGTTCCTGTGAAGAGGAGAAACAGTTCAATAATAAGTGTAGATGGCGTAGGTCATATAGGTTGACATGTTTCACGCCTCAGTGGTCCAGGAGGGATCTATGGCATTTCATCAGGACCAAAAAAGAAGATAGATGAGTATCCCTACCCTTAGTCAGGGATGGGAAGGTTACAGCTGGTATCAAATGATTGCCAAATGTATTCAAACACAATAGTAAACTGAATGGGTACCTAATTAGGGTAACCTATTATGGTTAAAACTTAGGGCCTGATTCACAGAACTAACTATGCCAACGTAACGTAAACGTAAAGTATAGCTTTTAGGCATTCACAGAATACACTTACTCATTTTGGTATTCACAGAATGAACTTGCCATTTCGATATTCACAGCTAGTAGTCCTAAAGTTAGGACTACTCAACTTCTGTGAATACCGAAATGAGTAAGTTCATTCTGTGAATACCAAAATGAGTAAGTGTATTCTGTGAATACTTAAAAAGTACTAACTTTACGTTTACGTTTACGTTTACGCTTTTGGACGTAAGTTAGTTCTGTGAATCAGCCCCCTAGAGTCCAACCCCACAGTTACAAAACTTCATGCCCTTAGGTCAAAGCAGAAAGCCGCATCAGTGCTGCGGCGTGAAATATAGTCAGCACGGTCTACTGTCTATTCATCTACCCCTGCCACTGCTTGCCTTGCCAGGCTCTGAGGCGTAAAACATGTCGACGTACACGGCCTACACCATCTACACTTGTTATTGAATTGTTTCTCCTTATCACAGAAGCTAACAATTAAGATACTGCTTTTATCTATAAGTCAGGACAACACATGTTAACCCCTTAGCGGCTAGGCCTTTTTCCCCCCCGTGCTGAGCCTTTTTTTGGCTATTTGGGGTACTTCGCGCTTAGGCCCTTGTAACTTTTTGACCACATAAGGTATCCACGCCAAATTTGCGTCCATTTCTTCCAACATCATGGGGATTGTAAAGGTAAACAGGGTTTGTGGATTCCCCTGTAGGGGACCCAGAAATTAGCCAAAATACAGCTAAATTTGAGTTTTTTTGGGAAAAATGGGAAAAAAAGTGCAGCAAATGAAAGCATCTGGTTTTTTCCCTGCAAATGGTATCAAAAAAGGGTTTGTGGGGCTGAAATCACCATTTTCCCAGCTTTTAGGGAATGACAGACTTTTGTCAGAAAACCAAAAAGTTTTACACAATTTTGGCATTTTTCTGGGAAATAGCCTATTTTAGCTATTTTTTGTGCTTTCAACCTCCTTCCAGTTAATGGTAGAAATGGGTATGAAAGCAATAATGGATCCTTAAAAGCTATACATTGTAGAAAATGCTCGACATTCCTGAATTCAGCAAGGGTCATTTGTGTAGATCCTTCAAGGTTTCTTTATAGAAACTAACAAATAAATATAGGAAAAATTGAAAATTAGTTGAAAAACAGCAATTTGTGTCAACGTTTTCACCTGTAACTTCTTCTAATTATGACAGCTCTTTGAAAGCAATATACCGTTACATCCGCTGGACCTTACTGGTTGTGGGGTATATAGGACTTGTAGGTTCACCAAGAACCCGACGAACCCAGAGCCAAAAACTGAGCAGCGACTTACAATGGTTTTTTATTATGTACCCGGTATATAGCAATTATTCTGGGAAAATGTATACATGGAAAAATCGGTATGAAAGACACCTATGTATTTATGAAATGTGGAACAAAATATAGAGTTTAGAAACAGTAGATATTTGCACATTTCCGAAATTGGGAATACTCATACTAGCATGAGAATTATACGGTCATTTTTCAAAATGACTTCTTTTACACATTGTCTTTCATTTGGCAGGCTGAAATGCATCGAAAGTCAATAGGTAATAACAGTTGCTTTACAAATATGAATTGCACCTAAGTCTCCCGATAAAATGGCAACTTCACTTGTGTGGGTAGGCATAGTGCCCACGACAGCAAATGGCTCAAAACGCAACGTGAACACACCACATTTTCACAGTGAAAAATTACCCTTTTTTTGCAAAGTGCCTAGTTGTAGTTTTTGCACCCTAGCTCTGCCGGCACCTAGGGAAACGTAGCAAACCTATACATTTTTGAAAACTAGACACCCAGGGAAATCCAGGATGGGGTGACTTGACTGGCTCTCACCAGGTTCTGTTACCCAGAATCCCTTGCAAACCTAAAAAATGGTCAAAAAACCCACATTTTCCTCACATTTCTGTGATGGAAAGTTCTGGAATCTGCGTGGATCCACAAATTTCCAACCACCCCGCGTTCCGCAAAGTCTTCCGGGAGAGAAAATGGTACTCACTTGTGTGGGTAGGGCCTAGTGCCCGCGACAGGAAACGGCGCAAAACGCAACGTGACACACCACATTTTCACAGTGAAAATGACCCTTTTTGCAAAGTGCCTAGCTGTAGTTTTTGAACCCTAGCTCTGGCCGGGCACCTAGGGAAACCTAGAAAACCTATACCTTTTTGACAACTAGACACCCAGGGGAATCCAGGATGGGGTGACTTTACTGCCTCTCACCAGGTTCTGTTACCCAGGATCCCTTGCAAACCTAAAAGATTGTCAAAAAACACACATTTTCCTCACATTTCTGTGGTGAAAGTTCTGGAATCTGCGTGATCCACAAATTTCCACCCACCCCGCTGCCTCCCAAGTCTTCCGAGAAAAATGGTGCCTCACTTGTGTGGGTAGGCCTAGTGCCCGCGACAGAAACGGCGCAAAACGCAACGTGGACACACCACATTTTCACAGTGAAAAATGACCCTTTTTTGGCAAAGTGCCTAGCTGTAGTTTTTGAACCCTACCTCTGCCGGCACCTAGGGAAACCTAGCAAACCTATACATTTTTGAAAACTAGACACCCAGGGGAATCTAGGATGGGGTGACTTGACTGCCTCTCACCAGGTTCTGTTACCCAGAATCCCTTGCAAACCTAACAAATTGTCAAAAAAAACACATTTTTCTCACATTTCTGTGGTGGAAAGGTCTGGCATCTGCATGGATCCACAAATTTACACACACCCCACGTTCCCCAAAGTCTTCTGAGAAAAATGGTACCTCACTTGTGTGGGTAGGCCTAGTGCCCGCGACAGGAAACGGCGCAAAACGCAACGTGGACACACCACAATTTCACAGTGAAAAATGACCCTTTTTTGGCAAAGTGCCTAGCTGTAGTTTTTGAACCTCTAGCTCTGCCGGCACCTAGGGAAACCTAGCAAACCTATACATTTTTGAAAACTAGACACCCAGGGGAATCCAGGATGGGGTGACTTGACTGCCTCTCACCAGGTTCTGTTATCCAGAATCCCTTGCAAACCTTAAAAATTGTCAAAAAACCACATTTTCCTCACATTTCTGTGGTGAAAGTTCTGGAATCTGCGTGATCCACAAATTTCCACCCACCCCGCGTTCCCCTAAGTCTTCCGGAGAAAATGGTGCACTCACTTGTGTGGGTAGGCCTAGTGCCCGTGACAGGAAACGGCGCAAAACACAACATGGACACACCACAATTTCACAGTGAAACATGACCCTTTTTTGGCAAAGTGCCTAGCTGTAATGTTTGAACCCTAGCTTTGCTCGCACCGAGGGAAACCTAGCAAACCTATACATTTTTGAAAACTAGACACCCACAGGAATCCAGGATGGGGTGACTTGACTGCCTCTCACCAGGTGCTGTTACCCAGAATCCCTTGCAAACCTAAAAAATTGTCAAAAAAACACATTTTCCTCACATTTCTGTGGTGGAAAGTTCTGGAATCTGCGTGGGTCACACAAATTTACACCCACCCCGCGTTCCCCAAAGTCTTCCGAGAAAAATGGTACCTCACTTGTGTGGGTAGGCTCTAGTGCCCGCGACAGGAAACGGCGCAAAACGCAACGTGGACACACCACAATTTCACAGTGAAAAATGACCCTTTTTTGGCAAAGTGCCTAGCTGTAGTTTTTGAACCCTAGCTCTGCCGGCACCTATGGAAACCTAGAAAACCTATACCTTTTTGACAACTAGACACCCAGGGGAATCCAGGATGGGGTGACTTTACTGCCTCTCACCAGGTTCTGTTACCCAGGATCCCTTGCAAACCTAAAAGATTGTAAAAAAAAACACATTTTCCTCACATTTATGTGGTGAAAGTTCTGGAATCTGCGTGGATCCACAAATTTCCACCCACCCCGCGTTCCCCTAAGTCTTCCGAGAAAAATGGTGCCTCACTTGTGTGGGTAGGCCTAGTGCCCGCGACAGGAAACGGCGCAAAACACAACGTAGACACACCACAGTTTCACAGTGAAAAATGACCCTTTTTTGGCAAAGTGCCTAGCTGTAGTTTTTGAACCGTAGCTCTGCCGGCACCTAGGGAAACCTAGCAAACCTATACATTTTTGAAAACTAGACACCCAGGGGAATCTAGGATGGGGTGACTTGACTGCCTCTCACCAGGTTCTGTTACCCAGAATCCCTTGCAAACCTAACAAATTGTCAAAAAAAACACATTTTCCTCACATTTCTGTGGTGGAAAGGTCTGGCATCTGCATGGATCCACAAATTTACACACACCCCGCGTTCCCCACGTAGAAAGTGAAACTGAAATGAGCCTAAAGGCTCATTTCAGTTTCGGTTTCAGTGAATTGACGTCAGCGCAACGTGCACGCTGATCGTCATTTCACTGAAACGGGGGGGGCCTCGGGATCTGGGGAAGCTCTTCCCCAGCTCCCGAGGCTACAGGGGAGAAATAGAAATCCCTCTGGTGCCTGCACCAGAGGGATTTCCGGGGCCATGTGACATGATGGCCGGGAGCCGTCGTGAGCACACGAGCACCGTTGCTCATGACGGCTCCAAGCCGACGTGAGCATGGAAGGGGTGAAAGGCAAGTCAACACTTGTAACTTTCAGATTCTCAAATTCATGTTATGCAAAATTTTAGAACTGCAGGTGTCAGATATGACTGTGAAATTTTCACCAAGTGTGGATATTCAGTAGTCGCTAATGACACAAAGGGGCATATTCTCAAGGACTCATCGCCGATTTAGCGGCACGTTACCGCCACGAAAGTGGCAACAGACTCATCGCCCCATTCACAAGCCTGCGCTAACAGCCCACGTCGTCAGTTTTCCTGCGATAGCTGCCGCTAAAAACATCGCCAAGGCTGACAGCGACAACTAACACTAATCATATGCAGAGTAGGCGTTCCCGTGCAAAAACCCACTATAACACCACTTCGCGATATTCTCAACGACCAGCCAGATCGGCGATGCGGTCCAAAAACAGGCGATAAGGCACGTTAGCAGCAGGGACTTAAGACCTGCTTTTTTCTGGTCTTAAGTAGAACGAAAACCTGCAGCATAAAGGGAGCCCAGCCCAGAGCCACATCTGAAGACCAAGAGATGCCATGGAGCTACTAATCATGCAGCTTAGAGACCCAAGAGGGTCACAACACCCACCGCCACCACCCCCAGGACCACCCTCCCACGGACTGCCACCGAGGCAGCGCAGAACAAGCCTGCGAACCTTCCGAAAACGCACCAGCCTCAGAGACTTAACGCCAGAGGATGTCATTGCCCACTACAGGCTCAAAAGGACAACCATCCTCCGCATCCTGAACTACATTGCCCACAGGCTGACAGTACCAACAAAGCGGACAACCAACATCCCTCAGCAGACAAAGCTGCTGGCTGTGCTGTACTTGGTGGCCTCTGGTACCTTCCAACCAACAACTGCCAGAGTCGGAGGAGTCTCACAGCCAGCCCTATCAAAGTTCCTCACACCTGTCTTGGATGCCATCATCAGCTTGATACACTAGCACCTTCACTTCCCCCACACTGCGCAGGAACAGCTGGAGACCAAGCAAGGCTTCTACACCATAGCTGGCTTCCCGCACGTGTTGGGGGCAATTGACTGCACACATGTCCTACTTGTGACCCCTGCCGACACTGCACACAATTACCGAACACAAAGCACACGCATCCCATCAATGTGCAGGCAAAAGTGGACCACCAGGGACTGTTCACCAATGTTGTCGCCAACTTCCCAGGCATTGTGCATGACTCCCACATCTTCCGACAGTCCATCATCAACCAGCGCTTTCAGGATGGCACCTATGAAAATGCACTGCTCTTTGGTAAGTACCAACGGAACACACCACACACCTCAACTCCACAATCATACAACTCACAACTGTGGGAATGCACACGTAACAAAATCACATACAACATGCCAACCAACATGCCCACCTACCAGACACGACAACACAAGTAACTGTGGTAACAGGGGCCAGACATGTAGACAAACCATCCACAAAGGCATAGCTCCTCTGCCACACAATTGCAGAAGGTGGGGAGAGGTGGGAACCAAGAATGTGCGAAGGAGGCAATGGACCCATGAATTAGAATGTACACAATGCCAAGTGTGGCGGTGATGTCCTGGACAGTCTTGAGTATGCAGAGCACAGACATGTCCATGTGGACATATACTGCTGGTGTCTGTAGTGTTGTGGACAGAGGACGTAACCATGGCACCTCAGGCAGTGGGGAAGACCTTGGACATGTAGCCATGTCGCCCCCTATAAGCGTAAGTGTAATGGGCTGGGCCAGCGTACGCCAGTCCAGCGCAGGAGTGTGAATAAACAGCCCGGGGTTCTGGGCATGGTTCACTTCCGGGCTGGCCACCAAAGTAACTATGGCTTGTGTCTCTGTTGTGGTGTCGGCGCCACCCGGCCCTTAATCGACAATGTTGCAATGTAGTGTTGTAGGGATTCTGCACATACACAGAGCTATGCACAGCAATGCGGGACTTCGGTATATAGGGGCTACGCCTTCCTACAGCCTTAGTATCCACGAGCCCACGACCGGCTAGCTATAGTGCCCCACCTGCCCTACTATACACAGGCGTTTAGACAACTCAGAACACAACACTCCCCTAATCACTCATGGATCGTTGTAACAGGTTATTCCCTATCGCTCAGACTCCCGTACTCATCCACAACAAGAGATTGACAGAGTCACTGAGTTAGTTTAAAATGTTTATTTTAACTAACGTGCTCTGAAATGCAGTATACGAGCCACTACTAAAATTAGAATGCATAATACAAACATTGTCAGCATTGTAGCAAGTCCATACAATATAAAAGGAGAAATCATTGTATATTGATTCTGGAGACAGGACTATAAAACCTACACTCCCTCCCCATGGACGGGAAAACTAAGATGATATCATAGAAGATCTCTGGGTTTGTATAGCAGACCCCATACCTCTAAGACATAGATCGTGTCTCTACATAGGGCTGGGCGTAGTTGGCGTAGCGCCACTATGCAGAATTTTGGAAAAAATGTGTGGAAAACGAGCGCACGTCCTGAGGGTCCGTGTGCCCGGTAGGGCTGGGCGTAGTTGGCGTAGCGCCACTACGCAGAATATTGGAAAAAATGTGTGGAAAACGAGCGCACGTCCTGAGGGTCCGTGTGCCCAGGACAGGGGTCCCTCGTGCCTGGGCAGGCTCCCCGATCTCCCCGGCCTGGCTGGGTTGAGAAGCAGGGACCGGCCCCGTGGACTGCATTTTGGTCAGGGCCTGGGGTTTGGGAGCCCCCGTCCTGCCGCCTGCCAAGTGTCCATCTGCCCGGGACAAGGGTCCCTGGTGCAGAGCCCTGGAGACCTGCAAGGGCAGGTGGGAGCCCTACCGCTATGGCTCGGCTCGGGGCAGGCAGATGGGAGTCCTTTCGACCCCGGCCATCTGGTCGCACCTTTCCCCTCGGCCATCTGGTCGCACGCAATGCTTTCCAATGGGGCGACCAGATGGCTGGGCTGCCCTGGAAGTCCTGATGAGGGCTCATTTGCCTCCCCGATCCCAGCGAGGGCTCCAGGAGGTCGGGCACGTTCACGCCCAGGGTCCCCTGAGCCTCGCGGTGCGCACAGATTCCCAGAAAGCGGGGTAGCCTTCCTCCGGATTACTAGGGGCAGGGTATGCCGGGACACCCTTCCCCGGCTGGCGGTTCTCTGCCGGGGACCAGATGGGCTATGCCCGGACAACACCTCCAGAGGCATCTGGGGCTCCCTCCTCGGGTCCACGGCGTGGCAAAGTGCCCGGGTTGGGCTCCATGGGTCCCAGGCAGTCCTCCCCCGGGCGCCCAGGCCCGAGAGCTCCGGTGGTCCTCCCCGTGCCTGAGGCCCAGCCGGGGTCCCCGAGCCCCCAGGAAGCGGAGCCCCCGAGCCCTGCGTGGGCAGGCGGGAGCCCTACCGGGAAGGCTCGGCTCGGGGCAGGCAGATGGGAATCTTTTCGACCCCGGCCATCTGGTCGCAACTTTCCCCTCTGCCATCTGGTCGCACACAATGCTTTCCAATGGGGCAACCAGATGGCCGGGCCGCCCTGGAAGTCCCGATGAGGGCTCATTTGCCTCCTGGATCCCAGCCAGGGCTCCAGGAGGTCGGGCACGTTCGCGCCCAGGGTCCCCTGAGCCTTGCGGTGCGCACAGATTCCCAGAAAGCGGGTTAGCCTCCCTCCGGATTACTAGGGGCAGGGTATGTCGGGACACCCCTCCCCGGCTGGCAGTTCTCCTCCGGGGACCAGATGGGCTATGCCCGGACAACACCTCACGAGGCATCCGGGGCTCCCTCCTCCAGCCCACGGTGTGGCAAGGTGCCAGGGATGGGTTCCATGGGTCCCGGGCAGTCCTCCTCCGGGCGCCCGGGTCCGAGAGCTCCGGTGGTCCTCCCCGTGCATGCGGGCCAGCCGGGGTCCCCGAGCCCCCGGGAAGCAGAGCCCCCGAGCCCTGCGTGGGCAGGCGGGAGCCCTACCGGGAAGGCTCGGCTCGGGGCAGGCAGATGGGAGTCCTTTTGACCACGGCCATCTGGTCGCACCTTTCCCCTCGGCCATCTGGTCGCACGCAATGCTTTCCAATGGGGCGACCAGATGGCCGGGCCGCCCTGGAAGTCCCGATGAGGGCTCATTTGCCTCCTGGATCCCAGCCAGGGCTCCAGGAGGTCGGGCACGTTCGCGCCAGGGTCCCCTGAGTCTTGCGGTGCGCACAGATTCCCAGAAAGCGGGTTAGCCTCCCTCCGGATTACTAGGGGCAGGGTATGTCGGGACACCCCTCCCCGGCTGGCAGTTCTCTGCTGGGGACCAGATGGGCTATGCCCGGACAACACCTCCCGAGGCATCTGGGGCTTCCTCCTCCGGCCCACGGTGTGGCAAGGTGCCCGGGACGGGCTCCATGGGTCCCGGGCAGTCCTCACCCGGGCGCCCGGGCCCGAGAGCTCCGGTGGTCCTCCCCGTGCCTGAGGCCCAGCCGGGGTCCCCGAGCCCCCCCGGGACGCGGAGCCCCCAAGCCCTGCGTGGGCAGGCGGGAGCCCTACCGCAAAGGCTCTGCTCGGGGCGGGCAGATGGGCGTCCTTTCGACCCCGGCCATCTGGTTGCACCTTTCCTCTCGGCCATCTGGTCGCACGCAATGCTTTCCAATGGGGCGACCAGATGGCCGGGCTGCCCTGGAAGTCCCGATGGGGGCTCATTTGCCTCCCGGATCCCAGCCAGGGCTCCAGGAGGTCGGGCACGTTCGCGCCCAGGGTCCCCTGAGCCTCGCCGTGCGCACGGATTCCCAGAAAGCAGGGTAGCCTTCCTCCGGATTACTAGGGACAGGGTACTCTGGGACCCCTCTCGGCCTAGTGGTCCTCAGCCGGCAGCTGGGCGGGCCAGGATGCCGCCCCAGCCCTGGGTCCGTCCCTGGGCCTGCCGTGTGGCAGGCTGCCCTGGATGGGGTCCGCCAGGCCCGGGGAGCCTCCCCCTGCTGGGCTGGGTCCAGGGGCCCCGGGGAGTGCGGCCTCCCCACCCCAGGGTCTGTCCTCAGTCCTGCTGAGTGGCAGAATGCCTGAACGAGGTCCCGCGGGCCCGGGGAGCCTCCCCCTGCTCGGCTGGGTTCAGTGGCTCCCAGGGGCCCCGGGGAGGGCGTCCTCCCCACCCCGGAGCTCCGTCCTTGGTCCTGCCACATGGCAGGGTGCACGGGACGGGGTCCGGCGGGCCCGGGGAGGCTTCCCATGCACCTCTGGGCCTGGGAGCCCCGGCTGGGTCCAGGGGCCCCATTGGGCCCCGGGTCGGGTGGTCCGACCCTGGGCCCTGTCCCCCATCCTGCTGCACTGCCAAAGGCCTGGAATGGGGTTCCGTTGTGCTTGGGGAGCCTGCCCTTGCTTGGCTGGGTTCAGGAGCTCTGGCCGGGGCCTCCCCATCCCGGGCTCTGTCCTCGGTCCTGCCGCTTGGCAGGGTTTCCAGGACGGGGTCTGGCGGGCCAGGGGAGGCTTCCCCTGCGCCTCTGGGCCTGGGAGCCCCGGCTGGGTCCAGGGGCCCCGTCGGGCCACGGGTCGGGTGCTCCGGCACTGGGCCCCGTCCCCCAGCCTGCCGCAATGCCAAAGGCACAGGACGGGGTTCCGTTGTGCCCAGGGAGCCTCCCCTGGCTT
Organism: Calotriton arnoldi; assembly: GCA_963921515.1. Taxonomy (NCBI): domain Eukaryota; kingdom Metazoa; phylum Chordata; class Amphibia; order Caudata; family Salamandridae; genus Calotriton; species Calotriton arnoldi. The sequence goes on along the minus strand of CAWUFW010015764.1, from coordinate 248,298 downwards.
GGCTGGGTTCAGGAGATCCGTCCGGGGCCCCTGATGGCCCCGGGGAGGGCGGCCTCCCCGCCCCGGGGTTGGTCCTCAGTCCTGCCATGTGGCAGGGTGCCCGGGATGAGGTCCTGTGGTCCCAGGGAGGCTTCCCCTGCGCCTCTGGGCCCGGGAGCCCTGGCTGGGTCCAGGGGCCCGGCTGGGTCCAGGGGCCCCTCCGGGCCCCGGGTTGGGTGCTCCAGCCCTGGGCCCTGTCCCCCGGCCTGACGCTATGCCAAATGTCCGAGACGGGGTTCCGTCGTGCCCAGGGAGCCTCCCCTGGCTTGGCTGGGTTCAGGAGCTTCTTCCGGGGCCCCTGACAGCCCCGGGGAGGGTGGCCTCCCCACCCCGGGCTCCGTCCTCGGTCCTGCCGCGTGGCAGGGAGCCCGGGACGGGGGTCCCGTGGTCCCGGGGAGGCTTCCCCTGCGCCTCTAAGTCTGGGAGCCCCGGCTGTGTCCAGGGGCCCCTCCGGGCCCCGGGTCGGGTACTCCAGCCCTGGGCCCCGTCCCCCGGCCTGCCGCTATGCCAAAGGTCCGAGACGGCGTTCCGTCATACCCGGGGAGCCCCCCTCGCTTGGCTGGGTTCAGGAGCTCAGTCCGGGGCCCCTGAGGGCCCCGGGGAGGGCAGCCTCCCCACCCCGGGCTCCGTCCTTGGTCCTGCCGCGTGGCAGGGTGCCCGGGACGGGGTCCTGCGGGCCTGGGGATGCTTCCCCTGCGCCTCTGGGCCCGGGAGCCCCGGCTGGGTCCAGGGGCCTCCACTGGGTCCAGGGGCCTCCACCGGGCCCCGGGTCGGGTGCTCCAGCCCTGGGCCCTGTCCCCCGGCCTGCCTCTATGCCAAGGGCCCGGGACAGGGGTCCGTCGGTCCCGTGCAGACCTCCCCCGCTTCGCCTGCTTGTCGAGGTGTCTGCGGGCCCCGGGTCGGAGGGCCCGTCGGCTACCTCCCTCGCAGCCCCCATGGCTGGGGCCCAGCTGGGGCCCTGGGCCTCCGGTCCCCCATGCCCCGGTGCCCGCTCACTCTTTCGTTGGGGCACAGAGCGACCAGATGGCTTCCCTTTCGTGCCCGGCCATCTGGTCGCACCTTTCCCCTCGGTCATCTGGTCGCACCTATCCCCTCGTCCATCTGGTCGCACCCAATGCTTTCCTATGGGGTGACCAGATGGCCTTGGGTCCCCTCTGTCACCTTGTGTGCACAGATTACAAGAAAGGGGGGTAATTTTCCTCCGGATTACTAGGGAGAGGGTCAATCAGACCTCCGTGAGGTCTGGCGATTCTGAAACAGGGGCCCGGGTACGCACCTGCCTCTCAGCCCCTTCCTGATGGTCCTTTTTCTCCGAGTTTGCTCAGTCAGACCTCCGTGAGGTCTGGCGATGCTGAGACGGGGGAAGGCAGCACCCGGGCCCACCTGCCGGGGCCCCCAGGGGCCCGGGTACGCACCTGCCTCTCAGCCCCTTCCCTATGGTCCTTTTTCTCCGAGTTTGCTCAGTCAGACCTCCGTGAAGTCCGGCGATGCTGAGACAGGGGAAGGCAGCACCCGGGCCCACCAGCCGGGGCCCCCAGGGGCCCGGGTACGCACCTGCCTCTCAGCCCCTTCCCGATGGTCCTTTTTCTCTCAGTTTGCTGAGTCAGACCTCCGTGAGGTCCGGGGATGCTGAGACGGGGGAAGGCAGCACCCGGGCCTGCCCGCCGGGGCCCCCAGGGGCCTGGGTACGCACCTGCCTCTCAGCCGCTTCCCGATGGTCCTTTTTCTCCGAGTTTGCTCAGTCAGACCTCCGTGAGGTCCGGCGATGCTGAGATGGGGGAAGGCAGCCCCCGGGATCGCTCGCCGGGGCCCCCAGGGGCCCGGGTATGCACCTGCCTCTCAGCCCCTTCCCGATGGTCCTTTTTCTCCGAGTTTGCTCAGTCAGACCTCCGTGAGGTCCGGTGATGCTGAGACAGGGGAAGGCAACACCCGGGCCCACCCGCCGGGGCCCCCAGGGGCCCGGGTATGCACTTGCCTCTCAGCCCCTTCCAGATGGTCCTTTTTCTCCGAGTTTGCTCAGTCAGACCTCCGTGAGGTCCAGCGATGCTGAGACAGGGGAAGGCAGCACCCGGGCCCACCTGCCGGGGCCCCCAGGGGCCCGGGTACTCACCTGCCTCTCAGCCCCTTCCCGATGGTCCTTTTTCTCCAAGTTTGCTCAGTCAGACCTCCATGAGGTCCGGCGATGCTGAGACGGGGGAAGGCAGCACCCGGGCCCGCCTGCCGGGGCCCCCAGGGGCCCGGGTATGCACCTGCCTCTCAGCCCCTTCCCGATGGTCCTTTTTCTCCGAGTTTGCTCAGTCAGACCTCCGTGAGGTCCAGCGATGCTGAGACGGGGGAAGGCAGCACCCGGGCCCACCTGCCGGGGCCCCCAGGGGCCCGGGTACTCACCTGCCTCTCAGCCCCTTCCCGATGGTCCTTTTTCTCCAAGTTTGCTCAGTCAGACCTCCGTGAGGTCCGGCGATGCTGAGACGGGGGAAGGCAGCACCCGGGCCCGCCTGCCGGGGCCCCCAGGGGCCCGGGTACGCACCTGCCTCTCAGCCCCTTCCCGATGGTCCTTTTTCTCCAAGTTTGCTCAGTCAGACCTCCGTGAGGTCCGGCGATGCAGAGACAGGGGAAGGCAGCACCCGGGCCCACCTGCCGGGGCCCCTAGGGGCCCGGGTACGCACCTGCCTCTCAGCCCCGTCCCGATGGTCCTTTTTATCTGAGTTTGCTCAGTCAGACCTCCGTGAGGTCCAGTGATGCTGAGACGGGGGAAGGCAGCACCTGGGCCCGCCCACCGGGGCCCCCCAGGGGCCCGGGTACGCACCTGCCTCTCAGCCCCTTCCCGATGGTCCTTTTTCTCCGAGTTTGCTCAGTCAGACCTCCGTGAGGTCCGGCGATGCCGAGACGGGGGAAGGCAGCACCCGGGCCCGCCTGCCGGGCCCCCAGGGGCCTGGGTACTCACCTGCCTCTCAGCCCCTTGCCGATGGTCCTTTTTCTCCGAGTCTGCTTGCCCTGGGAGCAGGCAGGTACACACGGCCGGTACAGTGAAACTGCGAATGGCTCATTAAATCAGTTATTGTTCCTTTGATCGCTCCATCTGTTACTTGGATAACTGTGGTAATTCTAGAGCTAATACATGCCGATGAGCGCTGACCTCCCGGGATGCGTTCATTTATCCGGGTGTTGGGGGTCCACCGGGGCCCTGGGAGGCTCTCCCCGGCCTGGCTAGGGTTCGGAAGCTGGGACTGGGCCCGGGGCTCGTGCTGCAGCCCAGGGTCCCAGGCTGCGGGAGCCCCCCGCCTGCAAGCCAGCCGAGGGTCCGGGCGCTGGGGAAGGGTGTCCACCGAGGCCCGGGGAGGCTCTGCACTGCCTGGCTGCTTTCAGAAGCAGGGACCGGGCCGGGGAGCAGGGGTGGCTGGCTTTATCCGCTACGCTGGCGGAGCGGAGCTTTCTGCCCACCCCTATCTCTACATCACAGCTCCATACAGCTCTTCATTCTTGAAAAGTCTCTCCTCAAGTGTGTCTGCGTGTAACATGCATTCTCCTAATATAAAAAAAAGGTGCTTGTCCCACAAACAGCAGCTGCAGGGTATGTTTTGTCCATGTGCTAGGGCCTGACCAGATCAAAATAACAAGGGACGGTGTTGTGTGACCTTGCTCACGATGTACAGACTAAACTCCAGGAACAAACAGGGAACCAGCGCAGCCAGCGGCTCGCAGGTGACCACCGAAAACATTCTTGCATTAGAATAAGCCTGTAGTGTCGTGTGCAAAAGCAGCATCATGGCCTCTGGACCCATTCTAACCTAAAGATGTCAATGGGGTCCCTTAAATCTGATGGAACAAGGACTCGTATAAAAGACTTGTTCGGAAGCAATCCTCTCGTTTAACTCACTAACGAATTTCTAACCGTATTGTCGTAACTAATAATTCGCATTTCAGAAAGACACGCGGGTCAGAGAAGCTTGCGTATGTGTTTTACTAACACTAACAATATGAACGAAGGACTAATCTCGCTCTAACAGGGAATCTTTACCCCGCATGCGTCAACTGCATCTACGTAGTATGACGACAATAACGCTTGGAGGGAAAACTTGCGCATGAGCAGAGAGTACTAAAATGGCGGCTTGAAAGTTCGCATGCATGGCACCCGCTTAGCTTAATAGAAAATAAGTTATGTTTACTAATGCAAAAGCAGAAAGGGTATTATTAATTAAAGTGAGATAGAGTAAAGGTTGGTGGTATACAGTGAAACCATTTATTTCTTGAAAATAACATTTCTTCTTTTGATTTTATTATTAATGCGCATTTGGGCCTTCCACACTTGTCTGGACTGGGCTGACTGATTTGAGTCTGCGCATGCGTACACACGAGTGAACCAGGAAGGATGACTAAGGACTTGACATCCGTCCAAGGAAGAGAGAGATGTGCCCTGTGAACATGGGGGTGAAGAGTTCATCTGAAGAAGCTTTATTCATGAGATTGAAACAAACTGTATCAAATAAAGTTTAGAGATGTATGGGAAAGGATGTGAATTTAATAAAGTTTAAGGGGATGGGTTTGCAAACAATAGTTCAGTGAAATCCGTAAGATGTAAGAATGGTGTGATGATCATCCCCCCTTGGCTGTCCAATCAGAGTTAGTATTTTACGATATTGAAACATTAATGGGTGGTACATGAATATTGAAGAGTATAATTGAGGTAGTCTTAGTTAGTTAGACAGACACAGACACGGACAATCACAGATGCAGAGCTCGGGATGCTGTCGGTGCAGTGAGTGGTGCTGATGCTGAAAGGGAAGCTGTGAGACGCTGATGAAGACATCGAATGCAGAACCATCTATCTTAACTTAATTGGGTTAGAAAGAAGATATCGGAAGATCTCGAGGAGGAAGAGAGTGTCAGAGAGGGGTGCTACGCAGTCGTCGGTATTTAGAGAGGTTAAGTATCCTGTCCTGATTCCTGTCCTGAAGTCTTCGTCTCCTGATCTATCCCGGGGGACCCTTACCAGCCCTTTGGCCAGGGGGTTTGGTCTTCACACCATCCTTGGTAACTATAAATTTGTGGTATTTGTAGATGCTCTTCTCTCTCTATCCTCTCCTTTCGAGGCAAAGTTATTGTATGAATCTGAAGTATTTTTGCTTAACGATTATTTGATTGAATTGACACTCTGGCGAATGAGGGTGTTTGTACTGAAATGGTTCACATTCAATTAATTTTTTTTGATAAAGATTTTAAAACTTCCCCAGTCTGTGATTATTTTTCTAATTAAGAATAGTTAATAAGTTAATTATCACCATCAACTAGTTCTACTAATGGTCCATCGACCAGAGGAAAGTACTAATTGATCAGTGAAAGATTTAGTTAGGAATAAGAGATAACTAAATCCTGATAGATGAAAATCATAAACTAAAATCCAGCGGTCTACTTGGATTGGTGTAAGTGTGTTTTATGGGCCCAGGTGAGCATATGGTAGTAGAGTATCTGTTGTTAGTTCGCCGCTGGATCAGTTTTCTGGTAGCAGAGTTATGGATATTATTGATTAGTTTGGTGATAAGTATAGATTATTGATTATTGATGTTCTAACAAAAGAGTTAGCGTCTTTGTTTTATGTTGTCTGGAAAATTCCCGGGGAATGAATAGCAGGTGGCGATAGAAACCTCACTGCAGTGAGGTTACTCGTCTGTTGGAATAACACTGAGAAGCTATGCAGGGCTGGCAGTGTTAAAATAGGGACTATTTTCGTGTAAAGCGAGAGTGATTGATAGCAAAGAGTTCGCTGGTGAAACTTTAGTGTTATATCACCTAGAAAGGGTAACACTGAAGGAGTAGCAGGTTCTTCCAAGCTTGAGTGACAGCAAAAAGAGTTCGCTGGTGAAACTTTGGTCTCATGTCCCAATACGGGTGACACTGGAGGAGTAGCAGGTGCTCTAGAGCTTGCGGAAGGGTTTTACTCGCAGTGTATGAAGAGTAAGCAAAAGGTTTTACTTGCAGTGGAAAAAAATAATCTATCCTTTGATTAGTGGAACAGACAGAGTAGCGAATGTTTTTATGTCGTTAATAACAAAGAATTTAATGTAAAGTATTAAGAAAATAAGTTTTTGTATTACCTTGTGAAGGGAGGGTCAGTCGCAGGAGTTGTACTGACATCACAGTGAGCCGCGCTGGGATTGGTAGAAACAGCGGGCGTGTGACAGAAGCAGCCTTGTAAAGGAGGGGTCAGTAGTAAGGAGTAGAACTGACGTCAGAAAAGGCCGCGCTGGCATTGGTCAGACCACGAGCGTGAGCCTGATTTTAATTGGATAGCCAGTTAGAAGCCGCGCTAGGATTGGTGGAGAGAGGAGGTTGCATGCAGGATTTTGATTTGACTGTTAGTGCAAGACGTACGGGTAGAAGATTTCAAGAGTTTGCAGAGTATAATTTTATACATCGTTCATCGAGAATGTATGGAGAAAGAAAGCAAATGTCGTTTGTAAAGAAAATTAAAAATTTCTTTAAGAAGGATAAGCCTGTGTTGACTAGGGAAGTAATTCCAATTCCGCCACCGAAGACACCAGCATTTTTAATGATGATGGAAAGAGGATATCATACTTGTGTGTGGTTGGAAAATTGGATAGAATATACGAAGAGTGATGGAGTGTTAGCATTTCCTGAAAATGGTACGTTTAATGGAAGAATTCTTCAGAATTTGAGATTGAGAATGAATGATTTAGAACCTAGACTAACTCAATACGAGGCTTTGGAAGAATGGGAGACTGAGTCATATGAACGTGAGAAAGGCAAAAGTGGGAGATATAGAGGATTTTTCCCCAGAAATTTTCATGAGTCACCTGAAGGACAGATGAAGCAATGGAGGAGAGCCATGGTATCAGAAGGTTTATATCCAGTGTTAATGGCTGAGGAACAGTCTGGAGGGAAATGTAAGGAGAAAACGAAACATATGAATACAGCAGGATATGGTGAATTGGATGATGAGTTGTTAGAGGATATTTTAATTACAAATCCACCACTGTATCAAGAAGCAACTAGTAAGGTTACCCCAAGTGCACCAGTAATGGGAATGCCTTTAACCCCCCAAATTTAACATGATACGTCATACAATAGGGTGTTGCAGGATAATGAGAGAGATGTCCTAAACAAAACTAGAGAAGAACTAGTTCAGAAGATAAGTCAATTAAATTTGAATACTGAAGCTTTGACAGTGCCAGTGACCATTGGTCCAGTAATCCCATTGTATGGAGATAAAAAGATTTGCCAGAAACCACAACCTGTGACAATTCCATTAAATAGTCCCAGAAAAGAAATAATAATTACAGATGATCAGGTCAGTGAAAGTGAGTCAGTTATTTCATTAATGGATCTCCCTAATGTAGAACCTACAACTGAAACTCCGAAGAGAAATACACCTATACATTTGAGAGAAAAGAAATCTTTAGTACCTATAGGAACTGGCGGTGCAACAGTAGTTACCCCTGAAGATATAGAGAGATGGGCACAGGAAATAGATAATCGAAGTACACCACCAAAGATTTTAGACATTAGTAGATTGAAAGTGGAATTGGAGGAGATGATAACAGGATGTGTGGGCATAGAAAGATTGAATGTCTATAATGATGAGGAGTTGTTATATTTATGCAAGAGTATAACCAGAAGAGCAAGAGTATTTCATGAGAGATTAACTGAAGTTGCATCAGAGATTGGAATAGATATAGGGAAATCAAAGTTGTTACAAAAACCATATCGAGTGGACTTTACTGACAAAGATTTAGAAAGTGTGAACGCTTCTGGGAAAAGACTGCAGATAAAGGAATTGATGAGCATTTTGCGAAAATGGGGAGACATTGACAAATGGAGAATTAGATGGATAAGAAAGAAAGAGGAAGTTCAAGCAAGAGAAGCAGCAGCTGCATTTCCAGTAAGAGAATCAAACAAAGTTGAGAAATTGTGTCCAATGAGAGAGGTTCCTGGAGGTGGATATGTTCATGTTCCTTGGAGTAGACAAGATATTTTGTCATTTACAAATGATTTCCCAAAATTGAGAGAAAAACCAGTTGAATGGTATAAACAGGTAGAAAGATTTGTGAAAGTTTCAAAGGTTTTATTGAAGGATCTGGATGGTTTATTTGACATAGTGGTACCTGCTGATTTATGGACGGAATGTAAGATTACAGTTGATTGGCCTAGTGAGGAGTATGCTAGAGACCCAAAGACTGGAGCACCATCAGAGGAGGTGATGAAGAAGTATCACCAAGTGATTACTTACTTGAAAGGGATAATTCCTCCTAAAGAAACAGATTGGGTAAAAATAGATAGAACAACTCAAGAACCAAATGAATCTGTACATGCATATTATGAGAGGTTATTACAGGTGTTTAAGCAGTATAGTGGCTTTGAGAATATCGGTGATAAGGATATGGGGCATTTTGTGTATTGGTTTGTATATGGTTTGAAACCAGAGATTAGTCAGATGATACAGCAACATATGTTGTGTTGGCAAAGCCAGACAGTGGATGAAATTTTAAAGTATGCAAAATATTGCGGAGACGACATTGAGGCCAGGCGTAGAAAGTTAAAAGAGAAAATGATGTGGGCACAAGTAAAATTAGCAGAACAGCAAGAGGAGAAAACAAATGCCCAAAATAGTAATCAAGTGAAAGAGCAGAGTCAGAATGATCAAGTGGCGAATGGTAATAAATTTAGAGGACGAATGGACAGAGAAGAAGCGAAGAAGAAATTTCCTTGTCATGCGTGCGGAAAGCTTGGACATTGGAAGAACGAGTGTAAGAGTACTCAGAATAATAAAAATAATAATGGGCCAAATCAAAATGTAATCCCACAGATGCAGAATGAAGTACTTATGAATCAGCAGCAGCAGGTAGTTACTCCACAATACCAGGTGCCACCAGCTCCTATGACAAACTTTGTGAACCATCAAAAGTTCAGTACAAACACCGGATTTTAAGGAGAAAGTGGTAAGAATAATAGAACAGTTACACAATATTTGTTGCAGAATGATGAGGAAAATTCAGATTACTAGCAAGGACGGTGCCTGAGGGGGGAGGAAGAGGAGTGCGTGCTTGGCGCATCCTTGCTGGTAGATCAGTCAGGTCCATTTGTTGATGGGAAAGTTGAAGGTAAAGACATCACTTTTCTATTGGATACTGGTGCTACCCGGTCTACTGTGAGAACAGCAGACATCCCAAACCTACCTCTCTCGGGAGAATCCATCCAAGTTGTAGGCGTGTCTAATCAGCAGATTAGAACCCCAATCACAAAACCAATGGCAGTACATATTGGAAACTTTAAAGAAATGCATCGGTTTGTAGTTTGCGATTCCAGTCCTGTAAATCTGTTAGGAAGAGATCTACTGTGCAAAATGAACTGCACAATCTACTGTACACCAGATGGTGTCGCTTTCCAGACCCCTGATGAAGACGTTATATATAAGATGATGTTAGTTAAACAAGGAACAGAAGTAGACGGAATGTTTTCACTAATGACTGAGGGAGAATTGCCAGAAGAGTTGAGAGCCACAGTCAATCCAGAAGTGTGGGATTTTACAGGAAAGGATATTGGGCTAATGTCAAACGTGGACCCAATTAAAGTGACAGTGAAAGAAGGTGCAGTTTATCCAAATACCCGACAGTACAAAATGAGTCCAGAAGTAAAGGCAGGAATTATGCCAGAAATCGATCGAATGGTTAGACAAGGCATTTAAAAAAAAATAATGGGTAGTCCTTGTAATTCGCCAATAATAGGACTGAAAAAGCCTAGAGGAAAATACAGAATAGTACAGGATTTAAGAAAGATTAATAAAATTGTAGTGCCATGTTGCCCAATAGTGCCAAATCCAGTCGTGATCCTTTATCAAATACCTTGGAATGCAGGCTGGTTCACAGTAATTGATCTATGTTAAGCATTCTTTTCTATTCCTTTGCACCCAGACAGTCAGTACCTATTTGCGTTTAAGTTTGAGGATCGTATCTACGCATGGTGCAGAGCTCCTCAAGGGTACACAGAGAGTCCTTCGATTTTTAATCAGATCTTGAAAAAGTGTCTAGAGTCATTAGTTATGCCTGGAAAATCTGTTCTGGTTCAGTACATTGATGACCTACTGGTGGCATCAAAAACACGTGAAGATTGTGTCACAGACACAATTGCATTACTGAACCATTTGGCTGAAGGAGGACACAAGGTGTCTCCAGAAAAATTACAGTTTTGTCGACAAGAAGTTAGATATTTAGGGCATAAAATAGAAAGAGGAGTTAGAAAAGTGACACCGGAAAGAATAAAAATAATCAAAGAAATGCAATTACCTCAGACTCAGAGAGAAATGAGAATGTTCTTGGGAGAGGTTGGGTACTGTAGGCAGTGGATCAACAGTTTTTCCATGTTAGCGAAACCCTTAATACAAATGACCAGAAAGAGAGCAAAAGATCTGATTGATTGGAATGATGACTGCATAGAGGCCTTTGTGAAATTGCGAAATTGTTTGTGTAAAGCTCCTGCCTTAGGAATGCCTGATTATTCGAAAGATTTTGCATTGTTTTGTTGTGAGAGAGAAAATTGTGCACTTTCAGTTTTAACTCAGAGACATGGATTGAGCCGACGTCCAGTGGCATATTTTTCAGCTACATTGGATCCAGTGGCTTCAGCATTACCTGGCTGCTTAAAAGCAGTAGCTGCTACTTATATGAGTCTGGAGCAAAGTGAGTCGATAGTGATGGGACATCCGGTAAAGGTTTATGTTCCACACTCAGTTGAGATTCTTTTGACAAGAACAAGAACACAACATCTCACCCCTAGTCGATTGACTAAGTATGAAAGAGTGATTTTGGGAGCTGAGAATGTGATGGTGATAAGATGTACGATCATAAACCCAGCTACCCTACTGCCAGACCCATGAAATGAGGAAGTAAGAAATGAAACTGATCATGATTCTTTGGATGTGACTGAATTGTGTACTAAGCCCCATCCAGATATAAAAGAGACACCATTAAAAGAAGCTGATCATGAGTTATTTGTAGATGGGTCCTGTCTTAAGACTGAAGAAGGAGGATTAAGTGCTGCATATGCTGTATGTAAGATAACAGGGGTAGTTGAAGCATCCTGTTTACCGGGAGTCAAATCTGCACAAGTAGCCGAATTGGTGGCCTTAACAAAGGCATGCAAAATTGGGAAAAATTGGAGAATAACCATATTTACGGACAGTCAATATGGTTTCGGGGTTGGGCACGATTTTGGCCAACTCTGGATGCTGAGGGGATTTCTGACTTCTTCAGGATCTCCCATAAGAAACAGTAAAAATGTGAAAGATCTGCTGGAAGCATTACAATTGCCAAAAGAAATAGCAGTCGTTAAATGCGCTGCACATCAGTCAGGAAATGACTATGTGGTGGCCGGCAATAGATATGCTGACCAAATTGCTCGATACTGTGCAAAGAACACAATGGCCATAAACAGAAAAGTTGAAACGTGTGAAACCAGCTGCCAACTTATGTTTTTCTCAATACCAGAAACATGGGATGAGATTAGACAATTGCAGGAAGAAGTTGAGGAAAAGGAAAAGGAAATTTGGATAAAAGCAGCTTGTACAAAGAGACCAGAAGATGAGGTATGGGTGTATTTAGATGGAAGACCAGTCAAGCCAGATTGTTTGCTTTCTAAAATGGCAAGAGTGTATCATGGAGCAACACACATAGGGAGAGACTCAATGATCAGGTTGTTCAGACAAAGTTGGTACAATCCGAAGTTCAGGGTAGTCGCAGAGAGCCTTTGCCAAAGATGTTTAACCTGTCAGCAGCAAAATCCAGGTAGAAAGACAGTGGTTAGCTGGGGAAAGATTGGAAAGGCAGAAGGACCCTTCACCAGATTACAGTTGGATTTTAGTGAGTTGCCCCCTAGCAATGGACTGAAATATATACTTGTAATAGTATGCCTTTTCTCAAGATAGGTGGAAGCATATCCCACTCGAAGAAATGACAATCTTACAGTTGCAAAATTGTTGTTGAGGGAGTTAATTTCACGTTTTGGTTTTCCAGTCACTTTGAAATCAGATAGAAGACGTCATTTTAACAATGAAATAATTCGATTAATCTGTGCTGCATTTAACATAGAACAAAAACTGCACTGTGCTTATCGTCCAGAGGCTTCTGGAATAGTTGAACAGTTAAATGGCACAATCAAGTCAAGACTAGGGAAAGTGTGTGCATCCACAATGCTGAAATGGCCAGATGCATTACCTCTTGTATTGATGGGTCTCAGAAGTATTCCAGACAGGAAAACAGGAATGAGCCCACATGAAGTTCTCATGGGGAGGGCAATGAGACAAGCATTTATTCATGGAAATAAACTAATGAATATAACTGATGATCTGGTATTGGACTATTGCAAAGGATTGGCTGAAATGGTGCGTTCTGTCTCTCACCAGGTTGGAGAAGACGCAGTTGAAAGACAGCCAGAACAAGCACATGATTTGAATCCTGGAGATTGGGTGTTAGTGAAGAAACACGCAAGAAAGTTGTGTCTAGCACCAAGGTTGGACAAACCGCGTCAAGTCATACTAGTCGCTACCACAGCAGTGAAGTGTGCAGGTTTGCCCAATTGGATTCATGCTAGTCATACCAGAAGAGTACCGAGCCCATCAGAACAACAAGAGCAACCACTAACTGAACAGGCTGAAACGTCAGGAGTTGTAAGCTGTGAAATTGAAGAAACTAGGGTAATAGATTCTGAAAGACAACCGTATGATGAACAGCCAAGTACAAGTCAGGAAGAATGGATACCACTGATTGAAATACTTGATGATGCTATTGAAACAAGAAGAATAACAGAACTGAAAAGGCAGGAAAGTAGACATGGAGAGACAGGGAAAGAAGAACACACTCAGGTGGAAACAGATAAAGAAATTAAAAAACCTGAGGAGGGAAAATCAGAAGAACACATTCAGGCAGAAGAAGAAACGTTTGAATTAAGACCTGAACAGGATCTGATAGAAGTAGAAGAACAAGTTCAGGCAGAAGAAGAACAATATGAAGTAAGACATGGAGAGGATCAGATAGATTTAGAAGAACAGGCTCAGGAAGAAGAAGAACAAACTACGATAAGACCTGGGCAGGAGGAAGTAAAAGAAGGTTCAAACACAGGGAAAAGAGAACGAGAACAGATTGTGCCTAGATTAAGTGAAAACAAAAGAACTTTAAAAGGAGATAAGGAAGGTGAAAGTGCAGTTCAGGTCAAAAGAGTCAGAAAAGGAGACAATTGGCCAGTTGGAGTAAAGAAATTAAAGTATTATTTGAGAAAATCAGAAAAGAAACCAGAACAAGTAAATGAAGTCACAAGTCAAACACAATCTCAACAAACCTTAGCGAAACTAACTCGAAGAAGTCCAAGATTGAGAAATTTAAATAGAAGGTATAAGGCCCCTGAGTGGACCTATGTTATACTTGAAGAATTTGAAAACCTAGATTTAAGTGAAGAAACAGAAAGAGTTCATGTTGCACAGATTGATGAAAGCAAATTGAGACCTCCTTAAAATAAAAAGAAATTTAACAGACAAAAGAAAGAAAAAGAGAAAATACATTTTCTCAGATTAAAATGGCAGAAATTGAAGTCACCGAAAGACCAAAACGAGGTTTAAAAAGAAAATGTTTTAGATTTTGTTTTTGTAGTATTTTATTAGTAGCATCAGTATGGTTATTTCTAACAGTAGGAGTACCTTTATTAATGGAAACAAATGACAAAAATAAAACAGATATTAATGATAAGATAGATAGAATAAAGGGAACTAAAATAGAAATAGGAGTAGAAGATGAAGCAAGTTATCATAATGAATCTAATTATAATACGTCTTCAAATGTGTTTATTAAATTGTTATTTCAGTATGTTAATACAATGGAAATTAGTAATTGCTATGTGTGTATGAAGTTACCCTCATCAGTATCAGAAGGGGTGACGTATCACCATATACCTTTAACATATGGTGTGTCATGTAGTATTTTATCAAGTTTATTTTATGCTACAGGGAGACTTAAGTATTTTTATTCTAATCTAGATGTATTATTTTCTGAATTACCTATTAGAAAGAATATGAATCCAGTAGTTAGTAGTAAAAATGCACAGTTTATGGGTGAATTTTTCTTAACAATGAGTTCAATAGATTTAGTTCAGGCACATAAAGATAATCTAACATGTACATTAAGAGAAGAAGAAAAATAATTTTTGAATTTAGTAAAAGAAAGGAGACAGAATTTAATAAAGAAAGCTGCTGAACAGAAAACCCATGTACCTCCATGGGCTGGAACAGAGGGAGTCTATGCAAATGGCAAAGCTCATGCTGCGATGTCCCTGGATGTTGTGAAAAAGGAAAATTCTGCCTCCATAGATTAAAGACAGATTATAACACTAATTACATTGGTTCCAGTGAATGTGAACACAACTTCCTAATTTTAGGAGGGTGGGGACTAAAAGGGGGAACTGATCCTGTATTTCCAGGAGTTTATTATATCTGTGGGAACAATGCCTATTATAGGTTACCTGCAAGATGGTACGGAAGCTGTTATTTTGGAATAGTCTTTCCGAAAATCTACCATGTGGACAAAATCAATGGAATCAATGGAAATTCTAATGGACTAACAGGTAGAAGAAGAGCTAGTTTTTCTGAAATAGTAGGAGATATATTTAGTGCATTGATACCCTCAGTTGGAGTCATTCTTAATTCGCAGAAAATTTGTAAATTATCAACCATAGTTGATCGTCTTTCTACAGATACTGCAGGAGGATTCTTAATGATTAACACAGAGATGGTTGCAATCAGGTCTATGGTTTTACAGAACTGTCTTGCACTTGATATTTTACTAGGAAAAGAAGGTGGAGTCTGTGGTATGTTGAAAATTCAACATTGCTGCACTCATATTCCGGACAAAAGTAGAGAAATTAAAGGATATATTGAAAACATTACAAGAATGCATAAAGACTTGACCCAACTGGAGGTTGACAGTGTATGGGGAAAACTAACAAAAAGCATAACATCAATGGGGAAATGGTTACTGATTTTGGGAAAAGTTTTCTAGGTCAAATAATAATACCAATAGTTATGATGGTGACAATAATAGTGATGATAATGATTACATATAAATGTTGTAGAAAAAGAGGGAAAGGGAAAATACATTTAGAAAGAAAAGGAAAGGGAAAGAAACGGAAAAGAGAATATGAGGAGATACAACTTGAAGAAATGAAAGGAAAAATATATAAAAGAATGAAAGATTTAGAGGGAAAAGAAGTAACTGATGGAAAAAGGAGAGGAGAAATAGAAAAATAAGATGTGCTAAAGTTGGCATCTGGGATGGGATGGGTAATTTTGTGATGGCTTAAAATGCCATCAGAGAGGGGATTGATGGAGCAAGGACTCGTATAAGAGACTTGTTCGGAAGCAATCCTCTCGTTTAACTCACTAACAAATTTCTAACTGTATTGTCGTAACTAATAATTCGCATTTCAGAAAGACACGTGGGTCAGAGAAGCTTGCGTATGTGTTTTACTAACACTAACAATATGAACGAAGGACTAATCTCGCTCTAACAGGGAATCTTTACTGCGCATGCGTCAACTGCATCTACGTAGTATGACGACAATACCGCTTGGAGGGAAAACTTGCGCATGAGCAGAGAGTACTAAAATGGCGGCTTGAAAGTTCGCATGCATGGCACCTGCTTAACTTAATAGAAAATAAGTTATGTTTACTAATGCAAAAGCAGAAAGGGTATTATTAATTAAAGTGGGATAGAGTAAAGGTTGGTGGTATACAGTGAAACCATTTATTTCTTGAAAATAACATTTCTTCTTTTGATTTTATTATTAGTGCGCATTTGGGCCTTCCACACTTGTCTGGACTGGGCTGACTGATTTGAGTCTGCGCATGCGTACACACTAGTGAACCAGGAAGGATGAGTAAGGACTTGACAGCCGTCCAAGGAGGAGAGAGATGTGCCCTGTGAACATGGGGGTGAAGAGTTCATCTGAAGAAACTCTATTCATGAGATTGAAACAAACTGTATCAAATAAAGTTTGGAGATGTATGGGAAAGGATGTGAATTTAATAAAGTTTAAGGGGATGGGTTAGCAAACAATAGTTCAGTGAAATGCGTAAGATGTAAGCATGGTGTGATGATCATCCCCCCTTAGCTGTCCAATCAGAGTTAGTATTTTACGATATTGAAACATTAATGGGTGGTACATGAATATTGAAGAGTATAATTGAGGTAGTCTTAGTTAGTTAAACAGACACAGACACAGACAATCACAGATGCAGAGCTCGGGATGCTGTTGGTGCAGTGCGTGGTGCTGATGCTGAAAGGGAAGCTGTGAGACACTGATGAAGACATCGAATGCAGAACCATCTATCTTAACTTAATTGGGTTAGAAAGAAGATCGCGGAAGAATCTCGAGGAGGAAGAGAGTGTCAGAGAGGGGTGCTACACAGTCGTCGGTATTTAGAGAGGTTAAGTATCCTGTCCTGATTACTGTCCTGAAGTCTTCGTCTCCTGATCTATCCCTGGGGACCCTTACCAGCCCTTTGGCCAGGGGGTTTGGTCTTCACACCATCCTTGGTAACTATAAATTCGTGGTATTTGTAGATGCTCTTCTCTCTCTGTCCTCTCCTTTCCAGGCAAAGTTATTGTATGAATCTGAAGTATTTTTGCTTAACGATTATTTGATTGAATTGAAACTCTGGCGAATGAGGGTGTTTGTACTGAAATGGTTCACATTCAATTAATTTTTTTTTGATAAAGCTTTTAAAAATTCCTGAGTCTGTGATTATTTTTCTAATTAGAATAGTTAATAAGTTAATTATCACCATCAACTAGTTCTACTAATGGTCCATCGACCAGAGGAAAAAACTAATTGATCAGTGAAAGATTTAGTTAGGAATAAGAGATAACTAAATCCTGATAGATGAAAATCATAAACTAAAATCCAGCGGTCTACTTGGATTGGTGTGTGTTTTATGGGCCCAGGTGAGTATATGGTAGTAGAGTATCTGTTCTTAGGTTGCCGCTGGATCAGACACCCTCCCCCTGGCCAGGTTGCAGAAGAATAGAAAAAACAAGGTCCAAGTTGCAAGCAGAGTCATAGCACTGAGCATAGCAGGGGCAAAGTTCCAAAAAATCAAAATCATAATAAGGTTGATTAGTGGTAAAATACGAGAAGAAGAAAAAAAAAAAAAATGTCTTGTTGAACATTAATCATCGGAATCATCTGATATCCGTTGAACCTTGGAAGGCAAGGTGTTCCAAAAGACAGTCCCCCTCCTCAAAGACAAGGAGGGACAACACCCAATTCAACAACTCGAAGGAGCATACGTGCTCATCATAATCCATAGCTTCAAAAAGCATGGTCGGACATCCTGTATCGTACTCAATGTAGCTGTGGTGCAGCAGGCGCGACGCCTCTTCACAGATGTCCCATTGTGTCAGCTCTCCATTCATGGCCGCCATCAGCTTGCAGGTACCAGTTGCACATGGTTGATCATGACGCAATAGGGGCCACAGAAACAGGTCATAATCAGGCAAGGCCATATGGTGTTTGAGAGGCACAAATCCAAAGCCCAGGAGAAAGGACAGTCGTGGCACCAAAAAACTGGATGAACGCATGTAAAGTATGCGTATCTGTAAGTCACATTGTAGGCAGCACCCACAACAGCCATAGGCAGGCAGCCAAGGAATTCCTGCATTCGGCTACGGTACAGCTCCAGCTGGACCGGATTATCGAGTACCACATGAAGGGCAGCCATTACGAAGTAGTAAAACAAGTACCAGGACAGCACCAGCGAGCAAGAGGATCAACGGCAAGCCACCAAAAGCGCTTGAAAAAATGGAATGAATGAAAGCCGGAATTACACCAAATATCGTTTGAAACGGGGACACAAGACCTGAGCCCAACAATTAGAAAAAAGGTGCAAGGCCTCCTGTGTCAGAAACATTGAATAATTGGTGTATCAACTCCCCAAAATGTAGTGGGAGATTGGTATTTTATAGGGATTGTATTTCACTTGATGTCCGAGCCACCTGTAGCTCGAATGTTTCATGGGTCGAGGTCAAGGCGACTTCATGTAGGAATAACAGTGCTTTGAGCATACTTAATTTGTTGAAGCTTGCTTTCATAGTGGGAACAGAAGGCCACAGAGAGCTATCAGCAATGCCATGTTGGGGCGGAAACAGGACGTTGCTGCAAGAGGAACACCGTTGCCGATACACCGGCATTCGCCGAAGCCATGCCCACATGTGCAGCTGTGATCAACGCATGTCTGCAGTCCTCGTTGGGAATCAGCGGATCCCCAACGTAAGGAATTGTTACTGTCGGAACTTGTTCCGGGGACAATTGGTATTCATATTTGGACGGAAACCCCTGTGGGTATTTCGTCCCATCTCTCATAGCCGCTACGGCTGCCAGTATGTCGGTATCGAGTTTTGTCATAGACCTTGTGACTGCTGCTACTGAACAAGTGGCTACTGCATTTATGGCTGCCTCGTCAGCCAGAGTGTTGCCTACTGCGTGTGGTCCCACGCGCTGATGGACAAGAGTATGTATTACATGTGTAAGTGGCAAGCCCTCTTTGAGAGCCGCCATTTGTACCCAAAGCGTTTTATGCTTGATCGTGTTACCCGCATGACATGACATGACAGTAGCATGCACCCGGAGGGCGGGCTCGCCCGAATGGAAAAATGAAGGAGCGCTCGGGGTCTTGGCTCATACATGCCAACTATTGTGTGTGTACCTTCATTGCCGCAGCATAAGCCAAAGGCCTAGCCTCAATCGCAGCGTGAGTTCAGCCAGGCCTGAACTCCACATCTGTGTCCGCCCTATCCTTACCAAGGCCTACACACAAGTGGCCGCCCACCTTCAACGGCCAACATTACAGTGTTGTTCTCAGGCTTGCGGACATGCGCAGACAGGTATGACAAAGGTGTGCCGTAGGAGTGCAAGTGATGCAACCGCACAGCGCACACAAGTTAATAGGCCCGGGGGGAGGGAGGAGCAGCTGTGAGGCTACGTAACACACATTGACCCCGCACATTTGCCAGAAGCAATACATGGCAAACATGAATCCCAAAGTCACACAAATCACACACCACAAGACTTGTAAGTCTGCCAACACAGCAAGCAGAACCACCAGTTTACACTGATCTCACTTACCTGTCACAGGTGATCAAGGATATGCACTCTGCCCGTGGATGATGACACCCCTCCGAGCCCCGAACACCCCGGCCCAGAGGCAGTACAATGTGGCCCACAAACGCACCAGGGGCATTGTTGAGCGCACATTTGGCGTGTTAAAGTCACGTTTCAGGTGCCTGGACATCACAGGTGGTAGACTCATGTACAGCCCAGAAATAGAGTGCAAGATGATCATTGCATGTTGTGTATTGCACAACATATGTGTACGCAGCAATGCCCCATGGATGCAAGTGCCAGATGCACCGGACGATGATGAGGGAGATGAGGCAGGTGGACCACACCCCACTGCAGCTGCAGCAGGAATATCCCAAAGGAACACAATCATTGACAATTTCTTCGCATGAGCACGTCACATTGTGACAGTCCTTAGCAATCATGGAACAGTACAAGATGACCACATGACCAGCATGTGCAAATAAATTCATTGCAACACACATTCCCTGTGTGCATGTCAGTCCTCTGCATTAGCTCATCACTCTGAGAAGTGTAAGTGCAACATTAAGTGCTAACAATCTTACAAATAGCAAATAAATGGTGGGTATGTCACCTCTGTACAGAGAGGCTGTTCAGGGTGTCACGTATTCAGAATGCCATTTCAGGGTGACAAATGTAGTACGTAATCCCACTCATCAGCGTATCACATGTGTACAAAAACATGACATGAAGGCTGTCATTGGTGTTCCAAAAAAGACAACAGGGTGTCATTTGGGGTCAGATATGAAATTGCGGGTGTCATTTGTGGTCAGATATGAAATTGCGGGTTTCATTTGGGGTCAGATATGAAATTGCGGGTGTCATTTGGGGTCATATATGGAATTTCGGGTGTCACTTGGGGTCAAATATGAAATTGCGGGTGTCATTTGGGGTCAGATATGAACCACCCTGATGCAGAGATGCACCCCGTGACTCAAGTCTCACAACATGAGCAACATGGACGTAAGGGGGTTGGGGGCACAGTGAACACCTCAGCAACATGGGAGATGCACACCAGCTAAAGAGCCAGCAGGAATACCGTGCCGGAAAGCGAAGCAGTGACATCTCCCCCCCACCCCCCAACAATATCACTTTTCCTGAATGCAAGCAGATGACAAACTAACATTAGGGATGAAAGCTCCTTTGTCTGAACTAGAAGGTGGTAGCACATCTGCACCTCCGACCTTGGATTTGCATGCGCCCGGCACCCCCTGAGAGATACCATGGCAGCTGATGACGACTCCCACACTACGCACAGCGCTAACCAAGGACCAACGTATACACACCCCACACACAGAGGTCCTTGCTCGTAGTTCTCTTGCATGGTATGACCTTCACACTTACGCACAGACCATCCCAGGATTCCAACCGCTGCACACTGAAACAAATCATTGCTCCGAGCTGTGGCATCCACATAACTTAGACTTAGGCATTTTTACACACAGCCCTATTTCCCACATTGACACAGGGCTAAGTTGGGAAATTGCGAGATTGTTGTTTAGGAGTAATGAGGCCACAGGTAGTTCACACATTCCCAGTCATCTCACTGCCTGTCTGGGTCACGGTCAAACATGCGCATTGATATCAGTTCCCAGGGAGTACCTTTTTCTGGTATCACTGCCCCTACATTCATCCATGATTTCATACTTGCTTGCTAATAGACATGACACATCTGTGTGAATTAGAATGTGTTGGTCACATTCGGTGGAGTGTTGAAGCTGGACCAGTACATGGCCATGCATACCCCACTTTACATTGTTGCTCCGTGGAGGGCCAGCCTTGTGCATGTGCATGGGTTTGCACATGCATGGGTTTGTTGTGAGATTGGTGATGTGTGGGAGGGCCCCCTCTGGGCACATTGTCGACGGGGGCCTACTTGCTGTTTCTATGTGTGCTGCAGTATGCCAAGGAGATCGGGTACATGATCCATAGTCATTGTGGGTGTGCACTGTGCTATACTTAATTGTGCATGTGTGCCGTTGTGCCCATCTCCCCGTCCCCCCAGTCCCTGGTCGTTACTCACCCTGTTGCTGTTGGGTCAGGTCATGTTGAGCAGTGTCCGGTCCCCCAACTCCTGCCACCGTCTCCCCACTGATGACTGTGGACACCATTTCCTCCATCTCATCCAGCTCCTGCTGTGGCGCTGGACTCCCACCTCCAGTCTGCATTGCTGCTTTCCGGTTGTTAGCGAGTTTCAGCTTGGTTTTGCGCTTCACATCATTCCAGCACTTCTTGCAGTCGTCCACTTCCCTTCTCTTCACTCCGACTGCATTCACCTTGGCCAAGATGGACTGCCATATTGCATTTTTAGTTGCCAATGACACAGTGGAGGTGATGAACAGTTGTTGGTGGTGTTCTATCACCTCCGTAATCAGGATCTTGTTTTCCTGCGGACTGAATCGCGGGTTCCTCTTCTTCTTCTCCTTGCCCTTCTCCTTCCCCGAGGTCCCTGGCTGGTCCTCCGGGGGGTTTGTGGGGTTCTGGTTGGGCTCTGTAGTTGCTCCAGCGTCCTCCATGGTGCTTCTCAGTTGTTTGGGTTTGGGTTTTGATTTCTATTTTTTTTTTTTCAGCTTTTATGGTGATTTTTCCCGCCTGACGTGGGAATTGCAGGCCTGGCGCTGCTTATCGCTGATGTTTTTATCGCTGTTGGGCCCATCAACACTTTTTTCACGTTCGGGTTTCCTTTTTTATCGGCGTCCCGGTAATTTTATCACGGACATTTGACGCGTTATCGGGACACTATCGCCTGTTGCCGGCTTGTTGAGAATACGCCGTTAACGCGGCGTTAGTTTCCCGCGATAGACGGCGTAATGTAACATTGCGTTAGCCTAGGTTGGCGATAATTATCGCAAGTTCTTGTGAATATCCCCCAAAGTATGTTTTCCGAGGAAGCTGCCACAGGAATGGTCCTTAAAGAAATGGTGAATAATCACACAGCCACAACTGTGTGTGTATTTACAGATACGTTCAATGACTTCCCCACACTTATTTGCTCTTAATTTTCACCCAGATCAGTGATAAGTTAATTAGTGCGGAAAGGTGCACAAAAAAATATTTTTTTCACAGGATACATGTGGAATAGAAAAATGAATGGAAAACAATCTGCCACAAAAATAAACCTGTAAGGAAAGAATGCATGTTTAAATTACGCTAATTTTCTCACCCTTTACTTTCGGGTTTGATAATTACAAACTTAAGAACATCGATTTTTTTATTGCATTATTAAAGTTTATAAAAAGTCTTCTCTTGCAAAATGTACCCAGTAAAATGGGGAATGTTGGTGCACCTTTCTACGTTTACTACAGTCGTTATTCCAGTGTCATGCAGAAGTAAATCAAAAAGTCGGAGAAATGAACAAAAGTTTGCAAACCCTATTTCATGAAGGAGTGAGAATAAGACCCCATCACATGGAAAATGTTTTACATTTGATGTAAAAACAAAACAAAGTTTTGTGTATTTCCTATAGATATAACACTACAAGACTACAAGTGTAAACATGCCCTTGGATGGAATCACACTATCTGGCTAGTGTGGTTTCTGTCAGACACTGCAATAGCTTGCTTAGTAACACTGGCATTGCTCAAATCCCCTACAACTGTAATGGGAAGATGCCACGGGTCAACTGGCCCACTTTTAGATTTGCTGCAATTTTCTTTAATATGTCTACCTACATAAGCACGTGTAGTTTGTTGCCTTTATACCACTTCTAAGGGCCAGAGTGGAAGCTGGAGGATAACTCTAAAGCGAGGAGGAACATTGATCACCATGAATGACTGTTACAAGCCCACCCTACACATTGATCTCACCTACTTTAAGCATGAGCCAGCTGGTCACCCAAAGCACTTTCACGAGCCTGCCAACAGCATTGAACCTTTTATGTAAATCTTGAAAAAATAAAACTAAATCTTAGGAAACAACTTCAACAATAAGTACAGGAAATAGAGCTGAGGGTCCAAAGCAAGTTCAGAGAGATTAAACTGTTCTTTGCCAACTACCACAAAACATTTTTAAAATAATCAAAACATCTATATAAATGTCAATGCAGCGGCATGAAAGGCTATGGAAACTATTATCGTTTCAAGAGGAAATGACTATGTTACTGTGGCCTTTTTAGCGTTACCATGGCCAATGCTAGGCTGAATCTCAAACGACTAAAATTAACTTAGAATCTCATTGTTATGGTGCTAAAATTAAATAGCAAAGAGGATCCTGAAGATCCATCAGACAATGTTACTGGATGTTCGATATGATAATTGGATCACCATGGTAAATTAGGAAGAAATATAACATAAACCAATGGGAAAAGAAGGCGCTCCCCTTTTTCGAGCCCACCACTCCCACCTCAAAGGAACCGTTGAGTCACACACTTGGATTAAATGGCAGTCATTTGTGGCTGGCGTTGGTCTAACATTACAGCTAGAGACTCCTATTCATACTCATGTACATTTGTATACCCCCAGTAAAGTCACACATATGCTTACTATGCTGACTGTATACAATTAAAATGTATATCTTCCGAACAAATGTGATTTAAAATGAAGTTTCCAATTGATTCTAACATTCATAGATTATATTAATTAATGTTCCAGCGGCTGTCATGGAATTCTTAATAATATTTGACTCTACAAATTTGCTAGACACATGGGACCTCATTTACAATGATTTGGTGTAAGGCAGCACCGCAAGTGTATTTGCTGTGCTGCCCTACACCAAATCGAAAGGGGACTTTGTTTACAGGATACGGTTTATTCCTGTCCCTTCAGGCAGCATCGGCACACAATATGGTGCCTAGCGCCAAAGCAGGCACCCTTGCACCATGGTGCAAGGTGCAAGGGTGCCTGCGTTGTTGGCTGGATTGTTTTTTTGCAGGAAAAGACACCGTCCTGCACAAAAACAATCCATGGAGGCGTTTTCCTCTATGTGTGCTTCAGAATGCAGCAGACATAAAAAGAGGAAAAAACTAGGACAATTAAACGTATTTCTCCTTGTTATGCCTGCCCTGGGGAGACGTACAATTTAAACGCTTTCACAGGTTTACAGATTCTCGTAAATCTGGGAATGTGTCAAAACCCATGGGTGTTGCTTGGGAACACACACGGCAACGCCCATGGAACGCTTCCCTGACAGTGTAAGGCAATGCAGCGACTTGCGCTGTGGTGTCTTACACCATATCTACAAGGCTATGAAAAGCCACACAAAGTGGTTTTGCATGGCCTCGTAGATATGGGTCTGCACTTTGCGCCGCCTTAGCATCATAAAAAGTGACGCACCTGCGGTGCAAGGGGCTTGTAAATAAGCCCCATGGAACCTAAACATCAGTTTGTCACGTATGCTGATAAGACCAAAAACAAGAATAGCCATTCACTGATAGATAGGCAATGGACCCACTCACGTTGCTCTTATTTTATTTTGATATAGAGTGGAAAAATAGTCTATAAAACCAAAACCAAAAATACAAGCTTTCCTCCTCAATGGAAGTAAAAATTAAAGCCAATGGTAGTTTGTAGCAAATCACATTTGAGGGGTGCAAAAAATATACACAGAACAAATGTGCATAATATTATACACAATAATATACACAGTTATGTAAATATACACATTAAAAAATCAGTTACCTTACACTGCCGCTGAACGTTCTGCAGCAATCCCTCGATGTTCTGCAGCATGTCCTCAGAGTGTGAAGCCCACTGCCACCTCCTTCATCCAATCAAGATGCCGTTCTAATGCTGTTAAGCAGCATGAGTAAAGAGTCTTGATTGGTTGGAGCGGGCTGACTCCACGCTCCAAAAGGCATGGTAGGCCTGTGCCTGCTCTTCAGCCCAGCTGTCAAAGACAGCCGGGTTGGAGACGTTTGAATTGTGCATGTCGTTTTGGCCGTATCAAGGTAGCCGGCCAAATCAACATGCGCACTTCAAACTTCAGTGGCCACTCCTCACTGTTGCTAATAATTGCCAGCAGTGACGCACTGGCCCGCACTGCCCCGCACTGTCCGCATACTCCGTTTGCTAGCAGAAAGTGTCAAAAATAAAAGGGTAATAAAATCATTTTATTACCATTTTATTTTTTAATGCTTTCTGCCCAGCAGTGTTTGGGGACAACGCTCGTCCGCTCCCACCGGCGAACCACCACTGGGCAAAGCATGCTTTAAAAATGTAATATACCAGCAATTTAAGACTGCATTTTCGATGTTTGAAAAGGGCCCATGTCATCCTAACCTGTACATCATTTTTCGTGTATTTTCCTACATAACCCACCTACGTTTACATCATAGCAATCATTTTACGCATCCTCTATACATGTTCATGTTTGTGACAGGATTACTCTTATATGACACATTTTTTAATGTATGTGCCTTGTATTTATTCCTATTTTTATGTTACTGTCTTTCTAATCTGAACCCACATCACATCAGCCAATTAGGTTCTTCCTGCTGCTTCCAACACTGTGAGTCTCCACTGACAGTCAAGAAATAGGGGGTGCTTAAAAAAATCACTATTTGCTCTTTTATTGACTGGGAGCGTGACAAATCAGCATACATTAATTTACAGTAATTGGATTTGGCAGGCGATAAACAGCAGCTCTTGACAAATTAGAATACAAGCAACACGTCCTTGCATGCTTTGGAGGAATCGGAGGCCTTGCAGCAGCTTCAATCTCTCAGAGAGCTATGCAAGGAAACAATTCTTTAAGAGGAAGGACAGTGAGCCCAAGAAGATGAAGATGTGGAAGAAATGTGAAGCACCTCAGAGCAAAATAAAGTGGAGAAGAATTCAGTTATACAAGATCACATCTTGCTACAAAGCCACGTGGGTTATTAACAACCCATAAGGTCAAACATTAAACAATTCATTTCGAATCTAGAAGCTGGCCACGAGAAAATAACTAACCCAAGCCGCAAAAGCCCCACGAAAGATACAAATTAAACCATGTGAGTCAAAGGCAGGAGGTTCAACTCAGGTGGTCCTAACATTTTATTAGTAAGGATGGAGTATGTCTTCCAAAAACCTAAACATTTTCTGGTCCATATTTCTAGAGGTAAGTTTAAAAATGTAAGGTAATATTGTATGGTTGCTGACATTTGTGTACGTAATGTAAATACATTTCCTGTACAACACTGTGGCGCTTTTAATGGTTCTGTTGACATAGTAAGATTACAGCTGAAGATGCAGCTGTCACATTACATCGAGCACAGGCTGCAACAAATATGTTTCATTTCATGATAATGGATGCTCCTTTTTTCAAGTCTCCTGGGTATTGGGTACAATAATAAAAACGTGTGCAGGGAAATATAAAGTAAAGAGAGAATCACTAGGATTCATGAATGGACACAATTTGAAATTTGCACCGGTGATTTCATTGGCAGAACATGGATAGTTTGAAGGGTTGCTTCCTTTGATAAATACTGAGCAGCTCTTTACAAAATGATTCTTTGTTGCTCAATGCAAAAGTCTCCGGGACACGAGGATTTCTGTCCCTGTCTGTCAGGGCCATTTGAATATTTTCTTTTGTGAGACCACCACATGAAGTGGCCCAAGGAAGGAATACATGTGATAGCTTCCCCACCCGGAATAGGGTGTGACGGCCCCCAATGATAAATGACAGTCGAGCATGAATGGACCCCTGAGTCAAGGGTTTCTGCCAGTTCGGAAATAGGAATCGTGATGCTTTGTCCAACTCTATGTGAGGCGAGCCAACTAGTTTGGAAGGGAATGACGGAGCCCTGCTAATTTAAGCAAGGGTTTCCATTCTGCCAAACTCTAAAGGAGCCCTTCAGTCTAAATCTAACAGAGATAGGCAATGAGTTCCTAAAGGACCGAATGAGACGAGCTGTAAGTCTAAACTTGGTCTTGGTTTGCTGAATATGTTTACGTGTTTTTCATTTTTTCCATTAGTTTGTCAGGTAGGTGAGGTAAAAAAATAAACATTTTCAATGTTCTTTTGGACACGGGCAACTATATGCAGTAGATAGTGCCACGGTATCTGTATTAATGAATACTGAAAATTCAGAAATCAACGTTTCTTTCACTGGTCAACATGCTCAACGACAACAAAATGCAATAGCATCAGAGTTCCTAATGAAACACTCTGCAGAACCAAGAGACTGTAAAATTAATCACACTGTATAAGCTTTATTTTAAGTGATTTAAATCATGGAAAAAGAATTTACAACATGAGGAGCAAATGTAACCAAACCATCAATTCTATGACAATACATCCCGTTTCACACACACAAGAGAAAATGAATGCTGGGTGGCAGACACTTATGTTGATCTGTACGTAGTGAAAGATGTAGATAGCACCACCTTGGTAAAAGTTCTTGATTTTACTGCAGCCTAAAAACAGGTAGAAAACTGGATTATGTTCAAACTAAGATGCCAGTATCTGAGCTGCACTGGATTGTATTACCCTGCTCCTCTCAAACTCAGAGTAATGCAGGCAGTCCAGTTCAGCACAAAAAGAACCATAAAGCGTCTCATTTTGCGCATTTCATTCACTTCCTCATTGTGCCTAAAGGCCATAGTTATCCAGCTGTATCGCTTCCCCATAAGAGGTAGACAGATGTCACTCATAATATGTTTTTTAATGTGTGAAAAAAAGTACCCTCTGCATAAACGTAGTGACGATTGAGGTGATATTGTTTTAATAACCCTCTCTCCATTGCATAATTCTGACTCCTGGAGGTATCAACTTTTCCAGAAAAAATAAAAAGTAAAAATCAGGACATTACACAGCATGTCAAATGTTCTTTTTTTTGGGGTCAAAATATTTTTTCTGCATTTTCAGGGTTAACAACACATATGGCCCAACTGAACATGACCGCAAGCCAAGATCCTCAGATAGCTAGAGAAAAGCATATCTTGTCCACAAGTTCTCGGCAAACATTTCTAAGCATTGTGCCTCTAGATAACAGTGTGAGCCGTCATGCACCTTATCAAAAAAGAGAAGGGCCACAAAAAAAGAAAAAACGAGCATTTGCAATGCAGTCGGTCTCGCCTTTGGGACCTTATATGTATTTAGCTATGCAGCACATTAGCCTGGGTGCTGAAGCATCTACTGTTCTTTAACATGGAGGGAAAGTAAACACCAAACTGCGTGACACGCCAGGTATGAGAACACATGGAGAGAAATATTGCCTTTCAGCTGGAAATGGTATAGTCCAAAGCTCTGTTTTTAATATAATATCAGGGCCTTCGGTGGTCATATCACTGAAAATACAAGATTTGAAAAAAATATTATTTTCTATGGGTGCTCGTGGAAGACAATTTCTATGGACTGGAATCTAGAGAATGCTAAAGTGATTCTGGTATTTGACTGACCTCTGCTGGTCATTTTCTATCAAGAAAGTTAAATAGAGGCAGTTGCCAGAAAAATAAAAAAAAGAAAGTCCCCCAGCAGAAAGCAACTCTGGTATTTTACTGACCTCTACTGGCCTCCAGTTTCTTCCACGCTGCTGCCACTGCCATTTTAGCTGGCCCCAGGCACAGCCACATGATGGAGCTGTCTCCCAATATTTGATGCTTTAGTCTAGGGTCACGTAGTTCCAGTAAGACCCATTCCAGGGAATCTGATATCGGGTACTCTAGTATCTCTCTTATCTGAGACAGTATTTCCCTCCAAAAAGGTTGAAAGGAGGTACAGTCCCACCATATGTGACGGAAATCTCCCAGCAATCCGCCACCCCACCAACATCTATCAGTTGTGTTTGGAAAGAGAGTCATATAAGATCTTATAGTGGACTTCCCTTAAGGACATGGAGCGAATATAATTAGCTATGTCATTGTAGAGAGTGTTCCATTGTTTCTCTGTAATGCAGATATTCAAGGTAGCTTCCCAGAAGGATACATGTTGCGGGAGCAAAGATTGGCCCACTGTAAGGAGGAGAGAATAGAGAAATGAGAAATGAGATGCAACCCCTGGCCGTTCCTCCTGTCTGCACACATTTCTCAATGGGAAGCAGCTCCCTGGTAGCTGCCAGACGTATTTGGGGATGTTGCACCCAGTTTTTTAACTGGTAATAGTGATACTCCTCTGTTTGCGGTAGTTTGAAAGTGGAGGCGCAATTTTCAAAGGGAGTATTTCCCCTCTCAAAAACATGTCTGATAACATTAGGCAGCCTCCCTCTCTCCATCTATCAAAGGGACCCTCCGATAATGCCGGAGGGCAAGCAGGGTTGAAATGGAGGAGCGTGTAAAGGGAAGCGAATGTCATCAGGGCCTGCTTTTTAGTAATAATGTCCCACACAGTAAGGGTAGTAGTTGTGGATATGTTAAGGTAGGCATTCTTTGGTCTATCCAGTTTCGGTTTACAAAGGAGGTCCAATATGGTTCTGCCCACCACTACTCTATCCATATGAATCTAATGTTTGTCTGAGGCTTTAAGGGACCATTCACAGATGACTAGAAGCTGGGCTGCTCTATAATACAGAGGAAAATATCCCTCTTAGTCGTGGTCTGGTCAATAAATGGAGGGACAAAAGCGCCCTGCGTCCCAGCCAGAAAGAAAATCATAATAATAGACCCTAGCTGCACATAGAATTTCCTGTCAATCATAATTGGAAGACCCTAAAATAGGTATAAAACCCGGGGCAGCACCGTCATCTTAATCACGTTTATGCGACCAACCCAAGTAATATAAGAGGACCCTCATCTCTTAAAATCTACTTTAAGCTGCTGCAGTAGGGGAGGGAAGTTAGCTTTGTAGAGGTCAATTTAGGGGTGCTTTTGATGCCTAGATAGGTGATTTCTTTTTTAATGCAATTGAAGGGCGAGATAGCTGCAATGGCAGCCAACTCCTCTTGGGGCAATGACAGGTGGAGCAAGAAGGATTTTGAAAGATTGACTTCAAAGCCCGCCACCCACTCGAAGTTCAGATTGTAAAGCCGAAAGGGAGGTGTGAGGATCTGTGATGGGCAGCAAGACATGGTCAGCGAACAAAGATTTTATGTTCATCTGAGCTGAATCGAATACCCTGAATTTCGGGGTTAGCCCTTACTTGCATAGCCAACGGTTATATGCAAATTACGAACAACATAGGTGAAAGGGGGCATCCCTGTCTTGTGCCCCTCGATAGATTGAAAAAATCTGACACAACCTCATTGACCAAGACCCAAGAACTAGGGCTGTGATAGTTAGCCTTCTCCATTCCCAGGAAGATGTCACTGAACCCAGATCGACGCAAAGTGCTCATCAGAAAAGGCCAATCTACATGCTCAAAGGCTTTCTCTGCGTCTAGAGAGAGCAGAGTCACCGGGATGTGTTTCTTTTGCACCTTGTCTATTAAATGGATTATCTGGCGTAGGTTGTCATGTGTCTGATGCCCCTTGATAAAACCCGACTGGTCGGGGTAGATCAAGTCAGGGAGAGTCTTCTCTAGTCTGCTAGATAGAATCTGTGTAGTCCCCAAGGTGAAGGTGGATCCCCACGATTGGCGTCTTCAGGGGGAGTGCCCAGGACCACCTTGGGGCCCCACAAGTATAGGTATTGGGACACTGTTCTCCATACAGTATTGAGCAGCTATATCAGAGGTGCTGAAGAACAATGGGCCGTTCTGCAAAACCAGTAGGCCAAAGGGATCAATAGCTCAGTGAACCCAGCCAAGTCCCCGCCATACAGAGCAGTCTATCTGCAATGGCTTTGACCCTAGGGGTGTGCCCCACTCATCCTCTGGATCGAAAGAGCCGACAGTCACAAGATACTCTGACAGGCTGGAGGCCTGTCTTCTCTCAACGCTTCAGTGTTTTGTCTCCCTTCTTTGGCGTTTGGCATGTTCTCAGCGGGCACTAGTCCAGGGGCTGCTCCATTGCTTCTTGTTCTTGAGCCCTGCCATGTCATGACGCTGTAACCTCCAGACCAATTAGTGCCGCCGCCTCTGCCATTTCGGTAAAATGACATTGTTTGTTACCATAAGTAAAGGCTATGCCGAATGGGTAAGTCCATCTATATTTAATCTGATGCTACCGTAGAGCCTCAGTGACCGGACGAAACTGCTTTCTCTGTGTCAGCGTGGCTTGTGCGATGTCCTGAAAGAGTGAACGCAAGGCCCCCTGAAAGGTGATGGCACCACTATTTCTGGCTTTCTGCAATACCAGCTCTTTAGTCTTAAAGGATCTAAATTTGGCAAGAATGTCCCTTGGACGTCAGCTTTCACCCAACAGATGCTGGCCCACCCTGTGGACCCACTCAAGCCTGACCTCTGGGTGGTCATCCCCCAAGCAATTGGAAAAGAGTCTGACCATGTAAGACTCCAGATCTGGCCCCTCGCTGCCCTCCTCCAAGCCCCGCACCCTGATGTTATCTCTGCACAAGCGATTTTCCAGATCTTTGCATTTGACTACGGCCGACTGTAGCTGGGATCTCAAATTGGCTGTTCCTTCTTCCACTGGAATCAATCTTGCTTCAAGCTCCTGGCATTTTGTCTCTAGGTCCAGGGTGTGGGTGCCCACCGAGTCCACATTGTCCTGGATGGAGACCAATCATGCACTAACCTCTGAGCGGAAGGATTCGAAGGATACGTAATATCCGCCTTAATGTCTTCTCTAAGTCCTTTTTTCAACTCCCGCAGCATTGCCAGGAGGTCGTCTCTAGTGAGGGCCATGTTGTCTCCTGACGTAGCCACCACTTCACCTTCTGGCCTGGGCTCAGTAGGCGTGAAGTAGCTCGATACTCTCTTTGCTTGCACCTTTTTTGGTGGCATAGGGGCAGAGAGTTTGGTTAGCGTGCCTATGCACTCTGCCACTGCAGGCTGTGTGTCTTGGTGCAGGAAAATCCGAAGAGTCAACATGGTGCACATCCCTGTGTGCAATGCCTTTCATGCACTGCATAAGGTATATGCAAGCCACACCTACTTCAGGCCTTCAGCCCTAAGGCATGGTGCACTATATTCTATGTGTGAGCCTATCTTCATGAGCAGATAGGTCCCTACAATGTCCAGCCTATTTTGTGATGTTGTAGGTGAACAGGGAAGCCATAAAGTGTAGCCTAGCTCCATGATGGCTTAACTGGTTCATAAGGTGTTTGATACCAAACATACTGTCTTAATAAACCCTCACTGATACCAGTGGTAGATTTATTAATACATTCATGCAGGAGGCCCATTTAGAGTGCCCCATGAAACCTAACCAAACACTAGTGGAGTCTCTGGCTGGTTTACACCAGCCTGCCACCACCAGCCATGTTTCTGACCTCATGTGATTTGAGCCAGTGCTCTCAGAGGAAAGAAACAATACCTGTTCTGGGAGTGGGTGTCCTCCTTGAGGACAGGATGGTCCTCCCGGGCGGGAAGCTTTGAAGGCGATTCCGCCTTTGAAATCCAACCCAGGGACCCCCAGATAGTGGAGGAGGCCAAGTCCCCTTCTCTGCTCCACTATTGGTGGGAGGAAAGGTGGGACAATTAGGTAGATGAGGAGGAGGGTCCCCCCTCAGCCTACACCTAGGGTGGGGCAGGCGAGGTGAACCCCTCTCCTGAAATTCCTCCTGAGATGGTGAAAAAACCTCCAATCACTGCCAGGAAGTAGTCACTAGAGGGTGTAAACATCCTAAAGGCAAGTAGCCCATTGTCTGCTACCTTTCTCCCTTTGTAACACCCCTAAATTCAGTATTTAGGTGGTTCCCCGAAATCTTGACTTCAGATTCCATGGACCTAAAGAAGATAAAGGAAGATGTGCTGCTGATCCAGGAACAAGAACACTGACTAATTGTCAGTGAAATTGCTCTCCCACCCTCACAGCTCCACCATTGAGTGAGGCCCTACCTGAGCCCTGGCACTCTTGAGTGTTGCTGGTGTTCGAGGCCCTCCTCTACCCGCAGGATCACCTGCGCCTCATCCCTGGTGGTCAAGTGGACCCCTGTTCTCCTTTGCCTCGCTCCGCTCTCCTCTCCATTTTTTTTCACTCGTTTTTTGCTTCTCCCTCTGTCTTTTCTGTTCTGCACTTTTTCTGCCTTTTCTCATTTTTCCTTATTTCCTTAGCCTCCCTGGTGGTCCAGTGGACCTCTGTTCTCCTTTGTCTCGCTCTGCTGTCCGCTCCATTTTTCTTTCTCCCTCTGTCTTTCTCTGTTCTGCACTCTTGCACTTTTTCTACCTTTTCTCCTTATTCCACTTATTTCCTTAGCCTCCCTGGTGGTCCAGTGGACCTCTGTTCTCCTTTGTCTCACTCCGCTCTCCTCTCCGTTTTTTACTCGTTTTTCTTTCTCCCTCTGTCTTTCTCTGTTCTGCACTTTTTCTGCCTTTTCTAATTTTTCCTTATTTCCTTAGCCTCCCTGGTGGTCCAGTGGACCTCTGTTCTCCTTTGTCTCGCTCTGCTGTCCGCTCCATTTTTCACTCGTTTTTCACCCTTTTTTAGATTGTTTCTGCACTTTTCTGCTTTCTGTGCTTTTCCTGCTTTCTGCCTTATTTCACTCTTTTTCTCCTTTTTCCCCCACTTATTCCTCCTTTCCTGCCTGTTTTTCCCTGCCCCCACGGCCCCCACGGCCCCTCCCCCCCAGCACGACCAGCACGACCAATCCTGCTCCCCTCCCCGCTCCCGCCTCCCAGCTGTCCAGCCCTCCCCGACCCCTACTTAATGGCGGCCGCTGCGGGGACGGGCGAGCAAGACCACTGACTAATTGTCAGTGAAATTGCTCTCCCACCCTCGCAGCTCCACCAATGAGTGAGGCCCTTCCCGAGCCCTGGCACTCTTGAGTGTTGCTGGTGTTCGAGGCCCTCCTCCACACGCAGGATCACCTGCGCCTCATCCCTGGTGGTCCAGTGGACCCCTGTTCTCCTTTGCCTCACTCCGCTCTCCTCTCTGTTTTTTTTCACTCGTTTTTTGCTTCTCCCTCTGTTTTTTCTGTTCTGCACTTTTTCTGCCTTTTCTCATTTTTCCACTTATTTCCTTATTTCCTTAGCCTCCCTGGTGGTCCAGTGGACCTCTGTTTTCCTTTGTCTCGCTCCGCTGTCCGCTCCGTTTTTCACCCTTTTTTAGATCGTTTCTGCACTTTTCTGCTTTCTGTGCTTTTCCTGCTTTCTGCCTTATTTCACTCTTTTTCTCCTTTTTTCCCACCTTATTCCTCCTTTCCCGCCCGTTTTTCCCCGCCGCTGCTGCCCCGCGGCCCCTCCCCCCAGCACGACCAGCGTGACCAATCCTGCTCCCCTCCCTGCTCCCGCCTCCCAGCTGTTCAGCCATCCCCGACCCCTACTTAATGGCGGCCGTGCCGCTGGCGCGCCGAAGGTGCACCAAAGGCAAGCCCGTCTGCGCCCGTCCGCGACCAGCGCCAGGAACCCTGTATCTCCGCACCACCAACGCTACAACCCGGCGGCACTCCACACACTCAACCCAGGCCACAACAACAACTGCAAGCTAGCATCACCGGCCGATACCCACAGACCTTTCAGCTGTCACCGCTGCCGGCACACCTGCAACACCTGCAACACCTGCAACACCACCAAGACCATGGACCCAGCGCAACCCACCCGCAAGAACACAACCGAACTGAAGACTCTGCAATGCATCCTCCTCAACGTCCGATCCCTCCACAAACACGCCACCGAAATCTGGGACCTCCTCGACAGCACCACCCCGGACGTAGCGTTCCTCACCGAAACATGGACCAACACCTCCTCGGGACCGGACATCGCCATCGCCATCCCCCAAGGATAGAAGATCTCCAGGAAGGACCGCCCCACCCGCCCGGGAGGAGGAATCGCCATCGTCCACAAATCCACCCTCCGCCTGAGCACACTCCCCGACGAGCCCACAGACCTGATGGAACACCTTCACTTCAAGATACTGGCCAGCCTCACCACCACCCTCAGAGGAACCCTCATCTACCGACCCCCTGGACCCCGCGGACCTTTGCCGAATCCATCACGGACATCATCTCCCCACAGGCCATCGCATCCACCAACTACACCCTGCTGGGAGACCTCAACTTCCACTTCGACAACCAACTGGACCCCAGCACCACATCCCTCCTGGACAACCTCCACAACATTGGACTCTGCCATATCGTTACCGAACCCACGCACTCAGCAGGACACACCCTCGACCCCCTCTTCACAACAGGAAACTCCATCACCTTCAGCCACACTACCGAACTCCCATGGACCGACCATCGATGCGTCCACTTCACCTTCAAAACACCCACCATACACAGACACCAGCACCTACTCCCACGAAGAAACTGGACCAGAATCACTGACGACCAGCTAACCTCATCACTCAGCAGCTCCACCCCTACCATCGCAGAAAACGACGACCCCAACGCCACAGCCCGAACCCTGCACAGATGGATCACCGACAGCGCCAACACCTTAGCCCCCCTCAAGAAAAACAACAACACCCACGCCAAGAAAGCTAGATGGTTTACCACCGAACTTCGAGAGTCCAGATGCCTCGAAAAGACTGGAGGAACACCAAATCCACAGAAGCCCACAGCAACTTCAGAGCCGCCACCAAAGTCCACCACCAACTCATCAGAAAAACGAGGAAAAAAGCGATCGAAGACAGAATCTCCACCCACGCGCACAACAGCAAAGAACTCTTCAACATCCTCAATGAGTTCACCCAACCTACCAGCGAGTCCACCGACATCCCCCCTCACAAGACCTCTGTGACAAACTCAGCACCTTTTTCCACCACAAAATCAAGAATATCTACGACAACTTCGACGAAGACAACCAACACACTGAACCCTCACCAACCACCCCCGACACCATGAAGCCAGCGATCGACAACTGGACAGCCCTCGCCACCGAAGACACACTGAAGACGATGAATTCAATCCACTCCGGGGCCCCCAGGGACCCCTGCCCCACCACATTTTCAACAGAGCCGCCAACACCATCGCACCCACGCTCCGCCACACCATCAACCGCTCCCTTGCAACCGCATCATTCCCCGACGACTGGAAACACGCCGAGATCAACCCCCCTCAAGAAACCCTCGGTGGACCCCACCGACCTCAAAAACTACAGACCCATCTCCCTGCTCCCCTTCCCAGCGAAAGTCATCGAGAAAGCCATCAACAGCCAACTCGCCACATTCATCGAAGAGCCCAACATCCTCGACTCCTCCCAATCCGGCTTCAGAAAAAAACACATCACGGAAACCGGCCTCCTCGCCGCAACAGACGACATCCGCACCCTACTGGACAAAGGAGAAACAGCAGCCCTCATCCTCCTCGACCTCTCAGCGGCGTTCGACACAGTCCCTCACCATACCCTAATACGCAGACTCCACGACGCAGGAATTCAAGACAAGGCCCTCGACTGGATCCGCTCCTTCCTCTCCGGCAGAACGCAGCGGGTCAGACTCCCCCCTTTCCTCTCGGACCCTACACCAACCACCTGCGGAGTCCCCCAGGGGTCATCCCTCAGCCCTACGCTCTTCAACGTCTACATGGCTCCGCTCGCCCCCATCGTCAGAACATACGGACTCAACATTGTGTCATACGCAGACGACACCCAACTCATCCTCTCCCTATCCAACGAACCCAACACCGCCAGACACAACTTTCGAGAAGGCATGAAAGCCGTCGCCAAATGGATGAAAAACAGATGCCTTCCACTTAACACCAACAAAACAGAAGTACTCATCATGGGCCCACACCCCGATGCCTGGAACGACACCTTGTGGCCCCCCGCTCTCGGAAGTCCGCCCACCCCCACCGACCACGCACGCAACCTGGGAATCATCCTGGACTCCGAACTCAAAATAGACCGCCAGATCAACGCCGTCTCGTCCTCCTGCTTCCACACCCTCCACTTCTTACGTAAGACCTTCAAATGGATCCCCCTCGAACACAGAAAGACCGTCACTCACGCCCTGGTCACCAGCAGACTCGACTACGGCAACGCACTCTACGCCGGAATAAACTAAAACCTCACACGCAAGCTACAGAACATCCAGAACACCGCTGCAAGACTGGTCCTCAACCTGCCAAGACACTGCCACATCTCCCAGCACCTGCGCACACTCCACTGGCTCCCCATTGAAGCTAGAGTTACCTTCAAGATGCTCACCCACGCTCACAAGGCCCTCCATGACACCAGACCAGCATACCTGAACAGCCGACTCAAATTCGACGCACCCCAAAGGACCCTACGATCAGCCCAGCTCTCCTATGCCATGGTCCCCCGCACCAGAAAGACCAGATCAGGCGGCCGCTCCTTCTCCTTCCTCGCGGCCAGAGCCTGGAATGCCCTCCCGCTCCACCTCAGACAGACAACATCTCTCCCCATCTTCACAAGAAACCTCAAAACCTGGCTCTTCGACAGACCCCCTCCTTGATGGACTGGAACCTGCGAAATCCCCCTCCCCCACTGCCTTGAGACCCTTACAGGTGAGTAGTAGCGCTTAATAAATGCGTGATTGATTGATTGATTGATTGAACTGAGCCCTGCTGCAGAAGAAACAGGTGCCAAACCCTGCCAACTGCGAAAGGACTTGACAACTGTGGTGTGCCATCTCTACCTGAGACCTGTGCAGCCTCCAAGAACCCCAGAGCACTTCCAGCCTTTGCCAATTGGCTGGGACCTCCCTTTGGACTAGTGGTACCAGTCCCCGGCTCACCGCCGGTAAAAGACCAACATGAGGTGAAGACTGGCTTAGACTGTGTTGACACGATTCACCTCATCACCCAAAAGTTTCAGCAGCCAAGGTCTGTTGGTCACCAGTCCGGTAACCAACCCCTTCAATGCATCCACCAGCCTCGGGGATACTCACAGCCCGCTCCTGTGAGCCTGTACCACTTCCTAGTGGCTTCGACTGTGTGAAAGCAGCAACTTGGGCACGACTGCCCTGACAGCGATGGAATGCTCTCACCATACCTGTAGCTGAACGCTGTCGGTGAAGAACCAATTCTGCTTCCCAATACCTCCGGCACCTCCGATCCAGATAACCCAGAACTGCTTGCTGTGCCCAAGCCCTTTTACTTCCAAAACTCTGACTCTCCTGGAGTAGAACTTCCCCTGAACTCTGGGTGACCCCCAAAACTCTGTGGCGGAGTGTTGCTTCCATGGACCATGACAGTAAATGTGTTTGCGGTAGTCCGCTATCTAACTCTAGCCTTTTCTTCCCTTTGACCGCAGCGGTCTATGCCTGACTGTATTGACCGCTGTTGCTTAAAACCTTACAAGTATTTGTGTTGTGAACTGCATTTGGCTAAGAATTGACATACAAACATTTATTAACTGTTGAACGAAGTTCTTGCTTTCTAAAAATATATATAAAGATACTATTTTATTTTTCCCAATTAGTGTAAGATTTATTCTTGAGTATGGTCTCATCTATTGCCTCTGTATGTGACAACAAATGCTTATCACTACCCTCTGATAAGCCTAACTGTTTGCCCACACTAATACAATAAGAGCATTAGAATTATCTGTTTTTACCTCTGTACACCTATTTGGGATCCACTGCACTCTCTGCACAGTGTACTTCATTTTAGTACATTATATAGAGAGACAGCATCCTACACTACTGTTGCGCAGACTGGAGTTCGAATAGTAAAGTATACTGTTCCAAAGTCCAGCACTTTCCCTAAGGCAAGTCGTTGTAAAGACTTGCTTGGTAAAGGAATGCATGGTTAAGACGCATTCGTTGTTCGGAGCTCGTTGTTAAGGAATGTGGGGTTTAGGCATGTTTGGTCGTGTCATACAACCACTATTGGCATACGTTGGCATAAGTTAACTTACGTATAACTATTTAGTATATGCTCAAGTCTTGTAAGTCTAGTGTATGTCGGGGAGAGTAGCACTTATTAAGCCACCACGATTGTGACATAGTAAAGTGTGACTCCCAGCCGTCATTGCTGGCTGGCAGAGCGGTTTTAAACTGCTAACATGACTTTGCCATTTAAAATAATGGTGATGGAGCAGGGGAAACGAAATAATTTTGTATCCCTTGGAAGTTAATGACCCCATAATAATTAATAATACTAACCATTTGAAACGCATGAACTAATCAACAAATACACCTTTTTAGTAGACATTACACGTGGGCAAACTGCTAAATGTTGCAAAATCTAATTTATTTACAAAATGCGAAGCAAATAACATTAGTATTGTGATTTGCATAGTAAATAGAGTAAATTGTATGATTTGTGTTGCGTAATAGAATTGAATTGTGGCAAAGAATGCAGATGGTAAGTAAAATGGCTTTAAATGTCGCTTCTGCTAGGTAATATCTAACACGGGTCTTTAGAATGGCGGGTGGTAAACAGAAAGGCTTATTTTCCATATTTTAATTTCTATTGTGTTTGTTCTTATATTAGTTTCATTCGGGCCTGCTAGGCCATGCTTCTAAAATGGCCGCTGGAAAGGACGAGATCGTGTGCGTTGAATAAGATGGCCCCCGCGCAGACTCAGTATGAATGCTCCAGTCACGTGTATGCGGCCTGTGCTCGGAGTGAGAGATGTCAAGGCCAATCTGACCTGCAACGAGGAGCGTGCCAAGTGTTCAGCATATATGCCTGGGAATGGATGGGAAAGTCGAGCGACAAGGGAATGAACTAATGTGTGACCATCAAAGATTGCTACAAAATGGATTAACAAATTGGACTACTTTTGGACGCTGATCATGAGGCTTATTGTGTGCTTTATTGTCCCCAAACCGGTTCGAACAAGGAGGGCGATGAGGTGACCATCACCACCCCTCCAATAGACCAATTAGCGTGATTCTTGCCTCTAAGGATTGCAACTTTTAAGTGTAGTGAGCCAGAGAATAGGGTATAAGAGAGTCTGCTCTAACGTTGTGAAAAAACTTGCTTTTCCATTTTTCCACCTTGATGCTGCGAGAGACTCTGTCATTTTGGACTTTGAACTTTGACTGGGGAAGGAACGAGATCTTTGCGGGAATTTGCCCGGGAGGGGATTGCGTCCGAGGAGGTTAGCGGGACAGCCAGTCAGTTTGGGAGTCCTATCCTGTGATCTGCAGTTCATCTTCCTTTGGTGAACCATTCTTGTCATCGCCCTATGGCCGAGGGTAATGAGTAATTTTATCTTTTCCTAAAAATCATTCTTAAATGTTTATTGATATTACTAAATGTTTTACTTAATAAAGAATTTTACTTATTTGCTTGAAGAATTTTTAGATACAAATATATTCTAACTTAAAAATGAGTCTGTGGTTCTTTAAAACAAAGTTTATGATTTAATAAATGTTGAAGGTTTTAATTGTGATTGAGCTGGTCTTAATCACCATCAACTGATTCTACTAGTTGGTCCATCGACCGAATAGCGGAGTACCTTGATGTTTAGAACCAACAGGATCCGAAGTTAATGTATATAATGTATAAGTTATAATTCTGTCAATTTTAACAAGTTTGTCCAGCAGCTCATTATCCTTAGCGTTTAATCCAGAAATTGAATGAATGTATGTATGCAGTGTCATGGGCCCCACTGACATAAGTTTTGTGTAAGTGTTTTCCTGGATTGGTGTCATAAGGAGAAATTTATATTAGCCGCGCTGGATCAGATTTCTTGGTAGCAGAGTTATGGTTACAATAGATTAGTTTGGTGATTATTGATTATTGATTTTTCGTGTCTAACACTCTATGTTGAGTTTGTATTACGTTATGTGCAAGTCGAAATTTTGAAGCTTCCAGGAAGTAGGAAGTGGACACGTGTGGCAAGAGAAGTCACACGGAAATGTGCATTGTCTGATTTTCAATATTGGTGATAACACAGGACTGTGTTATGATAGGGAAATTTCACGTATGAATTGCATTTGAGTGAAATAGCAACAGGTTTTCTTGTGAAACTCTGGCCTTAATTCTCAGGAGCAGTGTAGTCTCCACATGTGTTTTATCCCCAGAGAAAAGGGTTTACCTCTTGCTTGAGAGAAGGGTAAGGTAGAGAGAAGTGCTACACTTATCGAATGAAACAGTATTTCTTGTAAGTTAGAATAAACTATCTCTTTTGTTTAGAGAAAACAGACAATGGTAATGTGTTTTACGTTGTAACTAATCGATTTAGTTGAAAAGAAAAGCTAAGAAAACTGCCGATAATTTTTGTAAAGGAGGGGTCAGTAGAAGCAGGAGTAGAACTGACGTCAACAAAAACCGCGCTGGTATTGGCCAGTTGTAGAAGAACGAAAAGCTTCCTGATTGGTGCGTTAGTGTGAGACGCGCTGGGATAAGTTAGTGTGAGAGTGACGTAAAAGCTTTCTGATTGGTGAGTTGGTGTGAGATGCGCTGGGATAGGTCTGAATAGCCGAGCAGTAGAAAGAACAGAGTGGTGAAGAATTGCGTGAATTTGTTTTGGGAAAAAGAACAGTGAAATATGGCTTATTATAATGAGTATGGTAGAGAGAAACCGTCATGGCTTGCGAAGATAAAAAACTTTTTCAAGAAAGATAAGGGAAGGAGAAGTACTTCCTCCGCCGAAAATGCCAGCATCTCATATGATGTTAAAATATGGCTATCATACTTGCATTTGGTTGGAAAATTGGGCGAAGTATACCAAAGACGATGGAGTATTGGCGTTTCCAGAAAACGGATCGTTTAGCACAGCGGTACTTCGAAATTTGAGAGAAAAGATGATGAAACTTGAACCGAGACCTAGACCGACACAGTTCAAAGCCTTAGGTGAATGGGAAGATGAGATGTATGAAAGGGAAAGACACAGAGGTGCAAAGAATTATAGTTTAGTTCATGGAAGAGTATGGGGTTTGAATCATGAAGACAGGATGAGACGATGGCGGTATGCTAACATGACGGATGGCTTGTTTCCTGTCAGAACAGTTGAAGAATTTACAGGGAGAAAGTGTACAGAGAAAAAGAAGCATGCAGTAACAGAGAGATATGGGTATGGAGTTAGCGACACAGAGGATGAGTTGCTGGAGGACATTTTAAATAAAAGACCCCCTCCGTATCAACAGGATTCTGTGGTGGTGACACCAAATGCACCGCCAATGAGAACTGTAATAAATCAAAGTCCTGAACAAATGTCTGAGATAAATAGTCCATTTAATAAGCTAGAAACACCACATACTGTGAAACATGATAATGGTAATACAGCTGAATTAGCCAGAACCACGAGAGAGTTGACTGAAAAGGTAAGAGAACTGACAAAGAATATGGAAGCTGTGACTGTGCCAGTAACTATAGGGCCAGTAATCCCAGTATTTGAAAATCAAAAGATAGATGAACACTCCTTAACAATTCCATTAAATTCCAGTATGCAAAGAGTAAGAGAAGGGATGATTCCAGAAAATAGAGAGAAAGAAGATTCTGTTGGTCCATTTAGGTCAAGTCCACCTGTAAATTTGACAATTAATGAGAGTCCGATAAATAGGATTCCTATGGGAACCGATTCAGCAACTGAAACCCCAGAGAGAAGTGCAAATTGGATAGAATTAAATAAAACCCCTGTGGGTCCGACTGAAGAGGAATTAAATGATTGGGTGAGGAGCTTGCAGAAAAAGGATGCTGAACCACAACTTTTGGATGTGGTCAGATTAAAGATAGATATGGAAGAATTAATTCTAGGAACTATTGGTGCAGATCGATTGAAGTCCTATCAAGATGATGAATTAATGTTTATGTGTAAAAGCGTCACTTGGAGAGCTAGGAACTTGCATGAAAAATTGGAAGAAACAACGAACGAACTAGGAGTAGATTTTTTAAAAATTTGAGGATTGCAGAAACCGTACAGGGTAGATTTTAGTGAAAAGGACATAGAAAATCTGAACACTTCAGGACGACTAACACAAATAAAAGAACTGATTGTTCTATTGAGAAAATGGGGAGATGTAGACAAGTGGAGAAGGAGGTGGATAAGAAGAAAGGAGGGAACAACTGATAAACCCTCATTGGCTTTTCCAGTAAAAGAGAAAGAACCAACGGTAATGGAATGTCCAATGAGAGAAACTCCAGGAGGAAGTTATGTACATGTCCCATGGTCCAGACAGGATATATTGTCATTTACAAATGACTTTCCAAGATTGAGAGAAAAACCTGTAGAATGGTATAGGCAGGTAGAAAGGTTTGTAAAAGTTTCAAAAGTGCTGTGGGAAGATCTGAATGGATTGTTTGAGATTGTTGTTCCTGCAGATTTATGGACAGAATGTAAAATTACAATTGACTGGCCGAAGGAAGAATATCCTAGAGATGCAAAAACAGGAGCCCCAGGTTCAGAAGTAATGAGAAAATATGAACAGGCAATCACGTTCTGGGTAAAAATTGATAGAACAACTCAGGAGAGTAAGGAATCTGTACATGCCTATTACGAGAGATTACTTTTGGTCTTTAAACAGTATAGTGGATACGAGAATTTGAGTGAAAAAGACATGAGTCATTTTGTGTATAGATTTGTGTATGGCTTGAGACCTGAAATAAGTGAAATGATTAAGCAGCATATGTTATGTTGGCAGAATAGCACAGTAGATGAGGTACTACGGTATGCAAAATATTGCAGTGATGATATTGAGTG
This sequence comes from Calotriton arnoldi, assembly GCA_963921515.1. Lineage (NCBI taxonomy): Eukaryota > Metazoa > Chordata > Amphibia > Caudata > Salamandridae > Calotriton > Calotriton arnoldi. The sequence goes on along the minus strand of CAWUFW010015764.1, from coordinate 204,660 downwards.
TAGTCAGCGTAAACTCAAGGAAAAGGCAATGTGGGCACAAGTAAAGGTTGCAGAAAAGCAAGAAGCTCAGATGAATAATCAGTCCAATGATGCAGGACAGACCAAGTCCAAACCGAATATTGGCAAGGGAAAAGGTCAGATGAGTATAGAAGAAGCTAAAAAGAAATGGCCATGTCATAATTGCGGAAAATTAGGGCACTGGAGAAACGAGTGTAAATTTCCTCCGAAAATTAATACCGAAACTCAATCATTGAATCCACAGGTGCAGAATGAGGTGAGTTACCAACAGCTGCAACAGCTGCAGGTAGTTACTCAACAGTGTCAGGTGCCGCAACCACCTCTTCCAAAGAGTGTAAATCCTCAAAGATACAGTACAGAGGCAGGATTCTACGGAGGAGAGCAGGTAGCAAAATTGCAGCGCGCAGCTGCAGTTTCGCAGTATTGGTTACGGCAGGATGGAGATGAGTCGGATGAAAGCTTATGACGGTGTCTAGGAGAGGAAGAAGAGTGCGTGCTTGGCACAACTCTAGAGGTAGATCAGTCAGGTCCATTTGTGGATGGAAAAGTGAATGGTGTAAATATTACATTCCTTGTGGACACTGGTGCTACCCGTTCTACTGTTAGATCAGTGGAAATTCCAAAACTTCCTCTCTCAGGAGAATATATCCAAGTTGTAGGTGTTTCAAACAGGCAGATTAAAACCCCTCTTACAAAACCAATAGAGGTGGAAATTGGACCATTGAAAGAGATGCATCGCTTTGTGGTGTGTGATTGTAGTCCTGTAAATTTATTGGGACGCGATCTGCTTTGCAAAATGAATTGTACCATCTACTGTACCCCAGATGGTATTGCTTTTCAGACACCAGATGAGGATGTTCTGTATAAAATGACAATGGCAGAACTAGAACCAGGAGTGAATGATATGTTTCCTGTGTTTGATGCGGAGAAAATCCCAATTGAGTTGAAAGGAATAGTCAGGTCTGATGTATGGGATTTCACAGGTGAAGATATTGGACTAATGAGAGAAGTTGATCCTGTAAAAATTACTGTAAACGAAGGAACGAATTACCCAAACACCCCGCAGTACAACCTGACGCCAGAAATTATTGAAGGAATAACACCTGTAATTAATAAGATGATTGAACAAGGGATTTTGAGAGAAATAATGAGCAGCCCATGTAATTCTCCTATAATGGGACTGAAAAAGCCAAATGGAACATATAGGATAGTGCAAGATTTGAGAAAGGTAAACAAAATTGTTATACCTTGCTGCCCAATTGTGCCAAACCCTGCTGTAATACTTTATCAAATTCCCCATGATGCAGAATGGTACACAGTTATTGATTTGTGCCATGCATTCTTTTCTATTCCATTGCACCCTGACAGCCAGCCATTATTTGCGTTCCGGTTCGGAGAGCGTATTTTGGCATGGTTCCGAATTCCTCAAGGGTAAGCTGAAAGTCCTTCAATTTTTAATCAGATTTTAAAGAAATCCTTAGAAGATTTTAAAATGCCTGAAAAATCTGTGGTGGTCCAATATATTGATGACCTATTAGTGGCATCAAAGACCAGAGAAGCATGTGTTACGGACACCATTGCTTTACTGAATCATTTGGCAAAAGGAGGACACAAGGTGTCCCCATCAAAACTGCAATTCTGTCAACAGGAAGTACAGTACTTAGGTCACAAGATTGAGAAAGGGATGCGAAAAGTGACAACAGAAAGGATAAGGATTATCAAAGGAATGAGAGCCCCAATGACACAAAGAGAGGTGAGAATGTTCCTTGGAATGGTTGGTTATTGCCGACAGTGGATAAGTGGGTTTTCATTGATTGCGAAACCGTTACAGCGATTGACAAAGATGGATGTCAGAGATCCGATTGCATTGGATGAGGAGGAAATGAAGGCTTTCGAGGAACTGAGAACAAGTTTGTGTGAGGCACCAGCATTGGGAATGCCTGATTATGAGAAAGAATTTGAGCTGTATTGTAGTGAGAGAGACGGATGTGCACTTTCAGTATTAGTGCAAAGGCATGGAAAAATGAAACGACCATTAGCCTATTTTTCAGCTGTTTTAGACCCGGGTAGCAAAGGCGTTGCCTGGATGTCTGAAAGCAGTAGCTGCTACTTGTGTGAGTCTGGAACAGAGTGAAGGCATTGTGATGGGATATCCTTTGATAGTATATGTCCCACATTCAGTTGAAATCCTTCTGACCCGAACAAAAACCCAATTCATGACACATAGTCGGCTGACTAGGTATGAAAAGGTGATCTTGGGTGCAGACAATGTAACCATTGTAAGATGCATGAGTGTGAATCCTTCCACTTCACTGCCAGATGAAGTAAATGCAGAAGTCAAAGATGAGGTTGATCATAAGTGTTTGGATGTGCTTGAATTTTGCACAAAGCCTCGCCCTGATATCAGGGATGAACCTCTAAAAGAGTCAGATTATGTGATGTTTGTGGACGGGTCATGCCTGAGGACAGATGAGGGAGTTTTAAGTGCTGCGTATGCTGTATGTACGGTGGCAACCATAATGGAAGCATCCTTTTTGAGAGGAATACGTTCAGCCCAAGTTGCTGAGCTGATTGCTCTGATTCGAGCGTGCAAACTGGGAAAAAATTTCCGAATCACTGTGATCACGGATAGCCAGTACGGCTTCGGAGTGGTTCATGATTTTGGACAGATCTGGTCCCAGAGGGGATTCCTGACTTCCAGAGGGTCTCCTATTAGGAATGGTGAGTTTGTGAAGAAGTTGCTTGAGGCGATACAGCTGCCTAAACAGATTGCGGTGGTAAAATGCACTGCTCATAAAAATGGAGCTGATTACATTGCGGTAGGTAACAAATTTGCTGACAAATTAGCTCAATATTGTGCCAGAAATATGACCTCAATGAATCGGAGAAGGGAAAAAGAAAATGTTTCATGTCCCTTGCTGTTTACTAACCCAGTTGAAACATGGGATGAGGAAAAAGACGTTTGGATAAAAGCAGGTTGCAGACGGAGAGAGGAAGATGAAGTCTGGGATTACAGGGATGAAAGACCAGTTATGCCTGATAGCATGATCTCTAACATGGCACAGATGTACCATGGACAGGCACACATAGGTAGAGATGCCGTGATCAGACTTTTCAAACAGACCTGGTATAACCCCAAATTTAGGGCTATAGCTGAAAGCCTTTGTCAAAGATGCCTTATATGCCAACAGATAAATCCTGGAAGGAAGACAGTAGTGAGTTTGGGAGTAATAGGACGTGAAGGAGGTCCTTTTACCAGAATGCAATTAGATTTCATTGAAATGCCCCCGAGTAACAGACTGAGGTATGTCCTGGTGGTCGTCTGTTTGTTTTCTCGTTGGGTGGAAGCCTATCCGACAAGAAGGAATGATGGAGTTACTGTAGCTAAACTCCTGCTGAGAGAATTCATTCCTAGATATGGTTTTCCAGTAACGATAGAAACAGATAGAGGAACGCATTTCCAGAACGAACTTATCCAACTGATATGCAAAGCACTAGACATTCAACAAAAGCTGCACTGTGCCTACAGACCAGAGGCTTCTGGAGTGGTAGAGCAAGTAAATGGCACCATAACGATTAGGTTGGGTAAAATATGTCAAGCCACAGGACTCAAATGGCCCGATGCCTTACCATTGGTGCTGATGAGCATAAGAAGCATACCTGATAGAAAAACAGGTCTGAGTCCTCATGAAATAATCATGGGACGAGCAATGAGACAAGCATATGTACCTGTCAACAAACTGCTGACTATAACTGATGATCTCATACTGGACTATTGCAAAGGATTGGCTGATGTGGTGCATTCTGTGTTTCATCAGGTTGGACCGGATGCGACCACTCTTGAAAGAAAACCAGCTCATGATTGGAGTCCAGGAGATTGGGTCCGCATAAAAGTCCACAGAAGAAGAAATTGCTTGGTTCCATGCTGGGACAAGCCACATCAAGTGATTCTGGTGACACCAACTGCAGTAAAGTGTGCAGGTGTGAAAAATTGGATTCATGCCAGCCATACAATCAGAGTTCCAGATCCTGAAGCTCGACCTGTAAGTCGACATCTGGAAATATCAGATACCAGCTCAGCGTCTGAAGCAGAGACTGAAGCAATCAGAGTTCCAGATCTTGAAGCTCGACCTGTAAGTCGACATCTGGAAGAATCAGGTACCAGTTTGTCAACTGAAAAGGAAACTGAAACAATCAGAGTTCCAGATCCTGAAGCTTGACCTGTAAGTTGACATCTGGAAATATCAGATACCAGTTCGGCATCTGAAGCAGACAAACCTGAACCCAGTGAAAGACAAAAGGAAGAATCCGAAAACAAAAGAACTGATATTGAAACAGGAGAAACCGAACTAATAAACAATGACAATGAACAGTCAAGTACAAGCTTTGGAGAAATCCCTCCGGAAATTGTAGCAGTAACTCAAGAAAATTTAGATTCAGATAGAGAGATTGGGGAAATTGCGGAAGAAACACGAGGAGGATTAGACTCAAAATTACAAGCAGAAGAAACACAGGGAAATTTAGATCTAGATAGAGAGTTTTGGGAAATTGCGGAAGAAACACGAGGAGGATTAGACTCAGAATTTCAAGCAGAAGAAACACGAGAAGATTCGGATTCGGACAAAGAGACTGAAATCATAAAGTTCAAAGTTAGAGGAAGTGAAGTGAGATCTAAGACAGAATTTGAAGAAAGTGAAGAAGAAATAAGGCAAAGAATAGGACCAAGAAAGAGAACTTGGAGAGCAGAACGAGGAGAAAAAGAAAGTGAACTGAAAAGGCCAAGGAAAGGAGACAATTGGCCCAACGAAATTAAAAGACTGAGATATAAACTAATAAATTTAAACAAAGACAATGCAGAACAAGTAAATGAAATAACCAGTCAGGAAAGACAAAGAAAAACAGATAAAAGACAATTGCCGAGACCCAAAAGAGTGAAAAGACCTAACTTGAAATACAAGTCACCTGAATGGATATACATAGCACTGTCTGACATTAAAGAAGTGGATAGCAGTCACGAGAACCCAGACAAATACTGTGAACAAGTGGGTGAGAGTGAACTGCGCCAACCCTGAAAAGGCAAAGAAAGAAAACCGGACTAGACACACAAACTGATAAAGACAAAGAAAATTTCTGAGAGCCCGAAAGGTGCGCCAAAAGCAGTTGATCCCAGTCAACACTAAGTCATTTGAGGTGTGGAAATACATTTCTGTACATATAATTAGATAATATTTCAACATGGTAGACACTGAGAATAGAAGATCTAGATGTGGGTTTTTCCGTAGATGGTGTAAGATGTGTTTCTATTGTACAGGCTTTCTAATGCTTATTTGGTTCATTTTAGCAATAACAATTCCACTTAGATTAGTTGGAGAAAATACATCTGTAATCATGAATGACACGAATAGTGACAAGAAATCTAACATAAAGAACACTGCAACACTGGTTGATAATACTGATTTTCATAGGGACAAGTCAATAACTGATTTCTCCAAGAATGTCTTCACGAAACTTTTGTACGAATATGTGGAGACAATGGATGTGAGAGATTGTTATGTTTGTATGCAGTTACCTGCGTCTGTAACAGAAGGTGTGACGTATCATCACCTTCCTTTGACGTATGGAATAACTTGTAATGTTTTAGCTAGCTTGTTTTACAAAACAGGTAAATTAGAGTATTACTACACTGACACAGATGCTGCTTTTGCTAAAGTTCCCGTAATCCCTGAACTAAATAAGGTGAAGTTTGCAAAGATTTTTGGAGAATTTTTCTTAGAAACAAAAGAATTAACATTAGAATATGCATTTAGACATAATCTTACTTGTGGGTTAAGAAAGGAAGAAAAGGTTTTCTTAGACATGGTAGACGACAGAAGGGTTAAGTTTCAAAGAAAGGCAGCAGGAGAAAAGACAAAAACCCCACCTTGGGCGTTTGAAGAGGGAAGTTATGACGAAGGCGAAACAAATGCAGCTATGGTTCTAGATTGGCCCCAACAGGGAAAATTGTGTATTAGTAGAGATAACACTATGTATGATAACTATTTCGTGGGTTCTAGTGAGTGCCGAGATACATACAAAATTTTAGGGGGATGGGGATTTAAAGGAGGAAAAGATCCAGTATTTCCAGGGATCTATTATATTTGCAGAAATAGAGCTTATTATAGGTTGCCGGACCATTGGGACGGAACATGCTATCTAGGCCTGGTCTTTCCAAAGATTTTTCACGTGGAAAGAGGAATGAAAGGAATTCACGAGATAGGTAAACCATTAACCCGTAGGAGAAGGGAAAGCTTCTCAGAGATAATAGGTGACATTTTTGGAGCATTGATACCAGCAGTGGGTATATCTTTGAATGCATACAAAATTCGGAAATTGTCTACAGTAGTAGATCGTTTATCAACGAATACTGCTGGAGGGTTCTTGATGGTAAATGCCGAAATGGTTGCCATGAGAGCTATGGTAATGCAAAATCGACTTGCCCTTGACATTCTTTTGGCAAAAGAGGGTGGAGTCTGTGGAATGCTGAAAGTACAACATTGTTGCACTTACATTCCAGACAAAAGTCAGAATATACAGAAGTATATAAAGAGCATTACTGATTTGCATAAAGAAATTGCCCCACTGGAGGTTGAAGGTGCTTGGGAGAGACTTGGTAAGAGTTTTTCCTCAATGAAGAAATGGTTCACCGAAATAGGTAGTTCTCTTATTGGGAAAATACTAATTCCAGTGACCTTAGTAATAGTGATAATATCAATATTGAGATTAGCATATGTGTGTGTTAAAAGAAGAAAAAGACAAAATAAAGTAAAAAGAGAAAATTAGAAAAATAAAGAAAGAGAACTGGAGATGGGAGAGATCGAATTGGAAGAGGTTAAAGAGAACATGTACAAAAGGTCTAAAAGACAAGATGAAAAGAACACAATTGTCTAAATTAACAAATGCAAGTGGACAAGAAACATTTATCTGATAAATTTTGTAGGGATAGGTTTTAGTGGTGATGTTAAAAATCACCAAAGGGGGGAATTGATGGAGCAGGGGAAACGAAATAATTTTGTACCCCTTGGAAGTTAATGACCCCATAAAAATTAATAATACTAATCATTTGAAACGCATGAACTAATCAACAAATACACCTTTTTAGTAGACATTACACGTGGGCAAACTGCTAAATGTTGCAAAATCTAATTTATTTACAAAATGAGAAGCAAATAACATTAGTATTGTGATTTGCGTAGTAAATAGAGTAAATTGCATGATTTGTGTTGCGTAATAGAATTGTATTGTGGCAAAGAATGCAGATGGTAAGTAAAATGGCTTTAAATGTCGCTTCTGCTAGGTAATATCTAACACGGGTCTTTAGAATGGCGGGTGGTAAACAGAAAGGCTTATTTTGCATATTTTAATTTCTATTGTGTTTGTTCTTATATTAGTTTCGTTCGGGCCTGCTAGGCCATGCTTCTAAAATGGCCGTTGGAAAGGACAAGATCGCGTGCGCTGAATAAGATGGCCCCCTCGCAGACTCAGTATGAATGCTACAGTCACGTGCATGCGGCCTGTGCTCGGAGTGAGAGATGTCAAGGCCAATCGGACCTGCAACGAGGAGTGTGCCAAGTGTTCAGCATATATGCCTGGGAACCGATGGGAAAGTCGAGCGACAAGGGAATGAACTAATGTGTGACCATCAAAGATTGCTACAAAATGGATTAACAAATTGGACTACTTTTGGACGCTGATCATGAGGCTTATTGTGTGCTTTATTGTCCCCAAACCGGTTCGAACAAGGAGGGCGATGAGGTGACCATCACCACCCCTCCAATGGACCAATTAGTGTGATTCTTGCCTCTAAGGATTGCTACTTTTAAGTGTAGTGAGACAGAGAATAGGGTTTAAGAGAGTCTGCTCTAACGTTGTGAAAAAACTTGCTTTTCCATTTTTCCACCTTGATGCTGCGAGAGACTCTGTCATTTTGGACTTTGAACTTTGACTGGGGAAGGAACGAGATCTTTGCGGGAATTTGCCCGGGAGGGGATTGCGTCCGAGGAGGTTAGTGGGACAGCCAGTCAGTTTTGGAGTCCTATCCTGTGATCTGCGGTTCATCTTCCTTTGGTGAACCATTCTTGTCATCGCCCTATGGCCGAGGGTAATGAGTAATTGTATCTTTTCCTAAAAATCATTCTTGAATGTTTATTGATATTACTAAATGTTTTACTTAATAAAGAATTGTACTTATTTGCTCGAAGAATTTTTAGATAAAAATATATTCTAACTTAAAAATGAGTCTGTGGTTCTTTAAAACAAAGTTTATGATTTAATAAATGTTGAAGGTTTTAATTGTGATTGAGCTGGTCTTAATCACCATCAACTGATTCTACTAGTTGGTCCATCGACCGAATAGCAGAGTACCTTGATGTTTAGAACCGACAGGATCCGAAGTCAATGTATATAATGTATAAGTTATAATTCTGTCAATTTTAACAAGGTATCCCGTTTGTCCAGTAGCTCATTTTCCTTAGCGTTTAATCCAGAAATTGAATGAATGTATGTATGCGGTGTCATGGGCCCCACCGACATAAGTTTTGTGTAAGTGTTTTCCTGGATTGGTGTCATAAGGAGAAATTTATATTAGCCGCTCTGGATCAATGGCAAAGCCCAAACCTTCCTTTTCAATATATATAAACCATCCCCAAGGCAGGCCTAATGAGCCCTTAGGCAGGGTTCTGTATATTAAAAGGTAAAATGTGTGTTTACATGTACTGACAATTAAACAAAAAAACATTGTGTTTTTTTTACTTTGGGAAGGCTTGTAGCCTAATTGGTGAGTATAGAATTAAATTCTGACAACTCAGCAGTGCTAACTTTTGAAGGGGACCACTATGTTACTTCCAGGTATCAAAACAATAATTGCATTAAACATGACTTGATGCTCAAGTTGAATTTATTGTAACATTTGCACAAGTGGAAATGTTTGTAAGTACCCACTCTGATGCCCAAAGGTTTCCAGTGACCACTTACGTTTGCTGGCCTCAAGACAGTCTTATTCCTGCCTGGGAAGAGGTGTGAATGACTCTTAGGAAGGAACACAAATGGTCAGCCATTGGAAGAAGTATGACCTCTTCCTGGCAGGAAGGCCAAACAGCGTGTGACTCCAAAAGGTGAGATTCAAAGGGGAAGCAGCAGCATTTGAAGGGCAAATTGCAGACACACACAAGACGGGCTGTTCTTTTGTCCTTGTAGATGGGTTGGCATTGATGGCAGAGAAGAGGAAGCTGTTGCCAAATCCTTTTCCCTGTAGGCATGTAGCCCCCAGGTAGCCATACCTCTTGGGTGGGATTGGGAGTTCAACACATCAAGAGATGAGTTCTACCATGTTGGAAGTGGGCACAGTGGTCCATTCTGGGCTAGCTAGATGCCACATTTCACAAGAAGTCATCACTATGCAGAAGGGGACCTAGTAGCCCTTTATCTAGTAATATCCACATCCCCAGAAGGCACAAACTGAGCATAAGTATGCACCCCTCGCACCCAAATCTCACATCAAGTCTGTACTGAAGAGTGTGCTGAAAAAAGATTGCCCTGCTGTTCCGTGGATCTAGCAAAGAGAGGCTGCCCGAAGATTGAACTGCACCAACTGCTCCTTGGGCTAGCAAAAGAGAGGACTGTGTTGGTGGTCCATCAATCAATCAATCAGTTGAGATTTGTAGAGTGTGGCTAATCACTCATGGGGGTATCCAGGCACTATGATTCTGCTGTAATTAGTGGAAGAGCAAGGTCTTGAGTCCCTTTCTGAATTCCGTGAGAAAGGGTGCTGTTTGGAGGTAGAGGGGAAGGCAGTTCCAGGCCTTGATGGTGAAGTAGGAAAATGAGCGTCCTCTGCTGTGGTTTCAGCATATGTGGGGAGTGTGAGTGAGGGTGAGGGAGGCAGAGCGCAGATGTCTGGAGGGTTGGTGGTAGTTCAGGCGGTGGTTAATGTTTGCTGGGCCTTGGTCAAGGAGGGCTTTGTAGGCATGTGTCAACATCTTTTCTGAATGGGGAGCCAGTGGAGGTTCCAGGAGTGGGGGGTGATTTGGGTCAGTTTGGGGAGGTTGAGAATAAGTCTGGCAGCTTAGTTCTGAATCGTCTGGAGATCCTTTAGGAACTGGGTGGTGATTCCTGCGAAGAGTGCATTGCCGTAGTCAAGTTGGCTTGTGACCAGGGCCTGGATGATGGTTTTCTTGGAGTCGATGGGGTGGTGCCTTGCTCAAGACAAAGTTGTGCCCAAGTGACTCCAAGAGTGAGTTTTCTGACTTCCTGTTACACCTACAGCAAGAGCAAGCTGAAGAAACCTGTCTTGGCTAATTGATAGCCAAGAATGATCGAACGTCACTGATCGCTGATGTGTAGCCTGGGAGACCAAGTCCAGACCCTCAAACGTTGCACCTGAGTCTGCTGGACCCTGGAGAGTCACCAGAGTGCAGTTTGGTCATCCAGCAACAAAGTTATCACCAGTTGAAGAGAGCCACTGATTTTGAGGTAATGGGAGACCAGTAGACTAGTGGCTGGAGTTCAACTGGACTTCAAGGGACATCGACCCCAGTGGCCAAAGCCACCCCCCCATGTTCGTGGGTCAAGAAGTAATCCCAGAAAGACCCCTGTCACTGGATCTGCCTCCTCAGCATCTTTCAGCATCTTCAGCATTCTGTATCCCTTGCATCAGCGCCGCTCCATTAACATCTATGTCTGTTTGCCCATAGAGCCTGGAACTGGACTGGAGACTGCTTTGACTGCAAGGTAACTGGTCATTCAAGCCTCTTTGGCCTCTGTGACTCGTTCCTTGATGGAGTTGGTCACCCAATGCGGGCCGGAGTAGTAATTTACAGCAGTGATTCACTGTCCCTTTCAAAATTCATATTTCCAGAACCCTCAGGTGGATTTTTGTCTCTGAAGATCAATTTGAAGATAAAAATACAACCTTTTTTTATAAATTGGTGTCAGAGTTTTTATTTTGTTGAGTCTTGTTTCTTTTTATTCAGTTGTGTTGGTACTTCTTAATGCTTTATATTTCTTCCTTTGTTAAAGTCTGACTGCTCAGAGCCACAGTTACTCACAGTTGAGCTGCCTGGACATAGTACTGGTAGTGAGTGTACTACACAGTGAGGTCTCACAACCCTACTGTATAATAAAGCGCTTTCCTCACAAAGAGGTATTGCCTCTAACAGTGGGAAGAGACTGTATCTAAACAGGGGAAAGCCTTAGAAGAGTAAAAATACCTTACTGATGGAATAAGGGTTAGAAATATTGATTTAGGACCTTTGGACAGTTTTCAGAGTAATGTGAAAAGGAAGTGCTTCAAAACAATGTGAGCATAAGGTGACAAAGTAGATAAAAATTGGATAAGAAAAATCACTGACTAGTGCACATTACAAGACTGGCACCTCACCATCAACTCCTCAGAGCATTCCTGGACCTGGGAAGGCTACAAGCTGAAGAAAAAAGCCCCACTGGAAGAAAGAAGATTTTAGAACTCCGGACAATGGACTGGAACTGCTTCCAAAGGCTGACCTCCTGTTTCTCTACTCATGGGACTCAAAAAAGCAGAAATACTCCAGACATGAAGAGGACACAGCTGATCAGAGAGGACTTGAACATGCTGGAGAATGACCTGTTGCAAGAGAAAAACCTAGGTGCATATTTATTACTTTTGTGGCGCTGGGCAATGCAGCAAGTCACCTTGCTGCGCAGCCCTGCATCACAGGGAAAGGTCAGGAATGCACCGTATTTATCCAATACTGCACATTGCTCTGGTCAGTGTTTCTTGTTTCCTGTTTGGCTGGTCTTTCTTCCATATGAAACTGTTAATTGTGGTGGTTGACTCTTCCTATGTAAATAATACTTTTGGGACATGTGTATATGTATGAGTTGAAAAATATGTACACGTTCTGATAACATTTGCTTTTCATGCAGGGTTTATGCTGATAATTTAAATTGGGAATTCTAAGAAAGGCCACCTTTTTTCAGTTAATAGGAGGGTTAAGGTTTGGTAAGAATTCTTCAGGGACTGGGCCACAAAGAAAACCTCCATTCACTGGCTACTGCACAAGATAACATTTTGCACAACACCACCAGGTTCTCATTACATTCCAAGACATGGACAAAACATCAAAAGAATGGCAAATCCTTACTGGCCTGCCAGCGAAGAAGACTGACGTTCCTCCTGAGCTCCACTACGACAGGAACTGTGCTTCAATGGTCAGCTGACAGGCATCCAGAAACTGTCACAGCAACACAAGCAGGGGCTCCATCTTATAAGGAAGAACCAAATATCCAGTTTGATCTGGATTGCACTGGAATCTGTGTGAGCCCTGCCTGGAGAGAGATATGTAACCTAACAGTCTATCCTGAGGACCTGAAAGCTATAGGAGACACTAGGAGGGGCTGTCCCAGCATCAAGACGAATTAGGACTTAAAACAGATTTTGACCTCTGGAGGACTGGGACAAGACATAAAATGTTTGCCTGGAAAGGAGCACCCTCATCAGCTAAAAATTGCTAGTTTGAGCTGCTCTGAGTTTTTACCATCAGAGCTCAAGATTTCCCACAGTACCACCACAAAGAGAAATCCAATCTAAAGGACTCCTCATAAGTTGTGGGTTCCAGCCTTCATCTCAGTGGCAAACCACCCTCAGTGGCTATGGAACACATCTTTGTCCTTCATAGAGCTTTTTATACTAAAACCAAAGATTCCAAAAGGAGCTCAACATAAATGTATTCACTTTCGATAGACCTTAGCCAGCTTCATCACACTGCCTTGCCCTGCTGGTGTTGTGTTCAGACATGTACTTATTTTTAAATTAAATGTAGCATTCTGGCAAGAACGTTACCCCGGTTATACAATTATGTATTACAGCAAGAGATGGTTCCTGACTCATGGAAGGAATGGATAATAAATCAAATCTTTAAGGAAGGAAATAGGCAACAGCTAGAAAACTATCATCTAATCACACTGCAAGATGTTGAAGCCAAATATTTTGCCAATCATCATCTTATTGAATTGTTAGAATGGTCAAATAAATGCTAACAATTTTGGGGTAGATTTACAAGCCCCTTGCGTCATTTGTGCGCCGCCATTGCATCACTTTTTGTGACGCAGCAGCAGCGTAAAAATGCGGCCCATTTACAACGTGACGCATCTAGGGAGATGCAGCACGTTGTAAAGCCCTGCGTCACATTATACCTGCGTCAGGTATAATGTATGCCGGGTGGGCGTTCCAACGCAAAAAAGCCTTGTGGAAGTGACGCAGTGAAATCTACAAGATTTCACTGCGCCACTTCTAGGACGCCACTGCGTCAAATTCTTACGCCTACTTGAAGCAGTCGTAAGGAGTGACGCAGCACAATGAGGCTAGGCCTCCCCTGCATTGCTGGAGTTGCATCGTGCTTGCGACACGACTCCAGCAATGCGTGACTTTTGCGCCAACAGATGCGTCAGAATTTCTGACGCATCTGTCAATCCTTGCGCCATGGTGCGCCGTATTGTAAATACGATGCATCCATAGTGGCGCAAGGGTTTCTTGGGGTGGCGCAGGGAAAGTGACGCATCTTTACAGATGCGTCACTTTCTTGTAAATCTGCCCCTTTGTTCCTCCAAACCAGATGGGCTTTTCCAAATCTCAAGATATGGAAACTAACCTACTAGTGATATCAATAATAATGGATAAATTGAAAAACAAGAACCAGGCATTATATCTATGCTATGTTGATTACAAGGCTGCTTTTGATTCTGTAAATCATAACCTTCTATGGCACAAGCTATCTCTTTGGGGTATTCCGCCCTCTCTTCTGAAAGCAATACAGCTGTGATACACGGATTCCTGGGTGAGGGTAAGAATAGGAGATGGATCAAGGCTATCAAAGAAAATAGAGACACAGCAGGGTTTAAAACAGGGATGTGTCCCTGCTCCATATTTATTCAACTTATTCCTAGCTGATCTCCCGATTGATCTGGACAAATTAAATTCTCATCCCCCATATTTGGGCTCAATACCCATATCTAACCTTCTACATGCAGATGATGTCATATTACTTACCCAGACAAAAATTGGCCTGCAGCGACTTATAGATCGCCTCTTTTTATACTCTACAGCAAATGGATTGACAATAAATCTAAAGTAGACTAAGATAATGGAAGTGAGTAGAAAAATAAAGAAGTATAAATGGTTCTTAGGAACAGATCAACTGGAGCAGGCAACAGCGTACAAATATTTGGGAGTACTTTTTGATCACCGAGCTACTTTTAAACAACATAAAGTGGATCTGAAGAGAAAAGCTATCTCCCTGACTCAGGCTTTCCACATCCTAAAAAGAACATTAGAAGGTCCCAGTTATGCACCACTATTGAAAGTGATTTCTGCCAGACTTTTACCATCAATTATATACTGAAGTGAAGCACTTCGTGGTAGGGATGCAACTCTCTTAAATTTGATTTCCACCAAAGTATTTAGATATCTCTTCCATCTACCCCCGAAAGCATCCCCAGCCCAAATAAGACTGGAATTCGGCCTCACAAATCAAATAATAGCAAGGATGGGGTCATATGGAAAAACTTGGTACAGAATAAGAACCGCTTCGGTATATCACCAATGCAAAGCTTTGTGGCAGGAGATGCAACAAAATGAAAATGCTCCATGCCATGTTTATTTAATAGCAGCCATAAAGGAATTGGGTAGTCAAACTATACGGGCTAACTGTCTTCCGCCAACTGTTTAAAAAAAGATAATAAAAAAGTGTCTGTTGTACAAGAAGAGGAGAAAGATAAGGAGAAATTTGCAAGCAGAGCCCTTGCCTGGTTGGTTATTAATGAATATAAATCTCTTAAAATCCAACCTTACTTAGAAGCCAGCTGGTCAAGAAATTTGAAGATTGATTTTATGCACTTCTGCCTCGTCAAAAGCCAGGGAATGAACATGAATGGAACAACACATCTACAAGAACACTCAGTAGACTGTGTAATAAAGGGATGGAGAGCATTGTCCACATTGTATGTGTATGCATGGGACTGATGATGGAAAGAAGAGTATGGTTGAAAAACTATTTCAAGGAGCACTTGTAGGCAAGTGGTCATTGCATGCCTTAGACCTACTGACACAATGATAAATTGTCGCTACACAAAATTTCTAAATATGGCTGGGAAACTATTATTACTGGGTACAGCAGATCACTTGGTGGGTGCATGAGACTGCTCAAAATATTCAAAGTATACTCTGCCATCTGTGTTTTGTTAGAATCCCATGGTCTATATTTGATATTGTATTACAAATATCACTGCATTTGAATTACTGTTTAGGGCATGTGTATTTTAGGGTGATTTAATACTTTTGTCAATGGAATAATTAGAAAGAGATTTCTGTTTTATAGGTATTTTGTCTAAATTTTATAAATAGTACATGTCTTTTTATAGTAGTGTTTGCTGGTCCCAAATGAGATGCAATGTTCTTTGATGTATGTTTTTTTATTGTTATGGTTTTAAATAACTATGAATAAATAAATAAAGTAAACTAGACTTATACTGTTATTGTGGATATGCCATTACTCCGTATCATGGCTTAAAGCAAGCGGAGTGACAGAAAATACACTTATGCTTATAAAGCTGCAAGTATATGGGTAGAGAAGGTATGTGTGCAGTGCTTTACTGTAATGCTTATACAGCTGGTGTGGATCACCTGATGTGTAGAGTGGAGAAAAAATAGATTGTGTGATGCTTTTATATGTTGCTGTGTCTACGATTCTTCGGCAATGTAGTACAGGTTCTGGTGAGTGTACCACTGGATTCTATGTCAAACATCCACGTCAGTGAGAGGGAGTGGTTTTGTCTGTGGTTACATGGCATTTCATCATAATACTCATAATAGTACATCTTGACTGCCTTCTTGAATTTCAGGTGGTTTTAGATGTTTCTTAACCAGGAAAGAGTTCTAATGTTTTGTTGCTTGTTTGGAGAGATTGGTTCCATTGACCAATCAATCAACCAGTCAACCAACAGCATTTGAAAAAGTGCAACACTGTCACCACAAGGTGTATCTGGGTGCTAACTCTCTGTCGAAGAGCCAGGTCTTGAGTCTCTTTCTGAAGTCTGCCAGTGTGGGGGCTGTACGCAGCTGGGGGAGAAGGTCTTTCCAGGTCTTGGCAGCGATGTAGGAGAAGGAGTGGCTACCGCTGTGATTGCAACGGATGCGGGGGGTACGAGGGCGAGTGAGGAGGAGTGCAGGAGGTGTCTAGAGGGTTGGTGGAAGTTCAGTCAATGGCTGATGTAGGCAGGTCCTAGACAGTAAAGGGCTTTGTAGGCGGGTGTGAGGATCTTGGATTGGCATCTCTTCTGGATGGGGAGCCAGTGGAGGTCTCTCAGGTGGGGAGCGATGTGGGTGCATTTGGAGAGGTCCAGGATGAGTCTGGATGTGAAGTTCTGTATGGTCTGGAGACTTCTAAGCAGCTGGGTAGATTGCGCTGCCGTAGTCAATGGCATGACTGAAGGTCTTTCTGGTGTTGGTTCGGATCCATCGGAACATCCTGCGGAGCATGTGAAGTGTGTCAAAGCAGGAGGAGGCGACAGTTGGCCATTGAGGATGATGCAGTGGTTCCACACATGGTCGGTCAGTGTGGGTGTGAGTCTGAGTTCTGAGGGCCACCAGCTGTGGTCCTAAGCAGAGGTGTTCTTCCCGAAGATCAGTACTTCAGTTTTGTCAGAGTTGAGTTGGAGGCAGTTGTCTCTCATCCATTAGGCTACGCCAGTGGTTCCCAAACTGTGTGCCGTGGCTCCCTGGGGAGCCGTCGAACCTAGCCAGGGGAGCCACGCACCAAGCACTTTAATGCATTTAATGTTGAAGGGTCTGTTGGCTTCAGTTAAACTAATTAGACTTAAACGCATGATGTAGATGATTTGTAAGTGATATGCCTAAAGCTGTAAACGTAGTGCTTAATTGCTGGAATGTTGAGGGAGATGACCTCCATATTTCACTGGATCTCCACATACCAACATGTCCAAAGTAAGCGGAAGACGCCTCATTTATTTTGTTAAACTCAGTAATAGTTTCGTTTTTTTCCAAATGCATTTTACACCAATGCAAGTCATCAGGAAAGTACAGTTATCCTGTCTATTAAACACACTAAGTATTGACATTTGTACTTGAATCATAGGTACTTCCAGTACACATTTCATTCGGTACACACACATTCCCAGACAGGCCTGCTGTCTCCATGAGCACAGGGAATTAAAACACCACATAAGTAGGCCTGGGCGGAAAACTACGCTACGCTTGCATAGTTTGCGTAGTTTGCACGTAGCACAGTGCAAAAACGCTTCCACTCGCGATGAGAAACTACCAGTCCGCGTTCAGAAAACTGCCGCTCGAGTACAAATCTACTCGAGCGGCAGAAAACGACTGCTTGCACTGTGCAAGATGCTGTTTGCAATGATTGCACAGTGCGGACAAGCATCCGGCACTGTGCAATCATTGCGAACAGCATTTCCTACCGCACTACGCAGTTCGCGTAGTGCTACGCGTAGCTCGCGTAGCTCGCGTAGTGTGAAGTGCACTTCGCGTAGCTACGCGTAGCGCTACTACGCGAACTACGCCCAGGGTTACACATAAGGCATAATGACAACATTTGGAAACAAGAAAGAGGGACGTTTAAAAAAAAATCTGAGGAATTTATTTTACTTGCATTAATTTGGAGGCAATTTTTAGGGAGGAGACAGAAAAAATAAATCTGTATGTGGTTAAAAAAACATGAGTCACCCTGCTGAGACAGGTGTGTTGGCATGCATGACATGGGTAGAAATGGAAGTGCATGCAAATATTCTTCAAGCGCAGAAACACTTTGGCAATGGGGCCTACATGCATAGGGGTGCTATCTAGCACGGTAAGAGGGATAAAAAAGTTTGAGAGGGTACTCTAAAAAGGCATGGGCAAAGAAGTGTAACTAGAAATATTTTATTAGAAGTGCCGCCTTAGTAATACGAAACACCCTGCGTATATGATTATAATACCTTCATCAGCTTCATCCCAATTATTTCAGGGAGAAAAATGCAAGCCCTCCGAGGCCGGGCTTACATCCCCCCCACCATCCAAAAAAAAGTAACAGTGGGGAGCCACGGGCAATGGCCAATGGGTCAAGGGAGCCGCGGGTCAAAAAAGTTTGGGAATCACTGGGCTTCGCTGATCATGGTGTTGCAAAAGTTGGTTTTGTCATTGGAGGGATCCTTGGTGAGTGAGAGAATCAGTTGAGTGTTGTCTGCTTAGGAGATGATGTTGAGTCCATGGGATCTGACGACATGTGCGAGGGAGATCATGTAGATGTTGAACAGGTGGGACTGAGGGATGATCCCTGTATTACGCTGCATATGATGTCTTTGGGGGCGGAGGTGAAGGGAGGCAGTTGAATACTCTGTGTGCGTCCTATAAAGAAGGAGGTGATCCACTTGAGGGCGTCTTGCTGTGTGCCTATGTTGTGGAGTCTGTTGAAAGAGGTGTTGAGACGATCTTGAAGACCGCTGAGAGGTTGAGGAGGATCAGGGCCACAGTTTCTCCGTGGCCGAGGAGTGTTCTGATGTCATCTGTGGAGGCAATCAGCACTGTCTCAGTGCTGTGGTTGGCAAGGAATCCTGATTCTGAGGTGTGCAATAGGTGGTTTTGTTCCAGGAATTCGGTGAACTGCTGGTTGATGGCTCTCTTGAGTACTTTGGCCGGGTAGGGGAGCAGGAAGATCAGAAGATAATTATGGAGATCACTGGGGTCGGTGGAGGCTTTCTTTAGGAGGTGTCTGACATCTGCATGTTTCCATCTGTCTGGGTAGGTTGCTGTTGAGGTGGAGGAGTTGAAGATGCTGGTGAGTTGCGTGCTGATTGGGTTTGCAAGGTTCTAGAGATGGTGAGGGCAGGGGTCAGTGGGCACCCCGGAGTAGATGGACGACATGATGGCTGAAGTGGTCCTGGCGGCAAGCGGATACCAGGTGGTAATGGTTTGGCTGTTGTTCGCTGGTTGGTTGAGGTTTTTGGGGTTGCGGGTGATGGGTTGATGGGTGAAATTGTTGTAGATGTTGGTGATCTTGCTGTGGAAGTAGTCTGAGAGGATGTTGCAGAGTTCTTTAGAGGGGTGCATGGTGTTCACTATGGCGGTTGAGCTGGAGAATTATTTGACTAGTTTGAACAATTCCTTTGTGTGGTTGGCTGTAGAGTTGATGCGGGTGGTGATGGTTGCTTTTTTGTCTTCCTTGATGTGTTGGTAATATTTGCTGAGGGCTGTTTTGTGGGCTGCTCTGTTGGCTTAGTTCTTAGTGATATGTCATCGTTTCTCCAGTTGGTGGCAGTTGAGCTTGCTGGTCCTGAGTTCTGAGATGAACCAGCTGGTGTGTTGGGAAGTCTTGTTGGATTTTGTAGGTTTCAGTGGGGCGACTGTGTCAGCACTCTCAGTGATCCAGGCAGCGAAGCTCTGGACAGCCTTCTCTAGTTCTGTTGAGGCCTTAATTTTGGAGGTGGTGAAGGCCTGTAATCACTGAGTTTTCTGTAACCTTGCTCCAGTTGCAGTGGGGGGATCTGACACCTGGTGATGGTGTGCTGGACATCGTGATGGTTAAGTGTACGATGGTGTGGTCAGTGCAGATGAGTTCTGTGGTGTGGTTGAATTTGATCCTGTCCCTGAAGGTGAAGAGGGGGTCGAGAGTGAGTCCAGCATTTTGAGTGGGCTTGGTGACCAGTTGGTTGAGGCCGATGTTGTTCAGATTCTCCAGGAGGGCGATGGAGTTGGTGTAGTTGGGGTTGTCGATGTGGAAGTTTAGATCGCTGAGTGGGTCGTAGTGGTGAGAATCTTTGCTAGGGGGCGATGAGGTTGGAGATGACATTGCAGAATGTTGCTTGGGGTCCCGGGGGTCTGTAGGCGAGGGTGCCTCTTATTGTCGTCTTCGTGTCAGTTTGCAATAGGAAGTTGAGGTGTTCCATGAGAGGCGTGGGGTCCTCATTGGTGATGGTGCTTCTGATGGTTTCCTTGAAGATGATGGCAATGCCTTTACCTTGTTTGTTGGAGCTGTCTCTGTGTATCATCTTGTAGCTTTTGAAAGTGGCAGTGGTGATGTTGAGGTTCAAGGAGGGGTTGAGCCATGTATTTGTGATGAAGGCAGCATCCATGGAGAGGGTGATGATAGTGTCCCAGATTTTTGTGTCGTGTTTGCAGAGGGATTGGGCATTGAACAGGATACAGTGGAGCTTTTGCAGGGTGTTCTTGGTCATGTGGGGAGAAGTGGTGCAGGATCTTTTGTAGGTTGTTTCGCAGGAGAAGTGGCAGTGTCAGCAGGTGATGGGCCCTTTGGTGGATCGTGGAAAGGAGGAGACGCAGCTGTTGTTTTGGTGTCCGGTGTCCATGAGTTTCTTAGCAGTACACTGTTGGGTGGTGGGAGGGATGGGGGTCCTGGCGCTGGGCGTTGTACAACCGGTGGTGCATTGGTGGAACACCCGCTGTGCGTGTCCGCTGCGTGGCTGTGCAGCGGCCTTTATTAGTTGTCCTGCTGGGTGGTCCTAGTGGTCCTGGATGGGCAGCACTGGGTGCAGGTATAGTGCAGGGGGAGTGGCAGTGCAGGGACAGAGACAGCAGGCAGCGCAGGGACTGCTGACAGCAGGTAGCGCAAGGACTGCTGGCAGCAGGCAGCGTAGGGACAAGGACTCCAGACAGCGCAGGGACAACAGGGCCAGCGCAGGGACAGCAGGCCATGCAGGTCAAGGACAGCAGGCAGCACAGGGCAAGGATGACAGGCAGCGCAGGGACAGCAAGCAGCGCAGGGACAGCAGCCAGTGCAGGCACACCTGGCAGCAGGCAGCACAGGGACTGGGACAGCAGGCAGCGCAGGGACCAACAGGCAGCACAGGGACAGGAGGCTCTGCAGGGATGGCAGGAAGCACAGGGATAGCAGGCAGTGCAGCAACAACAGGCAGCGCGGGGACAGCAGGTAGTACAATGTGTGCTGGCAGTGCAGGGACAGGGAAAGGGACAGCAAGCAGTGCAGCTACAGCTGGCAGCACAGGGACAGCAGGCAGCGCAGGGTCAGCATGCAGCATAGGGACAGGCAGTGCAGGGTCAGCAGGCAGCGCAGGGACAGCAGGCAGCACGGGGACAGAAGGCAGCACAGGGCCAAGGACAGCAGGCAGCACCAAGACAGTGGGTGGGCACAGTGCATTTATCTGGGGTCAGGCGAAAGCTAGGTGGCCCAGCCCAGTCTGCTCCGTGCTCTGATGGGTGTGGACAGGCCGCCCTTGGCCCGGGCTTTGCCCAGGCTCCTCCCATGTGTGTCCCATGATGCGGGACCAGCAGGGGCGCTTTATTGTCACCTGGAGGCTCGAATAACTGATGAACCAGCTGGCCCGCCTCCGGAGTATGTTTCTACTTGTAGGAAGGACTGTCAGATAATGTGCAAGTCCAAAGCAAAAGGTAATTTTCTCTGAATTTTGTTTCTGTTTTACTTTGATGAAGGACTGTTGCTTGCCATAGTTGGCCCTCTGGGTGTTACAGCGAGACTTTAGGGCTGACTGTCTGGCTATTTGTAACTATTGTAGCACTGGGGCAGCAGATGAGGTGTGGTCTGAACATACTCGTTTTTATCCTATTCCCAGTACTAGGAAAATGATCACCCAGAAAATCAACCAGCCTTCATTCCTATACTAGAGATAGAGGTGTTCTCGAGACTTCAGATAAGTCTGACTTGTATACCTTCATAAACCTTTCAATGAAACAGTGCCAATGTGTGAAAACGATGAAAGAACAAATAACATAGGAAGTCAGGTATGGTGTTATACATGTGTGACACCAGTGGTACAGTCCATCACCTTTGGTTTCCTCCCTATAATGGTCATGTCTGAGACATACCTGCATGTAAGAGGAGCACATTTAGGCCCTGATGTACGACCGTTTTTTCCGGTCGCAAAAGGGAAATCAACCCTTTTGCGACCGCTAAAAACAGTGGTGGTATGTACAAATGCTGTTTTGCGAGTCACTGACTCGCAAAATAGCGTTTGCAACTCGCTATTAGGAAGAGGTGTGCCAAGGGCGTCCCTTCCTAATAACGACTCTAACACCAATGTACTATTGTTTTGTGACAGAATTTGCAGTCGCAAAACATTTTTCTTTTTTAAATGCATCCCGTTTTTCTTTAAGGAAAACGAGATGCATTTAAAAAAGAAAATCCTGTTTTATTGAAAAAGCAGTCACACATGGTGGTCTGCTGACCCCAGCAGGTCACCATCCCTGTGAGTGCTAGCCATTCCCAATGGGGTCGCAAATTGCGCTTGCCTCATGAATATTGATGAGGCGTGCAATTTGCGACCCCATTGGGAATCGCAAACAGTGTCTGAGACACTGTTGTACATTCAGTTTAGCGAGTCGCAAATTGTGAGTCGCAATTCTGTGCAATTTGCGACTCGCTAAACTGAATGGTCGTACATCTGGCCCCTACTCCTTCTTGTAATTTGGCTTAACCTAGGTGTGACTGTTTGCAAAATATAACATAGTTTAATACCTGCTACTTTGTGATGTCTGGTAACACTCACTGGTTCATTTGGACTCGGATCCTGTTAGCCCCTTTCCGACTCTCCAGAGTCTACTTTTATACCCAACCCTTCACTCCTCCTCCTTTAACCTTCATATAAGTCGCATTCAAACCAAGCATATCAAGTCACTACATCAATATTATATAATATTAACCAACCAAAACAAACCCAAAATCCAGCATAAGATTTCTTTGTAAAAAATCAGGTACTCCAAAACTCCCATACATCCCAATATACCACTACACATTCAGGGCCTCAATTACATGCCCATTTCACAGCAGGTACGTCACTTTTTTTGATGCACCCGCAGCGCAATGAGCTTGCACATATTTACAAGGCAGCGTAAAGTCACCATGCATGACTTTCCATGGCCTTGTAAATATGGGCCCCTTTCACGCATTGCTCTGCGTGAAAGGGGCATTCCATGGGTGTTGCTGTGGGTGTTCCAATGCAATATCTATGGAACTTGACATTCCCAGACTTACAAAATGACAAAAACCTGGGAATGCGTCATAACCCTACGCGTCCCCAGGGGAGGTGTTGAAGTGGCGCAATCAGGAGAAATACTTTTATATATCCTCGTTTTTTCCCTCTTTCTACGCATGCTGCTTTCTGCAGCACGCACAGAAAGAGGAAAATGGCATCAACAATTGTTTTTTTGCAGGAGGGTGTCCCTTCCTGCACAAAGCAATCATCCCTCAACGCATGCACCCTTGCAACATGATGCAAGGGTGTCTGCATTGGTGCATTGCTGCTGTATGTGTGCTGGCGCAGGGGAGAAGGACAGGAATGTGCTGCATCTTGTAGATAACGTGAATTCCTGACCTTTTATTTTGATGCACGGCAGCGCAGCAGGAAGGCTTGCTGCACTGCTTTGTGTCAAATAAATAGTAAATGAGGCCCTCAGTATTTAACTAAGTATTAATACAACACAACACAATGCAAGCTCCCCTTCCCACTTACCTGGACTGGTCCTCTGATCAGTGAAAACCCCTCTCAGACCTGGTCTTGAACCTCGAGTCTCCACCTTGCCAGCCAACTCCTTCTCCTCATTGTGAGCCTTTTTCTGCACACACTTCTCCTCTTCTTTCTCTCTGCCCGCTCATGGCACTCCTGATGCCTCTTATTCCCACCCACTCCTGTCTTTTTCTCCTCTCGCATTCTTCCACCTTTCTTGTGACTTTCTCTCACTTCTTTTTCCACTTTTCTTGTGCTTTTTGTCCCCGGCTTTTCTGCTTTTCTTGTGCCTTTTCTCGCTAATTTTTCCACTTTTCTTGTGAGTTTCTCTCACTCGCCTGTCTACTATCCTTGTGCCCTTTACTCACAAATTTTTCTACTTTTCTTGTGCATTTCTCTCACTCATCTTTCCACTTTCATTGTGCCTTCATTCACTCTTTACCTCAGGCTCTCTGAGAATCCCCCTATGCCCCCCCACACTTTTCCTCCTCCCCTATCCTTACCTGTTCTTTTTCATCTTCTTTGCTGCATCCTCTTTTCTGCATCTTCTTCCTGCGCCTACCTAGCCTCACCCACCACTCCAGTGAGCCTCCCTCCACCAAGGAGCTACTTAATGGTGGCCAATTTGGCACCCCATTTTCCTCACTCCTTTTCCACTTTTCTTGTGCCTTCTACTCACTTTTTTCCACTTTTCTTGTGCCTTTTCTCATTTGTGTTTCCACTTTTCTTGTGCCTTTTCTCACTCATTTTCCACTTTTTTTGTGTTTGTCTCTCACTTGTTTTTCCACTGTACTTGTGCCTTCATTCACTCTTTGCCTCATTCTTTCTCAGACTCCCCCTCTGCCCCATAACCCCCTCCTGTGCTTTTTTTCCTACCACCTACCCCAGCTCCTTACCTGCACTCCTGTATATTCTTCCCGGCCCTCCTTAGCCCTGCCCACTACCCCATGCCCCTTCCCACCACCCAGGACTTACTTAATGGCAGCTGCTGTGCATCCATGCAGAAGCGCACCGCTGGCGCACCAAAAGTGTACCAAAAGTAAGCCAGTCTGCAACTGCCTGCATCTGGTGGCACCCTGTGACACAAATCCTGGTCCAACTGAACACCGCTGCTACACCTCCACAATATGCGTGCACTCAACACCGGATGCCACCACAACTGCTATTTCCACGCCAATGCTCACACAACTGTTGGACTGTTCTCATGCGAACACTTCTATTTTACCTGCACCATCAACTCTCCTCCACCCACCCTACTTACCTCAACCCGCCTAACATGCATGCTCTTCAACACCACATCTCTCTGCAACATACCACAGAGGTCCGGGACCTCATCAACCCGCACTCCTCTGAACTTCTATTTCTCACCGAAACCTGGTTTAACCCAGCATCTTCACCCTTCATTGCCATGATCATCCCATTGGGCTACAGAATCACGCACCAGGCCAGGCCCCACAAACTAGGATGAGACCTGGCCATCATCCACGAGGACACTATCATCTGCAACACCTCCACCGACAGAGACACACCATTCATGGAGCACATGCACCTCAGACTATAATCAGGTGACAAAACCACCATTTAAGGGACCCTCATATACCAACCACCCAGACTCCACACTACCTTCCGTAGCCTCCTCACCAACTACATCACTCGCATCGCTATCAGTTCACACATCATAATTCTACTCAGAAACCTCAACTTTCATCGTGATGACCCCATAGACCCCAACTCCGTTGACCTACTTGAAAGCCTTGCTACCATCTGACAGAACAAGCTTGTCCAAGGCCCGAATCACACTGCAGGGCACACGCTTGACCCCATCTTTACAGTGAGCAACAACATCATATTCAGCCACCTCACCCTGCTCACATGGATAGACCCCTTCACCGTACACTTCTACATTAATGCACCAGAACTCACCACACCAAAGCCAGCCAGCAGATATCTGAGGTGGACTGGAAAAACACCCTCTGATCCAACCAACCAGACCTTATCAGAGACCTACAGAATGACATAAGGGCCTTCAGCGATTGGATTACAGGCTACGCAAACAACTTAGCCCCCCTGAAGGATGTCAAATGTAGAAGAACCAACACCAAAGCCAGCTGGTACACTAAAGACCTAAGATAATGATGATGTGGCGGCAGCCAGCTTCGGTCGCGGGACTCAGTCCTACACCACAGCTTCCATTGCATTAAGGACTGAATTTCAGAAGCTCCAATACGCAGGAGGTCATACAGAATACCATCTAGCAGGTGTTGTCTGGGTTACTGGGTTAATGAATGTAAGTGATGATCTACTAGTGCATGCCACCTCAATGGAGGAAAACTAAATTCACCTTCAAGACTTTTTCCAAAGACTTAGAGCCTAACTTAGAGTTCTCTATCACAAATGTGATGGATTACTCTGTCCACTAACTCTTGGTCTGCCCATCTCATTTAGAGATGGGTGGTCCATATGTTTTCAGTTGATGGAGCACCTATTGCTCCATTGACAGAAAGCTTCCTCCTGAAGGGTGGATGATGTAATGTCCTTTTTTATGTAAGCCACACCAGGAAAAACCTAAAGACGAGGGACAGAAAAATACAATAATGCCCCTCTCACCCTGGGAAAAAAAATCCTGCGTGTGGAGGGACAGGAGTTTTTTGTTTTTCAAAAATAAACTCCCACTTTAGAGTGTTCTTTTTAAGTACAAAACTTTTTAGTGGACAGCTGTCATAAGCAGTGGTCGCCATCCACCAAACTTTCTGTTCCTTGAAGTGAACCACTATAAAGGTGGTTCCCTTCTAGGTACAAAGATGACACCCGGACACACTGTGTACCATCTGTAAAACTTACAAATCAGACCCTAAGTGCCTGTGACTTCACACTAAACCAAAAGGAACGTGAATTCATGGGATCTGACATCAGTTTCTTTGGGAATAGATTCTCATATCAAGGTGTCTCCAAAGTATGAAGGGGCAGATTTATGAGCCCCCTGCGCCACCAGTACGTCACTTTTCGTGACGTACTGGTGGCGCAGGGGGCTGCTCCATATTTACAAGGAGAGGAAAAGCCACCCTACGTGACTTTTCCTCTCCTTGTAAATACGGCCCCTTCACACGCAGCACTTTGCGGTGAAGGGGCGTTCCATGGGTGTTGCTGTGGGTGTTCTCACGCAACACTCATGGAACAAGACACATCTCCAGAATTACGAGAAATCGTAACTCTGGAGATGCGTCTGAAAGCTACGCCACCCTAGAGGTGGCGTAGCGAGGCGCACCGAGGAGAAATGTTTTCATTTCTCCTCGTTTTTTCCTCTTTCAATGCGTGCTGCATTCTGCAGCACGCATTGAAAGAGGAAAATGCCTGTAGTGATTGTTTTTGTGCAGGAAGGTGCCCCTTCCTGCACAAAAACAATCTCCCCACGATGCAGGCATCCTTGCACCATGGTGCAAGGGTGCCTGCGCCGGCGCAAGGCTGCAGTTTGTGCGCCAGCGCAGGGGGAAGCACAAGGATGCGACATATTCTTGTAAATATGTCGCATCCCTGTGCTTCCAAACTAACGCAGCGCGGCGCAGCAAAATGACTTGCTGTACCCCGCTGCGTTAGTTCAACGTAAATCTGCCCCGAAGTTTCTTAGGAATGGTCACGTACAGTGGCAGATTTATATGAACTGTCACATTGGTGACAGAGCCCTTCAGACAACTCAAGAAAACAACCACCCCACAGCATTGGGATGATAGTCAGCAAAAAGTATTTCAGGCTACCAAAGAAGTACTCATAGAAGAGACAACAATAAAATATTTGGATCCAGGCAAAGCAACTGAGCTGTCAGTGGATGCAAGCCCCACGTGTCTAGGGGCGGTCCTGCTGCAAAAACAGCAGTGTGAGAGTGGGCCCTGGTGGCAATTGCCAATCGGGCACAGACCCCTACAGAACAAAAGTATTCCCATATTAAAAAGGAGGCTATTGCTGTGCACTGAGGGTTTCTCCATGTTCACCAGTACTTGTATGGCACCCTTTCAGTGTAGCTACTGACCATAGGTCCATTATCCCTCTGTTGGAGAGATTCTCTTCTAAACCTCTGCCCAGCATTAGGAAGTGAATTCTCCAACTACAGAAGTACTTGTTTCCTCTGAGCTACCAGCCAGTGTCCAACAATCCAGAAGATTTTCTATCCTGACACCCAAATCCTGCCACAAGTCTGACGTTGTTGAAATGAAGGAATATGTGATGGAACTATTCAGACTCAGACCCACGTCCATAGAAGACATCCAGACTGCCACCACAGCTGATAAGTGTATTCAGATAGCTTTGGGTTCACTACATAAAATTAACTGGAAGTTGCTTCTGGAAAATCTGTAAGCCTACACCCAGGAATCCCAGACATGCCTAAGATAATTGCACAGTGTGCTTCATGCATTGGACACCACAACAGTACAATGCATATTAAGAGGGGAACTGTTTAGTCATCCCAAGTGCTTTAGTCAAGTAAGTGGTGCAACTTGCTTATGCTATATATCAAGGTATAGTAAGGACAAAGAAACAGACTTCTTTCCAAAGTCAAGTTTCCTAGACTTGATCACCTGGAGCTGAATTATAGTTGGGCAACTTTCCCTGTTTGTGCAATGGCAAACATTAAATTACTGATAATGCACTTTCTCCAGAGCAGACAGATCTCGTGGCTATCAACGTGGCAGTGCATTAGTGAAGGGCAGAGTGGCTGCTTGAAGGACAGAGATTGCTCTGCAGGTGTGTGCAGTGAGTGACTGCACCTGCCTGTAGGGGATGTCTAAGGGGTCCATGAGAATCACATTACCCCACTTCAGAGGGTTGACCTCATGGGGTGCACTGACCATGCACTACCTTTTTGTGACGCACAGTTAGTGCATCTCCAGACAGCCTCTTTCCATCTGCTTCTGCATCCATAATACAGCATGGGTGCATAGGCAAAGTGGTTCTCTCATTTGAATTGGGACACACCCTATGCTAATGAGGGAATGCCCTCTTAAGATCGCACCAGGAGCTTTATATGCACTGACAATATATGTGACACAGAAGAGGCCACACAAGCAAGTGTAATCCTACAGTGCGGTGGGGTGCAAAAAATGGATGCACATGCCCATTGCAACCCCAGGGAACTGTACATAATATTGCCATGAGTAGAGGAAACTATTAGGCGCTGCCTCCAGAGCCAAGCTGCAAATTCTCCCAAATACCCAGTGCCCATCATCATTGAAAGGGTCCTGCTACATCCCTGGGTAAAAGCTAGTACTGGTTTTGGTTCTCTTCCTGATTGACATACTTTATTAGTCATCAAGGACGATTACTCCAAATACCCAGTACTTGAGATTGTGAACTCCACGTCAGCAGATGATCTCATACCAAGGTTGGAGAAAATCATGGCCACTCATGTCATTTTCAAAGAACTAAAAACTCACAATGGAACTCCTTTCCAGAGTCAGTACATTGTTGACTAATTTGACTTACTGGGTGTTCACCATTGTAAAATAACACCACAGTGGCCACAAGCAAACGGCAAGGTGTAGTGCTTTATGAAAACTATTGTCAAGCTAAATCGTCTAGCACATGCTGCAGGGCAAAGTGTTGAGTGAGCCATCAAAATGATTCTACAAGCGTATTTTTTAACTCCTTGCTCGACCACAAGAAGGGAACCAGTTTGCCTATTTTTTTATATGTTGTGTAAATGATGTAATTTAACATCATTCCTCTTGGACCCCTCAATCTCCTTACAATTCAGCTACTCTGGTCAGGTGGCAGAAGTGAGCTGACAGAGGCAGCCAATACAGTAGAGCCAAAGTGTCTCCAATTAGCCCAGCTGATGTTCTGATGAAGGATCCTCATCCTGGAAGCAAGTTTAGACTTCCCGTTTCAAGTTTCTTTATGGACTGTGGTGAGGGTACGCGCACACAGGTGACAAAAAAGAGAAGACCTGAAGTAATAAACCACTATGTGTCATTTTTCCAAAGATTGCGCCTGAAGGTGACTGCATGTCGACTGATGATGACTTGAACTTTGGACAGGACGATGTTTCCTGGGTCCAGTAGTAGACATGCGTAGTGAAGTAGTGATACATTCAAACAGGGATGCTCAACAATCTCTGTCATCATGTATTCAGAGTCTGGACTCTCAGGCTGAGGAATCATTTATATATTCAGTGCCGGTTACGAGAGCTCTGCATTGGTACCATTCGTGAGAAAACCCTCTGGCCTCTTAGAGATCCAAAGATTTTGTTTCATGATTGTTTATTAATATTATTATTTGGATATTGCATCCTTGTGGTTGTCAGTTTTCGGAGGAATTTGGTGTTGTGCATGCTTGACACCAGAGCCAGAATCAATCATCTTTGATTCCAACATCATAGGTTCATAATGGTCATGTTTAATGGCGTGTGTTAATCAATAAATGGGCTGACCCAGGTGCCTATATGGTCTTAACGAGCATGCTCCACTATTGCATCAGTCCCTGTCCATCATTGCTGTCCACCTGCTCATGTGCGGCCTAAGCCATGAGACAAGGGTCATAATTACAATGTTTACGAGTTTCCCCCTATAGGAAATCCAACAATACTCAACATTTCAGTTTACCCTTACGAAGAATCTCTTCCCCATATCTCTGTAATTTTAAATTATAATTGTTGTACAGTGCTGAAATATTGCCCTTACATCCCCTTGAGTAAATGCATACTGTGCTTTTTAAAAATACTTAAAATGAAACACAGGAGGGGGCGTGGCTTGGAGCCAAACATGGCGGACGTGGCTCTGTAGAGCTCTGCCGGCCCATACCTTCTCGGAGCCCCGATCCTGCTCAAATCCTGGTCCCAGGCACCGACGACACGGGGCATCAGCGGCGGAGCACACCGAGACCTCCGGGGCGCAATCTGAGGCTGGAGGTGTGTGCAGGCGATCCGGATCCGGCCTCGCTGTGTCGGCGGCCTGCCTGGCGGCTACGAGACGGCGCGCACGAATATATCACCCGGCGGCTGCCCTGGACCAGCAGAACCCCAGGTCAGTGCTGTGTTGAGACCTGGGGTGTGGAGGGGGTCTGTCTGCATACAGCCCGACACCTCGCCCGGACCATACCTCTGGCGCTGCTGTGGCCGCCCCCTCCCCCGCCTCTTGAGCGCTGCTGGTGGAAGGAGGACCCGGAGGTCTTCGGGGCCGCCGGTGGGGCCGGGTGTCCGGCGGGGCCCGCGGCGCTCGGCGCTATCCTGGAGTGCCACGTAGCGCGACCCGTCTGCTGCGGCTGCGCCCTGGTTGGGAGCCGAGGCTGCTGAAGTGGAATGCGGAGAGGCCTGAGCCACGAAGAAGACACGCACTCTCCGCGTGAAAGAGACTGTGCCACCATACTTTGCCCCGGGGAGACCTTTGGCGTGAGGCGTCCTCTGGGGGCCGGCCCTCGGGGTGGTGCTGGTGCTGTTGACCCCCGCTGAGACTCCGCAGATGGCTGGCACTCGGCGTGGAGCCTTCTGCTGACGACCCCCACTGAGACCCGCGGGGGCCCCGCGGCTGGTGGTTCCTGCGTTGGTGGTGCGTGGCTCCCCGTGACCCTTTGGCACCGTGGGGGACTTCCTTCTCCGGCCCGAGTGGAGGATCATAGGGCTTGGGGCTTGGACTGACTGCTGCCCCGTCCGCGCTGTACCCATTGGAGGGCGCCTGTGATATCCACTGACGCTACGTGGCCCGCTCTTATCGGTCATCATCCTCTGCTCTCCTGAGAGGCCCACCTTCCTACGTTCATCCCCTGCTGTAGCGGGCCTGGGTACACTCCCCCGGCCTCCCCCGCGCCACGATGGGCAAGGACAAACCCGGTGCAGCGGCCTCCAAACAGAACACTATGGACCACTACACCACTACGGCCACCGGGAAGGAGGGCGCTGAAACTGTGTCATCAGACACCGCGATGCTTCTCGCGGCCATCAACCAGTCGCGGACGGCCCTAGAGGCCCAGATCAGGGCCGTCGGCTCGGAGGTGTCATTCCTCCACCAGGATCTTCGACAGGCGGTGGACCGGATCACGGAGGCGGAGACCCGGGTCTCCACAGTGGAAGACGCAGTGTCCGCCCTCCAGAAGCAGGTGGACAGACTCACAACGGTCTCACGAGAGCTCGCATCCAGGGTTGAAGACGCAGAAGGAAGGACCCGGCGCAATAACATCCGCCTGGTGGGCTTCCCGGAGGGATGTGAAGACACATCCATGGACGCTTTCCTCTCGGGTTGGCTCAAGACCCTCTTACCGCCAGAAGTCAGGTCCTCCTGCTTTGTGGTCGAGCTGGCCCATCGGGCTCTGACTAAGAAGCCTCCTCCCGGAGAACGCTCGAGGCCGGTGATCGCCAGGCTTCTCAATTACGCCGACCGGGATGCGATCCTCCGCTATGCCCGGCTCCACAAGGACAAAATGGTCTTCGACTCACATCCCATAATGGTCTTTCCAGACTATACCCGGCTGGTGCAGCAGCAGCGGCAATACTTTGTCGAGGCCAAACGACGACTACGCGACCTGAACATCTCATATGCACTGCTGTTTCCCGCCCGTATGAAGATAATCTACAACGCCAAGACTCTTTTCTTCAATACACCAGAGGAGATCTTCGCCTGGACGGACGAGAGACATACCCTTAAGCCTCACTCGCCGCTGCCACTGGACTCGGATTCTTCACAGGGCTCTCACCGGAGCGGCCGGCTGGACAACCACGCTACAGCGAGACGCCACCGGTCCCGCTCCAACTGGCGTGCCAAGGGCCATCCAGAGACAGCCGACTGACCTTGCATTGGCCATGAAACATCTGTCTTCTATCCACATCTTGTGATCAAGGCCTTGTAGTAGGGGCTCCATAGAGGGCAATGTTAGATTTCAAGGTGTCTGGGCCAAATATACACGCTCTGAGGGGTATCTGCCATAGTCCGCCCCGGACGTGTAAGAAATGTTGGGCAATGTTGGGTGGGGGTGGATCCATTGGGGAAACCACTTGAGTCATCCTGTTTAGGGCTTAGGTCAGGATTTCACCGCAACAGATGCTTCACGTTCATGGAAGTATTGGGGTGGGGGGAGCGGGGGAGGGAATGAGGGGTTTCAGTTTTGTTGCTGTTATTGTTATACTTTGCTCTGCGCACTAGACACACGACTACCAATTACGACACCACTACATTGTAGGCAATTACACACTAAAGAAATTAGGTATGGCACATGACGCACGTAAAACTCCAATGGGGGAACTCTATATTCTGGCGTGGAACGTACGGGGACTCCTCAACAAAGTCAAACGGGGGGCGGTGCTCCAACTGGCAAGCGGCACTCTGCTGACATCCTACTATTACAGGAGACTCATCTCCTGGGCACTAAAACCCCCTGCCTGTCCAGATTCGGATTTGCCACGGTGTATCACTCAGGCTTCGTAAGGGGCGCCCGCGGCACGGCGATATTTGTTCATCGTCGAGTGCCGCTCCAGGTAACGCGCCATTGGTTAGATCCAGGTGGACGCTACACGATTATCACCGGCACCCTAGCGGGTGAACAGATCACCATTGGGAGTATATACGCTGCTCCTCCACTAGGTCAGACATTTGTAGACAAATTAACGCAACTCTGGGGGACCTTCCAGGGGATTGACGATCTTAGGCGGGGATTGGAATGACATTATGACCCCTCAGGACAGATGGCGTGCACTCCCGCAAGTTACACCCCTTCCTCGATCCAAATTACAGACTTTGGCACATACACTAGGCTGGGCAGACTCTTGGCGGGCTTTCCACCCCTCAGAAGCAGGGTTCACATATGCCTCATCAGTGCATCCCACCCTTTCACGCCTAGACTATTTATTCCTCCCCCATAGCTACATACACCGGGTATCTCACACCTCCATTATGCCCCGGGGCCTATCTGACCATTCCCTGATCCAACTCAAGCTGCGCCTTCAGACACATCAGGCCCCCCGTAGATGGCGCATGTCCCCTTGGTCTCTCCGCAATGCGGAATATCAGGAGATGCTCCTGCAGGCAATACAGGACTACCTCAGTTTCAATGTAGGGTCCACGTCGTCCCTGGTCTCCCTTTGGGAGGCCCTTAAACCTACGGTTAGGGGGGCGGACATCAGCTTTCGTTCCGGGGAGAAGCGCCGGCGCTTGGAACAGGTAGAGGAACTGGAAGACCGGCAGGTTCGCCTGCAGGCTCAACTAGTGGAGGGATCTGACCCCGTCGCCCGCCGTAACCTCCTCCATGCCCAACAACAGCTTCACCAACTACATACTGACGCCGCCAAGGAGGCGTGGCTAGTGACTCAATATAGAATTTACCAGTGGGGCGATAAGTCCAGCCAAATGCTCCATAGACTGTGTCAGGCTTGGACGTCCCCGGTTCTAATCCTGAAGTCCCCCGACGGCAGTGTATGCTCCTCTCCCAAGGCTGTGGTCCAGGCATTTGCCCGGTACTACACTGCTCTATATGAAGAGCGGGAGGTGATAGCCGCGCCCCTGATAGACGCCTTTTTAACAGACATTCCACCCCGCCGTCTTCCCGACAATATACGTGACACACTAGATAAGCCCATCACTTTGGACGAGCTGCAGGCAGCTCTGTCCAATCTGCATCCGGGCCGCTCCCCGGGCCCGAATGGGTTTCCAAGTGAATTCCTGAGCCGACATACAGCTATCCTGGGTCCACATCTATTGGGGGCGCTTCATGAAGCCCTAGAGCAGCACATTCTACCCCCTGATTGGCGGCACGCCGAGATCGTGGTCTTTCTCAAACCCGGCCGTCCCCCGGACGACCCGGGTTCATACCGCCCTATCTCTCTATTAAACATTGAGCCTAAACTGCTGGGCAAGGTCTTGGCCGATCGCCTCCGCACCTGTATTCAGGATTTGGTGCATCCGGACCAATCCGGTTTCATGCCACAGCGCTCTACCAGACACAACATTAGACGGGTACATAACGCCATCGCGGAAGTCTCGCGCCTAGGACGCCCCGCGGCGCTCCTACTAGCGGACATAGACAAAGCATTCGACTCCCTGAGTTGGACGTACCTTTTTAAACTCCTAGCAGCCATCAATCTGGGGCCCCGGTTCCTGGCGTATGTGAAGCTTTTATACACAGACATCACGGCCTCGGTCCGGACGGCCGGCAGCTGCTCTGCCCCCTTTCCGATTCGCAGGGGCACTCGACAGGGGTGTCCCCTGTCCCCACTCTTATTTGCCTTAGCAATCAAACCTTTGGCCGCATGGGTGCACTTTTACTCTGTTGTCAAGGGACTAGACTGGACGCCGGAATACTCAGACAAGATCGCGCTTTACGCCGACGATGTCCTGTTTTTTATGTCCGATCCATGGTTCTCTGGGCCCCGTGTCCTCCAGATCCTTCGCATTTTCGGAGAGACCTCCGGTCTCCGTGCTAACTTGTCAAAATCTATACTGTTCCCCATACACGGGGACCAGCGAAGCCAGGCATGGGCATCGCAACTGCTCATCGCGGATACAGGCCTTAAGTATCTAGGGGTCATTGCAACTCGCTGCCCCGAGGACGCCTGGTCGCGCAACATTGCCCCGCTGCTCTCCGCCGTCCGAGATGAGACAACGATCTGGTCTCAGTTGCTCCTTTCACTCTATGGCAGGTCCGCATTTTTTAAAATGGTATCTCTCCCCCGCCTACTGTACCGACTCCAGAATTATCCGTACCCTATTCCCCCGTCGTGGTTCCTCCAGGTTAATGCTCTACTGAATAGATTCCTATGGCAAGGGGGCGCGATTCGAGTGGCGCTTGCAACCTGCATACAGTCCACGTACTGCGGGGGCATTGCGGCGGCGGATGTCCGTGCGTACTACTGTGCCTCGCATCTCTTGGTAATCAACGAGTGTTGGCATGGCTCCCACGCAGACCCAGCCTACGCCGTGGAACGGTCAGCTATGGAGGGCACCCCCCTGCTCCATCTCTTATACAGCAGTTCCCCCCTGACGGCGCTTCCTCCTGCCTGCAGAGTGGTCATTCAGATATGGAGGCGAGCGGTTAAGACCATGGGCTGGTGGGGCACACTGACTGGCGTCACTCCCCTATGGCAAGGCACATTTCTCCAGCCAGTTGCGTCACTGGTGGGGTTCCGCAGATGGGATGATATTGGCATTTCGACGCTGGGGGACGTGATGCAGGGGACCAACCTTAATTCCTTTCAAAAACTACAGACAGAGTTTGACCTTCACAAATCACAGTTCCACCGTTTCCTGCAGCTCAGACACGCATTGACCCCTCTGATACGACAATTAGAGTCATTACCTGAGTTCCACCCACTGGAGGGGCGTTTGCTGATGGGGGACCTTGGGGCCCATAAAATTAGACAAATCTACCAAACTCTCACGACGCACTCCAAGACCACCATCCAACGCACCCGGGCAGCCTGGGAGGCAGATCTACCCAACTTGACAGATGACGATTGGGCCGAGGCGCTAGCTAGTCCCAGATACGCCGCCGTCTCCACTAGATATCGGCTCATCCAATTCAAATACCTCCACAGGGTATATTATACACGCCTTCGCCTATGGAAAATGGGAGTAATCCCGTCTCCTGCCTGTCTCCGCTGCGGCACGGCTGAGGGGTCGTTTTTGCATACGGTGTGGAGCTGTGGAACATTACAGTCCTTCTGGTCTGGTGTACTTTCTTGCATGGGGCGTGTCCTGGCATGGGACATCCCATCTGACCCTAAATTGGTACTCTTACATAGCACTGAAGACATTGGGGGGAACAAGTATAAACAGCACTTGCTAGTTTTGGGCCTCACCTTAGCCAAGTAGGACATAGCACAACATTGGAAAAATACGTCCCCGCCTTCTGTATCCAACTGGAAAAAAGCCCTAGACAGATGTATGTCGGCGGAAGTTGCTGTGTTTCGGGCGCGGGGATGCCCACAGAAACATGGAAAGATTTGGTCCAGGTGGGCCAAGTTTAGAGGTTTAGATCTAT
Source organism: Calotriton arnoldi (assembly GCA_963921515.1). Classification (NCBI taxonomy): domain Eukaryota; kingdom Metazoa; phylum Chordata; class Amphibia; order Caudata; family Salamandridae; genus Calotriton; species Calotriton arnoldi. Next base: position 168,177 of record CAWUFW010015764.1, on the reverse strand, counting down.
CCCTGGTGTTACCGCCTGCTAACAGAGACCCAATAGAACGACTAGTGGTAAATGACCTACCGGTGTAAATTCTAACGCTACTGAGACGTAGTTGGACATTCCTTGTGTATATACAGTGTATAGTGCATACAATAATGTGGCACGTGCGCAGGAGGGGGTTTGGGAGTTCTTGTGGTCTGATGTTCTGCAGACCTTTTGGGGTGGGCGTTTACAGTACCTGAATGCCTGTCATACTGCATTTCAACTGTACTTTGTATACTGGGCTTTGCCCTTCTGGTACGCTGAAAACCCAATAAAATCTGTTGTAAAAAAAAAAGAAAAATGGAACACAGGAAGCCAAATGACAGCAGGTTTAGCAACAAAAGACAGTGGGTATAGGTGTATTAATCAGCTATAAATAAAGTGACATGCTCATCTTGTTAACAATAATATACAATAACGGTTTTACAGAAATTCTGAAATTAGCAATGAACCTATGCTTCTAGTCATGGGTGAAAAGTATGCTAATACCACTATTAAATACAAGCGACAGATAATAGCATTATTCAATTACACAGAGCACAGGCATTTTGTGAGTTTAGCAATATCTAGCCATATCTGAATTCACAGCTTTGCAACAGCTGCTGAAAGGCAATTACCATGCTCAAAGTTTTCCAGTTCCAATTTGGATAGTAACCGTTTTAATGTAGATGTCTGTTTTTTCTTCCAGGTTTGATGATTAAACAAATATTGTTTTTCCTGGCACACTGTTTTAGATTTAAATGCAAGAGGACGCTGCCAGCCTAATACTGAAATGGTTCTAGGTAACTGAATATGACGTCAGGAAATCTATAGAAAATACAACAGTCACATTCAAATTGAACCACTTAAAAGAGGAGACAACGTTTATAACGCGTACCTCGTGCATTACCAACTCTATTGAAATTCTTACAGCTTGAAAGGTAGCCATATTACCAAATAAGGCATTGCGATGTAGCATGCTTAAAATATATTGCATTTGATGTGTTTAGTTACTGGGATGCCTGAGTATGCTCTGCCATTTATTGCTAATTTTCCTTTAGGAATCTATTTTGTCATCACTTAGGACCTGATTATGAGTTTGGCAGTTTGCCACACGCCGCTCCCGCACCGCCAAACCCGTGTACGCACCGCCTGCCAGATTATGACTTTTTTAGTGACTTGTGGGTGGGTGCTTCTTTGGCGGTGCCAATGAAATAGGCACCGCAATTGGAACGTCAAAGGCAGTACCTGCACGGCATGGACTGGTGCAGTCCATGCAGCGCAGCTACTGGGGTGCATGCACACAGGGGGCGCAACGTGCCCCCCTGCATGCACCCCATGGCCCAGAGGCAGCAGGGGGCCCTATAGCGTCCCCTTAGTTTACTCTCCGCCACGGTTTTATGGAGGAGGAACTGCCATGAAAACTGCGGCAGAGGGGAAAATCATAATATCATTGGTGGGACCGCGGCAGTCCCGCCAAGCATAGTCTGGCCTCAAGACCAATGCAGCACCACCAGGGATCTCTGATCCCTGGCGGTTGCAGCAGTGCAATGATGGTACATGTTGTGTACCCCCTTATAGTTTACTTGACAGCTTTTCCTGGCTGCAGAACTCTGTGCACTTTATCACCACTAACCACCCGTAAATTGGCTGTGCTCCCCCTTTAAATTACATCCAAGTTTGTGGCATTTAAGTGTACCAGGGCTTGTAAGTAAAATATCACCTGTGGGCTGCAGCACGCATTGTGCCACCCAATGTAGTGACAGTACAAACATGACTGCATGCCTACCATGTGTAGCACAGTGATGCAGGATTTAACCGCAAATTTGACCTGTCAAAATAACCCCTTTTTAAAGGCCTATACCCTCCTTTTAAATTTGAGTAACTCACCTTGAAGTATGCCTTACTGCCCTTTAAGGAAGAGTACATGGTATTTAAGAGCAGGACATATACCGGTTTCATGGTAAACATGAACTTACAGTGAAAAGGCCCAAAAAGCTAGTTTCTCTGTAGGAGGGTTAGCTGTTCCATAGGAAAGCACTGGGGTACAATGTTACATTTAGTAATGCTTTCTCCACTAAGGGAACAGCTATAGAGTTAATTATTGGACAATATTTATTACAAACCCGAATCTTTGGTAAAGTCAGATTTGTAGTCAACATTTTAAAACAGGTACTCTTAAAGAGTTGCCTGTTACCTGCCAAAAGCCTCGAGAAACTCATATACATGAGCTTTCAACTGTCATACAGGAGATGAATAGCACCCTTGGTGGGGTGTGAACTTGACCCAGAGCTGAGACAAAGGCCCTGGGTGTGGGTAGGTGTTCTGTTTCTCTGGCAGGTGGACAATCTGGGCAATGCCCTGGAATGTAATCAACTTCAAAGGCCATACTCTCTTTCAATCCGAAATGCTTAACACCTGAGCCTGCCCCATCTCTTTGTCCCTCTAGCCAGTGAGGCAACAAGCACAGTGGGAGCTCCCCGCAGAACCGTTTTTGAGTGACCACAGAAGAAGGGTTATTCATTTCCCTGATCACTTCTAAGGTGGGCATAGTAGCTCAGCACAGGGGAGGAAAGGTTCTGCCATGTTGGTTTTGGGCAGAGAGGCGCACTGTGGGATTGTTTGCTGTAAAACCCACAGGAAGTGCTACAATTTAGGGAAAGGTCATCAACGGGATCTTTTACACCATTATCTAGGAAAAGGACAAGAGTTTACCTCATCCACTGGCTGGCTATGGTCATAAATGTGGCTTCCCTAGTGCCCTCCTCAGAAGACTCCTGAACCTGTGGAAGAACAGAAGCGGAATGGACATGTGAATTGTGACCTGCAAAGAGCCCTGTAGACTGGACTTTCTCTCCCTTTTATACTTAGGACAAAGAGATGGACTCCAAGGGTTGTAAAGCTGACCTCTTGCTTAGCTACAGGGACACAACAAGCTTCAAGAGGACTTTTTCTAGCATGACCTGCTGGCCAGTTCCAACTGGACTAGACCCTGCATCTGGCCTCCACTAGAGTGAGACTTAACCCCATAAGTATTGTCCCAAGGTCCTGGACCCTGGACTGGTGTCACTGTGTACTGCATAACACGTTATTCTGCACAGCAGCAAATGAGATTCAGCTGTAACTCCCAGAAATGGTATCCAACCTCATGGAGTTCTCTTTAGCTACAGCCTGCAGTCTTGCCCCACTGGAAAAAGCAGAGCTCCAAAAAAGGGATTATGGGCCTCATTACAAGTGTGGCAGTGCGGGAGCCAGACTGCCTCGGTCTCGCACCACCAAACGCGTGGTTGAATTGCCCACCAAATTAGAAGTTTTTTCTTGTCTGGGGGGGAGGGGGTTCTTTGGCTTTGGTGTTTCCACGGTGGTGCCTTATGTAGTGTTGTTATTGTAGCATATATTATAGAGTTGTACATATAATGTTTGTGCGTCCTAGTTCCCTAGGAGCCTGTATTACGTGTAATGCAGTTCTTAGAATGTGTTGGGAAAAGGATTAGAACACCAGAGTCAGTTCGTGCTGATCCTCTGGGCGTCTGTACCTATTTTCTACTGCATATCTCTTTCATCAATATACACTTGTGGAAACCATAGGCGGCTGCTGGATTATACTTAACAAATATGGCGACAAGCATGGGATCTGGATCCTAATAGTTTTTTTTCTTACAACAAGAAAAGGAGCAAGAGGATTATCGTCAAAATCTATCAAAGACATTTAAGGTACTGTTTATTTCTGTTTGAGGGCTCAGGGATCATTACTATTGGAGCGCAGCGCCCCTTTGGCTGTGTTTGTGGATTGCTGTTAGAACTGCGAGAGGCTGGCCTGGTATATGCTGTCCACTAATGTAAGTGGGCACCTTGTACCAGTCCAGACAACCCTTATGGTGATTTAAGAGGTCTCAGACAACCTTAAAAAGCTATCCAAGTGGTAGCTGTGGAGAGCAGCCTTCAGGCTTAGTCTTGAAGGAGTGTAAAGCAGCTTGTTTTACCAGAATGCAATCTTATAGTATAGATTAATTGAAAGAGAACCACACAAGGTATTTATAAAAATATGTATTTATTATATAATACTCTCTAGTACGTTCCAGTATCTCCTACATGGAGCTAGACATAAAGCACACAATATTAAGCAAAGAAATCATAGTAAATTAGCACTAATACACAGTGGGCCCCAGGAGGGGACCAAACCATATACTAAGAAAGTGGTATAAGAACCACGACTCGAGTCAGGACAAGGTCGAGAGGACGTAGAATTGTTGGGACCCCAAGGAACCACCCAAGGTGAGTAGATAGGGAACCCACTGAGTGCGTGTGCAATATGGGAACACGAGCACGTGCTCCATACAAGTCTATGTGCAAGTTGCGGTTGGATTTTTAAAGATTAGGGACCCTTCCAAGTGGACTTCGAGGAAACCCCGTGGAAGACAGAAGGCTGGAGAGCCACCCCACCCATGGATACTGAAGTCCCCAAGTTACCTAACCCAGGGAAGCAGGGTGCATAGGTGTAAATTGGCATCAGAAACAGCCGTCGAACCCAATGGAGGATTTAGAAGAAGAGCCGCTGCTGGAAGAGGATAAAGTGTCCGTTGGAATTGAAACGTGGATTCTTTTTGAAGAGTACCTGAAAGCAGAGGGGACAGAGTCTGGGTCACTTGAGAGTGACCAGGGGCTCGGTAGACGAATGCCCACCGATGTCGGGTGCTTCAGGATAGTTGACGGTGATCTTGACTCTGCAGCTGTGGGGAACGGGCGATGCTGAGGACAACCAGGAGCCGGATATGAGCTGTTGCACAAAGGATGTCGAGTGCTGATGGTGTCCAGCAGGAGCACCAACAGACCTTGGCAAAAGCAACCCACGCATAAAGTCAAGGAAGTGTACGGTTCGGACCAGCAAGGTCCAGGAGACTCACCACAAGCAGGGGAGTCAGGACAAGCCCAGAGCAATTGGGGGAGCCCAAGGAAAACAAAGATAACCCTCAATTGGACCCACAGGCCAGAGGCACAGGAGTCACGAGAGGACCTCGGGCAGCTTCACAAAACAACAGGCCATGGGGAACACGGTGTGAGGTGGTCAAAGATCTTTATAGGAAAAGTTGCCAGATGTTGGGGCTACTTGGAGCCCAATGCACTTGTCATTGAATTGCCAACAAGCACATGCACTTGCAAAAGTACACAGTGCACAGGGGTTTGGGTATTGCAGCCCCCATGAGGGATTCTGACCTCAAACTTGGAGAGAGGGCAGCTCGGGCCTCTAGAGATGTAGAAACCCACCTTCTGTGTTGCTGAGCCTTTTGGAGTCTAGAGGAGCATGGGATCAGCAGACCAGTCAGCAGTGTTGTGGTGCCTGCGAATGCAGGGGAGTGACTCCTTCACTCCAAGGGAGATTATCTTCAGGTGTCTTGCATGCTCCACAGGTTCTGCATGTATCCTGTACAGTGCACAGGCACAGACGATGCAGCAGACTGAGAGGGAGATGAAGTCAGGCCCAAACAAAGTCCAGCGAAGTCCAGAGTGTCCAGACGTCGAAGTGCAGTGGCTTCAGTTCTGAATCTTGTCCACGACGAATCTAAGGTCCTACAACCAGGTAAGCTCTTAAGTACCCACAGGAGAGGGTTGGAAAGATTCAGGGGACCCTCCCAGGGGAGGGTCTGGACAGGGGGAGGTTACTCCCATGTCCTTTGTCCAGTTTCGCGCCAGAGCAAGAGCCAACGGCTCCCAGGACTGGTTTGAACTGGACTATGCACAGGGACACCAAATGTGCCCCTCCTGCAGGTTTTCAGGTGCTGGCAAGCGCACCCACCCAGTCCTAATACACTAAATCCTGTCTGGGAGGTGGTCACACCTCCCTGTGACAGGATGCCTATTGTTCTGTCTTCCCCTGCTCGAGCTTCGCTCAGCAGCAGGAGGCCATAAAAGTGTCTCTGGTCGGCAGCAACAATTTTGTGCTGTCCGGAGCTAGAAGGCTGGTACCGGGAACACTGAGGGCCCCACGAAGGGCCTTCCTGGTGGGTGGAATCATACCTCCCACACCAGTTACTGGTGTGGGGGTATGATTCCAACATGTTTGACACCAAACACGATAGGGTTAGTTGCAGCCATTTTCGAGATGGTCATTACGCGGTCGCGTAATCCCCTCTATATATAGTATATGGCTGCCTCACTGACAACCCGGGAGAATGGACTCCGTAGGCTGCAGGGGTGTCCTGCTCATGCAGGGGCACCCTCTCACTTAGAACCAAGCACCCTGCCTTCAGGATTGTAAAGGCCTGCTCTTGGGGTGACTTATAGGTTTTAAGTGCAGTGACCCTTAGATATTGTAAAGCTATCTCATAAGTAAGCGGTGCATGCACCAACTTACTCAGGCTGCAACGGCAGGCCTGTAGTTCCATTTTGAATGGTCTCTCATGGGTGGCGTAATACATGCTGCAGCCCATGGGAGACCTCTGGGGGACCTATGCCCTGGGTACATGGGTACCATATACTATACTAGGGACTGACAAGGGTATCCGAGTATCCAATCTGGGGTGTACCTAAGTACATAACATTACAGTTTAAGGAGAAAGCAGATAGACTGGGGTCCTGATTAGCAGGATCCCAGTCAGACTAGTTAAAAACAGCATTACATCCAGCAAAAAGTGGCGGTAACCATAAGAAGCAGATCCTACTTTCCTAGACAACCTCTCCCAAACGTAAGAAGATGAGACTAACCTTGCCCAGGTGAGTCTTCAGTTTCTAAGTGGAAATATCTGGAGAGTCCATCTGCATTGGCATGGTTACTCCCAGGTCTATGTTCCACTGTATAGTCCATCCCCTGTAGGGAAATGGACCACCTCAAAAGTTTGCGGTTTTCACCCTTCATCTGTTTTAGCCATAAGAGGGGCTTATGGTCTGTCTGAACAATGAAGTGAGTGCCAAACTGGTATGGCATCAACTTCTTCAGGGCCCAGACCACATCAAAGGTGTCCCTCTCTATAGCTGACCAACGTTTCTCTCTGGGGGTCAACCTTCTGCTAATACAAGTTACTGGTTGATCCTTACCCTCTGCATTAAGTTGTGATAATACAGCCCCTACCCCCAACTCAGAGGCATCTGTTTGGACAATAAATTACTTGGAGTAGTCAGGACTCTGCAGAATGGGAGCAGTGCACATGGCCTGCTTGAGATCATCAAATGCCTTCTGACAGCTAACTGTCCACTGAACTTTCTTGGGCATTTTCTTGGAGGTGAAATCATTCAAGGGAGTCACTATAGACCCATATCCTTTTACAAATCTCCTGCAATATCCAGTCAGGCCCAAGAAAGCTCTGACCTGAGTCTGGGTAGTTGGAGCAACCCAGTCCATGATGGTCTGGATTTTGCTATGTAATGGTTGAACTTGGCTTCCACCCACAAGGTGGCCTCGGTACACAACCTTGCTCTGCCCTATCTGGCACTTAGTAGCCTTGATAGTGAGGCCTGCTTTCTGCAGAGGCTCTAAAACATTCTTCAGTTAGACCAGATGATCCTTCCAGGTGGAGCTAAAGATATGCTGCACTGTAGGCTTCCAGACCTGTGAGAAAGTTATTCACCAGCCTTTGGAATGTGGCAGGAGCTTTCTTCAAACCAAAGGGCATTGTAATAAATTGATAATGCCCACTAGGGGTTGAAAATGCAGCTTTTGGTTTGGCATCCTCAGCTAGTCTGATTTGCCAATAGCCAGCAGTGAGGTCAAATGTACTTAAGAACTTGGCTGAGGCCAAAGTATCAATAAGCTCATCTGCCCTTGGAATTGGATAAGCATCAGTCCTAGTGACTGCATTGAGCCCCCTGTAGTCCACACAGAACCTCATCTCTCTCTTACCACCCTGGGTTTGAGGTTTTGGTACCAGGACCACTGGACTAGCCAAAGGGCTATCTGAGGGTTCAATCACTCCCAACTCTAGCATCTTTTGGACCTTTGTCCTGATACAATCTCTGACATGGTCAGGCTGCCTGTAAATCCTATTTTTAACAGGTAGACTTTCACCTGTGTCCACTTCATGGGTACACTAGGTGGTCTGAGTAGGAGTCAGAGAGAATATGTGTCTGTATTGATTGAGTACCTTCCTGCAATCAATCTGCTGTTGGTCAGTGAGGCTGCCTGCCAAGGCTACACCATCAACTGACCCATCATCAGGCTTCTGTGAGAGGAGATCAGGGAGTGGGTCACTCTCTTCCTCCTGTACCTCATCAGTTGCCATGAGCAAGCCCATGTCAGCCCTGTCTACAAAATGTTTGAGCCTGCTCATATGGTGCACCCTGTGGGGGCTCCTGGGAGTGCCAAGGCCCACCAGTTAGGTGACTTTACGTTTTTGCTCAGTTATGGTATGGGGTCCACTCCATTTGTCCTGGAGAGCTGCTGGGGCCACAGGCTCCAGCACCCACACCTTCTGTCCTAGCTGGTAAACAGTCATGACAGCCTTTTGGTCATGCAAGCTTTTTGCAATTCTTGACTTGCCTCAAGGTTTTTGCTGGCCTTCTTCATGTACTCAGCCATCCTGGAGCGGAGACCAAGTACATAGTCCACAATGTCTTGTTTGGGAGGTTTGAGAGGTAACTCCCATTCCTCCTTCACCAAACACAAGGGACCCCTAACTGGATGCCCAAACAGAAGTTCAAAAGGGCTGTAGCCAAGCCCCCTCCATGGGACCTCTCTGTAAGCAAAGAGAAGGCAGGGCAACCGGACATATCATTTTCGCCTAAGCTTTTCTGGGAGGCCCATGATCATGCCCTTGAGGGTTTTGTTGAACCTTTTAACTAACCCATTGCATTGTGGGTGATAGGGTGTGGTGAACTTGTAGTTCACTCCATACTCCTTCCACATTGCAGTTATGTAACTTGACATGAAGTTGATACCTCTGTCAGTTAAAACCTCCTTAGGGACACCCACTGTGGAAAAAATTCCCAGGAGGGCCCTAAGGGGAAAGGCTTCTGGGTACCCAGTGGCATGGTCCACCACCACTAGAATGTAACTGTGCCCAGGTGCTGTAGGAGGATTCATGGGACTAATTATGTCAATCCCAACCCTCTCAAAGGGAACCCCCACCACTGGTAGTGGTATGAGGGGGGCCTTTGTGGTACCACCTGACTTACCACTGGCTTGGCACGTGGTACAGGAGCGACAAAACTCCTTGGTATCCTCAGACATGTGAGGCCAGTGAAAGTGAGGAACAAGCCTGTCCCAAGTCTTCCTTTGGTCTAGGTGTCCTGCTAAGGGAATGTCATTTACCAAGGTGAGTAGGAAGCCCCTAAACTTCAGAGGTATGACCAACCTCCTGGTGGCACAAGGCTTGGGGTCTCTACCCTCTGAATGAAGGAGTCCCTCATCCCAATAGATCCTGTGGGACCCACTGACATTCCCAGCAGCCTCAGCAGCAGCTTGCTGTCTGAGGGGTTCAAGAGAGGGGCAGGTTTGCTGCTCCAAGCTCAAGTCTGGCCTGGAAGGGCCCCCTGTCCCCAAAAACTCAACATGATCAGGTTCAAGCTCATCTTGGACAGTTCCTTCACAGGGACTGAGATCATCTCCCTCAGGAGACTGCTCCTCCCTCTGAGCCTGGGGGGAAGACTCATTCTTACCCCTCCTGCTCCTTCTCTTGGCAGGCCCCTGGTCCATTGTTCCAGGATCCAGGGCCTGTTCAGTGGTTGTCAGTTTGGCCTGTGACCTGGTCACAGCAAACACATCTGCAGAGATGCCCAGCATTTCTGCTTGAGTCCTTAGTTCCACTTCAGCCCAGGCTGAAGTCTCCAAATCATTGACCAACAAACACTCTACTGGTAGGTCTGAACTTACCACAACCATATTAGGGCCAGTTACCACCCCCTCCCCCACCCCCCAGCTGAAATTGACAACTGCCAAGGAATGGTCAGTCATGACATTGTTTCCATTGGTCACTTGGTACATTTCTCCAAGTATGATTTGGTCAGGGGCCACAAGATTCTCTGTCACCAAAGTGACACTTGCACCTGTGCCCATGTATGCCATGGCCTCCTTACCATTTATCAAAGGCTGTTGTCTGTACTTGCCCAGATTACTGGGACTGACAAATAAGGTGGCAAGATCCATGCCACCATCACAGACAAGCACAGCCAGTTGGAGTTCTGACTAGGCCAGAGCCCATCTCAGAGCCCAAGGTTAACCCTAGTTATCCCTTGTTCCCTGTACCACCACTTGTACTTGTGCTAGGGGGCGCAGTTGCCTTAGGGGCAGTGGTGGTAGGAGGATTTTCCTTGGCTTTTGGACAAACAGCATCTCTTGTCCAATGTGTCTTCTGTTTACAGAGATAGCACCAAGGTTTATTTTTGCCTTTACCTTTGTTGGATTGTGAGTCCCCCCAAATGCAGGTTTTTGGGGCCCCGATGAATGCTCTTTGTCTTTACCCTTGTCTCCACCCTTATCTTGAGCTTTAGAAGAATCTTGCTTCTTCTGGTCACCACCATGGTTCTGATCTTTCTGCTTCACCCTGGTTCTGACCCACTTATCTGCCTTCTTTCCCAATTCTTGGGGAGAAGTCAGATCTGAGTCCACCAGGTATTGATGCAATAGCTGTTTCTGGCAATTATTAAGGATCTGCTCCCTCATAATCAAATTATACAATCCATCAAAATCATGTACTTTGCTGCCAAGCAACCAACCTTCCAGAGCCTTGATAGCACTATCCACAAAGTCTACCAGTCCTGATTCTGTGTCTTCTGGGTGTCCCTGAACTTAATCCTGTACTGTTCAGTGGTTAAGCCAAACCCATCAATGAGAGCACTCTTCAAAACTGAGTAATTGTCATCATCCTCTTCTCTAATAGTTAGGAGCTTATCTCTACCTTTTTGCAGCAAAGGAGAGCCACAGGATAGCTGCCCACTGCTCTTGAGGGACCTTCTGAACGTTACAGGCCCTCTCTAAAGCAGTTATTCATTTATGGATGTCATCCCCAACATGGTAGGGAGGGACAATCTTTCTCAGGTTCCTATGATCGATGGAATGTTCCTTAACTCTAGGGACACTGTTGCTGCCACCATGGGACTCTAGTCCCAATTTTTTATAGCTCTCTGGACTTCTAGGGACTCTTTGTCAAGGGCCAACTGTCCTTTCCCGAGCCTAGCTTTCTCAAGTTCAAGAAGTTGGAATTCCCTATCAAAAAAAGTGGTCCCTCTTGCTAGATACAGAGGTCCCTACAGACTGTCCTGAGTGATTAGACTCTGCATAGGGAGATCTAGATCTCCTTGGTAAACTCTGCACTCTTCCAGGAGGAACAAAGAGGGGGCCCTCAAGGCCTTCTCCATTTTCCTCTTGAAGATCTGAGTTGTCCAGGTGGGAGCCATCAGGTTCCCCCTGGTCCAGGTTAGATTTGAGGTCAAAGAGGGGTTCCCCTTAAGCCCTATCTTCATACCCTGAACCACCCACTCGATCCTGTTCATCTGACCCAGGAGTCTTCCTTAGGTCATCTAACAGTAATACCTCTACCAGGCGTTGAGTGTTGGCACTCCTCTCTGTCTTCAGCTTCCTAGAGGCACACCGTGCTTTCAGTTCTTGGAACAAAAGTTCACTGTATCTAGAAGGCAGAGAGCCACTGGCATTTCCTTTAGTAGACATACAAAGTGTAGTGTGGTGTTGCACCTACCTAACCTAGTGGGAGCTAAACTCTCTTGTTGGAGAAAGGGTGTGCTAGACCCTTAACTTACCCAACCCCAAGTTCAGTAGAACTTACTATTCTAAGCTTGTATTATATGTGCCTAGTACTAGTGGTTTTTCAGTTAATTAATACAAAAGATAGATAGATAGGAATTTTATTGCACAATTAATTAAAATCGTTGCAATCGCAAGTAATGAGGTACAGAGTAAAAAGCATAAGTATCAATATTAAAAAGTTTTTGGACATTTACAATAAAAAGATTAAAACTAGTAATGGTGGATTGAGCTTTATAGTTCTATGGGTTTTTCGGAGGTCAAAATGTCCTTTGCGGCCGTCAGGAATTTCATAAAGCGCGCCGACAACTGTGCTGAATCACCCTTCAAACATTCAACCAGGGCATCCTGACATGTCTGAATGTTTAAAATGCGCCAGATGGGTCGAAGCCAATAAGTTCTTAATGGGCGCAGCGTCTCGCAAATGCATAATATGTGGGTTAACGATTCTTCTTCTCCCCCACAAGCGCGGCACTGCGTGGTTGCCATTTCTTTGTAATCTTGTCCATACTTCTATGCCAGTAGAGGAATCAAGCCGAATCCTAGCCTCATTAGTTGGCACTTCATTGTTGGCTATAGCAGGGACGACAGATAGTACGGCACGCCTCTGCTTTTATATAATTTTAGAGCCCAGCTTCCATGCTTGAGTTTTTTCAAACTTGTTGCGTCATTGTCCTCTGACAGTATTTTTGCTGGTTTTATTAAAAGTCCAGCTGCCGCCGGTATGAGTATCGGGGCGGCCCATATTTCACGGGCTTCCAATGTTTCGACTGAGTGGATAAGAAAATTGTGCCAAGATGACCCAGGTTTGTTTATTGTTAGCCAGATGTAATTCCTTAAAGAATTTTCCTGTGCTTGTTTAGCCTTTAGGCAGAATGCTATGAATCGTGCTTTCAGTATCCACTTTTGAGAAGTCAGGTTGAATTCCTTGCAAATTTGTACATGCAAAGTGGAAGAAGGTAAAAGGAAAACTTTACGGAAGCAGGCTGATTGGGCTCTGTCCAGCCACAATGGCATCTTATCTTTAAAGGCTATAGCCCCTTGTGACACAGCCGGTAGAAATTTTGCCCCCATTGCTTGAATTAAGGGAGTAAAATCGGGTGAGCACATGGCTTTCCTTGCTCTGCAAAAGGCAGCCTCCATGGATTGTGCCAGGCCGTGCATCGCTGTGATGTGTGTGGACTGCCTGCCTTTATGGTCGATCCAAACACCAAGGTACTTGTAAGATGAGACTGTCGCAATAGGTTTCCCGTCAACTTTCAATGAACCTCTTCTCTTTGTTTGGCTGGAAATTATCATTGTCTTTGTTTTTGCCGCGTTTATTTTCAATTTATTTACTCTGCAGTATAATGACAGCACGATTAAGACCAATCGGGATTTGGTCAAGCAGAATAGTATCCTCTGCGTATTTCAGCAATTGGATGTTGGATCCAGCGAGTTTTGGAGGGACTGCTTGGACCTCGGCCAGGAAGTCAGGTAGGTCAGCTAAACACAGGTTAAAAAGCATTGGGGCCAGTATACAACCTTGCTTTCGGCCTTTGTTAGTTTGTATCTTTTTCGTAGTTGACCACTCGGCGGACACTCTGACTTTGACCCAGGTTTCAGAGTATAGGGAAACTAGTGTGTTTAATAGTAGGTTGTCAATGCCCCAGTTTTTTAGTTTCGTCCACAATCTTGGACGGTCCACACTATCGAATGCTGTTTGGAAATCAATATAAGCTAGGTAGACTGCCTTCCCCTTCTTGTCCAGAGTTGTTTCTATTAAGTAGGACATACAGATCAGGTTATCCTCGATGCTAGATCCCTTTTGGAAGCCAGTTTGCGTGTACTGGATCAGATTTTGTGATTCAGCCCAAGCTCTCAGTTCTTTTAATAGCAGGCTGGCGTAGCATTTCCCATCAACATCTAAAAGGACGATCATACAGTAATTTTCTGGGTTTGATCGCCTCCCTTTTTTGTGAATTGGGCCTAGAAGGGAGCCCGTACATGACTCAGGAATGTGCCTTCCTAATCTATACTCCGTGAATAGCGGCGCCATGATGGTTGCCCATTTGCAAACTGATCCTTTATATACCAATGGAGGAATGCCGTTTGAGCCTGGTGCCCCGCTGAGGCGCATTTTATTGATGATGGGCATGACCAAATCTGCTGTTATTTCCTTCTGGTCGCTTGGTCCATGCTGAGTCTCAAAACGAGATGGTGTGTAGGAGGAGGTAGTCGATTTATGACTTATGCTGTCATCGCCAGATGGGTCCACGCAGAGAGCATCTATGTGAATTTCCCACGGTTGGGCCGAGATATTTGTGACAGTGGGTTGCAAATTTGATTTGAAGCAGTTGTTCATCCACTTCCAGAATCTCTTCTGATCTCGAGATTTTCTTATTTCTTGAGCTTTGATCCAGTGAGTTTCTTCATTCATTCTTCGAAGAGAGAATCTTGCTTTCCTATAGATCTGACGAATTGCTGTCACCTTTTCCTGGGCTAATCTATGCTCAGAAATCTCATTGGTCATATTTCGCATGGTGTGGTTTAATTTTCGTTTGATTGCCGATATTAACTCTTTTTGTTTTTTAAGACGATCAACTTTTAAGTATGGGGTACACAAACTTTGGTTCGTCCCTATAAGTTTTTCTCTAATCTCTACCAGAAGTTGTTCCCATGATATTGTCGGGATTAGATTGCCATTTTTCTCAGTTGCTCTTGATAGGATTAAATCTATTTCTCCTTACATTTTTTCTTTATGTTTAGTCGACCATCTTATTTTCTTGACTGGCTCCAGATTGACCTCTTCTCCGATCAATTTGATTTTTGGGCGTTGGCATTGCGATGATAGAATATAGCAGGTGATAATGGAGTGGTTGCTTGCCGCTGAGGGGATTGCAACAAAATCTTGAATAGCGTGAAAATGTGCAATCGAGATCCAAATGTAGTCTATAGTAGCCAGTCTGAAGTGAGAAAAGTGGGTATAAGCTGCTGGTGAGTCTGAAGGTGATCTTCCATTTAAGATTTGAAAGCCCAGTTGGTTAAAATAGGCTGACAATTCAAGCCCATGTTTGTCCTTTCGTTGATACTGTCTGCTTATTTCTGGAATTGACCAGATTGAATCATCCAGAGCTACCAGGGAGGAGTTTAAGTTTGATTCCATTAGGTTTGCGTTGAAATCACTCATGATTAGCCATAGATCGTCCGGGTGTTCAGCATGCAAATCGCTGATTATTGGCAGCATTCTGTTTAACGTTGTTTCTCTTTTGAGCTTTGATGGATGAAGGTAGATGCAGACTAGAATCATTTGACGCAGATCCTGACTAAATGTGTCGGAGTCATGGAACCTTGTTTTGAGGATTATGTAATCGCCATTTCCCTCGCATACTAAGGATACCTCGATCGACAGGTTGTTCTTGATGTAAATTGCCACTCCTCCCGAGGCATGGCCCCCAGCTTGTGAGGGTGTTGCGAGCGATTTGTAGGTCGTGTAGTCCACCCAAGGAGTTGAGTTCAAGGCCCAAGTTGCTTCCACCGGTACGATGTCATATACCTTCAGAAAATGTAGTGCATCCATTTTCTCTTCATTGCCAATTAGACCCCGGGTATTCCAGGAGCAGATTTTTAACTTAAAAGTTGACTTGCTTATATTTGCAGTGGGTCACCGATTGTTAGGAGCAGCAGATTAAAGTCCTTGGTACCCAGGGCCAGTCTTTGGTGTTCCTACCCTTAGCCAAGCATGTACGTTTTCCCTCTTCTGGGTCCATTAAAATTTGTATTGGACTGTTACTCCATAGTCTGGTTCTCGGAACAACTTTGATGCCATGCAAAATGGAGCCAGTTGTGGGATTTATCTCAGTCTTTCTGTTCTCCTTACTTTTTAATTTTCTTATGTCTTCTGGTACAATTTCCACTTCTTTTTTTAGGACTGCCAGATATTTTGTTTTAGCTGGATTTCTTACCTGGATCCCCCAGTCGTCCAGACAGTTTTTATTTTCCCTTAGTGCTCTTGCCATTTCCTGGTTAGAGAAGGTTACTTCTATTGGCTCATTCATATCACCTGGCTCTGGAGTGAGGAAAGCCACTCTATCGATGTCTGAGGTTTTTATGTTCTCCAGTCCTGGCATGATTGAACAGAGCCTCAAGATATTTCCTCTATTGAGAATGTCCCACTTCCCTTGCGAGGTATAACTGGGGTATAACCTCAACTTTAGATCTTGGAGGGATTCGTGCTGCTCTGAAATGGTGGATGTGGCCAAGCCATCTTGGTTTGGTGTTATATTCCCCCCAGGATTCAAAGCTTCCCCTGAATGTGTTTTCCATACTGACTGCTCCAGGTCAATGCTCCTATTTCTCTTAAGCGGGCGGGGAGGGTCGCCGCTATTTATTCTGTGAGTTATGGTAGTCACGTCCTCGGGGCTCGCGACCGTCACAGCTCTTTGATGTGTTTGAGTTGAGATTTCTTTGACATCTGCTTTTGAATTGTTATCTTGTCCTTTTGTGGGACAGGCAATAGCAGTCTCTTGAAAGACGTTGGGGGCGAGTGTTGTCCTCTTCGATTCCTGTTTGTAGGTTGTTCCGGTTAAACAGATCATCTTTAGATGATCTGGAACTGTTATCAGATTTAAGAGTTTTTTCTTCATGTTTGAGAATTTTTTCTTCATGCACCCTTGCTTGTAAAATTTCATCGGTGCTATGATTTTAAAACGTTTGCCTTCAGCAGATGATCCTTCTTCGAGTGCCTGTATTGTTGGACGTGGCTCTTGTTCTTTTGTGTTCTGCTTTAAGGCCAAGCAACCTGGGGTTTGTAAGGGGGCATGGCCAATTGTTGTATCCCTTATTGGTTGACCCGGTTGCCCTGTCTCCTGTGCCTTATGGAAATGATTTGGGGGGGGATCTGTGGGCACAGTGTTTGCCTTTATGTCGGTCTGGAGCCACTGCGTTAGTGGCCCTTTTTTGAAGAGCTTTCCCTTGTTGGATTTATTTTGTTTTCTCAGTTTTTTCTTATTTTTCCTTGATAAGGGCTGGAGTGCCGTAGGACCTGTTGACGTTTGTAAACTTGTTGTTTGTTGAGGGAGGGGTCCTTTTTCGTGCTTTGAATAGTTCATGGGGACCAAAAATGTGTTTTTATCTGTCAGTTTCAATTTGTCACTCCCCTCGTGCTGGTCCATTTTCTTTAGTCTTCTGGCCCATCTTTAGTACCATTGGCCATTGCAGCTGAATTTATATGCAATGTGTGGTTTTCTGTTTCTCTTGAATTGTTCGTGCATACACCAGTTTTCCCAAGGGGCTCAGTGACCATGTTGCTATGGATAAGGGATAGTGAATAGTCGTAATTTCTAGTTTTATCTTTTTCCTCTTGCTTAGGGAACGTATTCGATCTTTGTGGCCAACTGGCTACCTCTATTTTGAGGTCATTCACTAGGGAGCTCATTATTTCAGGGAGCGTTTCCAGTTTCTGTAGTATGGGACTACAGCCGCATGTTTCCTGTTTGATAGATGAATCAGCGTATCTCTGGGCCCTGTTGATCAGCAAATTCAGATTTTCCAGCTTGGTGTCGAGGCCTGATATTAGACCGGCTACTGACTGTAATATGTTTATTTGTGTGTCAAGCTTGCCGCATGCATGAGGGCTGCGTTTGCCATTGAGATCAATGTGTTATTGATTAAAGTGATGTGATTTCCAATTTTTGGAAATAATGCTGGGGGGTCCTCTGTGTTCGGAGGAGATCCAGGTTTCAAGGACTCATTATCCTGAGTAAAGAAGAAGGATTTAAAAGGTTTGGGCTTGATGGGGAGCATTGGGTTTTTGGCACAATTGTCTGTACCTCTGGATGGAACTCTGTGAGGTCGAGGTTTACTCCGAAGAAATTTGCTCCTGCAGTAGTAGTTGCTGGTGACGAACCATTGTCTCTAGTGGCAGGGATTATAATCCAGATTTGTTGAGTTAGCTGATCTACCTCCTTATAATTACTAGTTTTGTGATTACTAGTGGCCTGTTCATTAAGATCTGGACTAAGGGGAGATGCTGAAAAAATCTTCCTGCCGGACTTATTGAGCGGGCTAGACTTCTCAGAAGCTTCGTTCTTTGAATTTGTGGCCTTTGCTACATTTTTGTTTGTTAGCAGGCACGGGGCTATGTCTGTCAACTTTAAGGATTTTTCAGGGTAGTTGGTGAGACCTTTGAGGGGGTTGGTTGAGTTTCCTGTGAGTGCAATTGATGGTGCCATCCTTCTGAATCTATCGGGGTAAGCTGAATATTGCCAGATCTCATCTGATTCCCCGCGTGGGTCCTCCTTCAATGGAGAACTACTCTCCGCTTCGGATCGAGTTACTTTTGCGGAGGCAGTTGGGCGATCTTCAAGGCCATTTACATCCTCGGGACCTCTTTCGACCATTTGTGCGTTCCCTCTTTTTGCTGTAATAATTATTTCTGGTGACAGTGGAATTTTTGAGAAAGGTCTTACTTGAAATCCATCCTCTTTACTGTCAAAACTTAAAGTACACCACAAATGGTGCAGGGTGTATGTGTTATGTATTTTAATTATGTTTTTGTTCTTCCAGAGCCATAACAGCACAATACCTATTGAGGTATAGTATACAGTGCATGCAGATTGTTATATGCACCACATAGTATTGATCTTATAATAATCACGTCATTGTCTTGAACTTTGGAGTGTAGAAGGGATCTTTCTAGGTCCTGATGAGAAGCCAGGGGAGGGCTTCGAAACATGTCGACAGACACAGGAAGTACTGCCCATTAAAGCCTAGTACCTCCGTCTCATTCCCCACTTTTAACAATACCAGCTCAAAGAAACATTAAAGTTTATTTTTCCGCAGAGCCAGGTATTTTTAATCATATACCACTTTCACTCACTTCTGAGCCTTCCACTCACACTCCTACACCACACATAGTATTGTTACAAAATCAGTGCTCCCGCGTAGTCATAGGTCACAGCACGCCCCGTCCCGCAGCGGGACGGGAAGACCCCGATGACGAAGCATGCCACCAAGGGTCCTTTTGGTGGGTGAGGGGTATTTTAACAAAGCTGTGTGCTTTCCATCATAGTAGGAGACACATTAGGTCTGGAGGAACTGTATTTAATTTTCTTTTCCATAAGGGTGGTTCCCTTTGTTTGATACCAAAGATTATCCACCAGAGAAGAAGGGCGCTGGGGATTTATCTGGTAAAACAATGCAGGCTTGAATCCCAACCGCTGCACACCAATGTGAGAGGCTGGCCTGATATATGCTGTCCACTAATGTAAGTGGGCACCTTGCACCACTCCAGACAACACTTATGGTGATTTAAGAGGTCTCAGACAACCTTAAAAAGCTACCCAAGTGGTAGCTGTGGAGACCAGCCTTCAGGCTTAGTCTTGAAGGAGTGTAAAGCAGCTTGTTTTACCAGAATGCAATCTTATAGCCTAGATTAAATGAAAGAGAACCACACAAGGTATTTATAAAAATATGTATTTATTATATAATACTCTCTAGTACATGGCTAACCAGCCAACATGGTGGACACGGACTTGTAGAGCTCCGGCGGCATCCCCCAATTATCCGATATATTTACCCTTAAGTAGCGCCACCACAGCCGGCAAAGAACGAGCCCGAGACGGTGACGGGTCGCTGACACTGCTGAACCCACCGGAGGGCAGAGGCAGAAGCTGGGGACGCCAATGCTGCTGAGCGCGGCGCTGCGGCCTACTTGTGTGGCGGCGGTGATCGGGCCTGGTAGCCCCGGACGGGTGACGTGCACCCGGTGAGACCCGCGAGGTAAGCCGGTGGCGGCGGCGGTGGTTCTCCGGCCTGGCTGGCCATCTTGAGGCGAGGGCCTGTGATCACCTGCCGCTGTGGGGAGCGCTGATGCCTCCATCGAAGACTGCCACGAGAAGTTGGAGGTAAGGGCCGACAGCGCCGGAGAGAGGGAGCGCAGCGCTGCGGCCTACCTGAGTGACAGAGGAGATCGAGCCGGACTGCCCCGGCAGGGAGAAGTGCACCCGGTGGGACCCACGCGGCGAGCGCCCAGGGGCGGCGGTGATTCACTGTCCTGACTGGCCCCTTGCTGTGAGGACCTGCGACCGCCCCCCACGGAGGGGAGTGCTAAGGCCTACCTGAGAGACCGCTCCGCGGAGACGGAGGCAGCGGCCGGTTACACCCGAGGACGGGGGATTGCGGAGAGAGCCCGCACCCGATGAGGCCCGCGAGGTGAACTGGTGGAGGCGGCGGTGGTTCTCCGGCCTGACTGGCCACCTTGAGGCGAAGGCCTGTGATCGCCTACTGCTGTGGGGAGCGCTGAGGCCTCCATAGGAGACTGCCACGATAAGTTGGAGGTAGGGGCCGACAGCGCCGGAGAGAGGGAACACAGCGCAGCGCTGCGGCCTACCTGGGTGGCAGAGGTGCTCGGACCGGACTGCCCCGGCGGGGAGAAGTGCACCCGATGGGACCCACACGGCGAGTATCCGGGGGCGGCGGTGGTCCCCCGTCCTGACTAGCCCCTTGCTGTGAGGGCCTGCGATCGCCCTCTGCCGGGGGGAGCGCTACGGCCTACCTGAGAGGCCGCTCCGCGAAAAACAAAGGAGGCACCCGAGACAAGGAGATAGCGGAGAGAGCCCGCTACGGACGGCGTGGATCCTCGTCCACACTGGGCCCCCATGGGCTGCTGGAGTCGGAGAGCGACGAGACGATTGCCTGAGGTGGAGGAGGGGTGGTAGACTGCGGCTGTCGTCTGTCGGTCCCGGGGCCCAACGCGACAGGAGTGGTGACTGTGGAGCAAAACAGGAACTGACCCCCCGGAGACCACGAGAGCCTCCTTAACTGAAGGGCTACAGATAAGGGGAGCCGAGGTACGGGTGCGAGGCCCTGGACGTGAAGCTGTGGGGCCCCCATGTGGCATACGACCTGCACGGATACGCCACACTGCGGAGTAGCGGTGCTCGGAGGTGCTGAACGGTAGCGGGAGATGCCCGGTGGGGCACCCTGAGACCTGGTCCCCCGGTTGGGCACCCTAGACCAAGTTGCTACGCCCGGCCCTGGGACACAGGCGGCAGCGGAGAGACCTAGGGCCTCAGGACGTGGTGGTGAGCCAGAACGACATGTAAAGAGGGCGGAACAGACGTGCAGTGGACTGAAACCGATGTGGGGACCCACTGGAGTGGTGACATCGCTGTGGGGGCAGGGAGTAAAGACAGTGAATCACTAAGGAGGACCCCCGGCCTAATAACTAGCCGTGAGTTGCCAAAACGAGACGGCCGCGGACCTGGCTCCCCGGTCGCTGAGAGACTGATCTGAACGCGACAGTACGGAACTCAAATATCCACACGGTGGAGGCGGCCCGTGGAAGTGAGGAGGCGGACACTAAACAGCCAAGAAATAGTGGTCATACGAGGGGAGATACTGTACTGTCTGGGGAAGTTATAAGTCACCGGCCCACGAGGAGGGAAGCGAGGGCGCACTGTTGGGGGCCTGGACAGTGGTGGCACTAATACAGAGGGGATCTCACCCCGCGGTCCTGTAGGTAAATACTGACTACGCACCAGCTTGTGATGGGCCGAATGCGGGCGAAATTACAACAGGGACCACTACGAGCGGGGGGTCGGACCCTGCCCACATGCGAGAGGAGGGAGAGATGGAATTGGCATCTGTGGCGGTGGCCACCAAGCTCGACCTCGTGCTGGCCGCGGTTGAGAAACTTGGGACTGCACTAGATAACACCAGGACGTCCCTGGAGGCCCGAATCGATAAGGTGACGTCAGACTTCACACTTCTACATGCTGACCATCGGAAACTGGCCGAGAAGGTGACCGCTCACGATCAGACACTCAAAACGCTCCAGCCCATCACCCAAAGTCATGCGGCGGCGTTGCAAGACATGATCGACCGAGTGCACGCACTGGAGGATAGAGTTGAAGACGCGGAAGGACGCTCCCGCCGCAACAACGTACGCGTAGTGGGCCTGCCGGAGGGGGAAGAAGGAAGAAACCCGGAACAATACACAGAGCACTGGTTAAAGGAACTGATGCCCCCGGGAACGTTGTCACCCCAGTTCGTGGTGGAGAGGGCGCACCGTGTACCGGCACTGAAACCACAGCCGGGCGCTAGACCCCGCCCTTTCCTCTTAAGACTCCTCAACTACCGGGACAGGGATGCGGTGCTCCGCGAAACCCGGAAACTGGGTGACCTCAAAGTAAGCGGCAACCAAGTGATGATGTTCCCCGACTACACTGCCCTTGTACAGCGCCGCAGAAGCAACTACATGGCGGTGAAGCGCCAGCTCCGGGAGCTGGAGTTACCCTACTCTCTCCTGTTCCCGGCTAGACTGCGGGTGGTTGCAAAAGGAGAGACCCGCTTCTTTGACTCCCCGGCGGAGGTATGGGACTGGATGGAGGAGAAGGGCCTCTGGACGGGAAAACGACCCTCCGGCCAAGATGAGGGCAGACACGCAGGTAGAAGGCCGAGACGGCGGAGCAGACGCGGGGCATCACGCTATAACGGGGCGGGGACGGCAGCCCCGAGTCCGGAAAAAAGCAGAATGGAGCGACGAGGAGTCCTGGATGCGGTTGCGACCCTGGGAGTCCCACACAGCGGGGAGCGCCGAGGAACGGGGAGACGCGATTCCTCGATGGCCAGTGGCGCGACGTCTCCATCTACGGTGATGTCGGAGGATCTCTGCATGCCAGCAGTAACTCCACAGACTGCTGATGGTATCATCTGATGGGAGGCCGAGACACTGGACATTGTTGTAGGATGCCCGCGCAAGTACACTGTTGGTTACAGGACATAATGTCTTTATGGGGCGATAATGAGGGTGAGAGACATGGGAGGGGCGGTGGACACCGTTCGTGCACTGGGGGCTGACCGGAGAGCCATACGCTACATATTTGGTGGAGATGCGTATTTGCCCACAATGATTGAACAGCGAAGTAGTGGTGGGCGACCCCTGCTTATGACGGGCTCGAATTGCTGTCCACGATGATTATTTAGGTGGCGCTCTAACTGCACGTGACAAGGGGGTAGCTACAGAGGAGAGATGCTTAGGTACACGACCCCATCAGGCAGTATACTGAACTAGTTCATATTTGCAGGCTATTGCAAAGTTTGGACGGACTTCCTTGCGGAGTCCGCCCTATCTGTTATGAAGTTTAAAGTTGACCCACGGGTTTTGTTGCAGCAGACCGACACATCCTTGCACACCCCTGGCCGGGACACGCTGGCAGCTATAGCGCGCCTGCTGGTACAGCGATACACTCACTCCAACGATGACGACAGTTAATGTAATCACATGGAACATACGAGGAATGCATACACCCTCACGACGCTATTCCATATTCGCATACCTTCAGCGGCACTTGACCAACATCGCCCTCTTGCAGGAAACGCACATGACACAGACGGAGCTCGAAAAGCTGCGTAGGCGCTGGAGAGGACAGATGTATGGCACCATATACTCTGCGCATGCGAGGGGCACATTGATCTGGGTGAGGGCGGGGGTCCCGTTTAGCTGTGAGGAGGTGGTAATAGACCAGGAGGGCAGGTACACACTGGTTCGTGGGAAGCTTAATGGTCAACCAATACTGATGGGATCCATATATGCCCCAAATATAGATCAGATACCCTTCCTGACAAGACTATCAGCGGCCCTGACTCCCTATGTGGGGCTCCCTTGGTTCCTAGGGGGGACTTCAATTCGGTACTCAACGTACAATTGGATAGGTCCTTCCCCCCTCCACAAGACACCTGCCACGTCAAACGCGCGGGCGCTGGAGGATTGGCTATCACAATGGGCAATGTCAGACATCTGGCGCGTCCTAAATCCAAATGCGCGTATTTACTCTCATTACTCAGCAGTGCACGGCCTACATGTAAGGTTGGATAGGGTGGTGGCCTCCCAACCCCTGTTGCCATTGGTCATGAAATCCGAATACATGGGGCGGACACACTCGGATCATAACCCATTGTTGATACAATTGGGCTGGGCGGCGGGCCGCCCGCCCATACCCACATGGCGACTCCAGGTGGCCGCACTGGAAGACCCGGAGTTTCGCGCGTCACTAGGGACGGCTATTCTCACCTACCTGGAACTTAACGAAGATACGGCCAGTAGCGCCCTAGTGGAATGGGATGCCCTTAAGGTAGCGGTTAGGGGTCATTGTCTGGGGGCCACATGGAATGTACGCAAGCGGCTATCACTTTCCCTCGCCCGCCTAGAATCCCAGCTGTTACAACACGAAGGTGAGAGGGGGAGGCGGGCGGATGCTCGACCCAACTGACTGAATTACGCGCTCAACATGCAGAGCTCCTGGAGCAGCTGCGGTGCCATAATTACACGGCTCACACAGCACGCACCCACGCCACCGCTGACCGGGCGGGCCGCCTACTGGCCTGGCTGATAACGCAAGAAAATAAGCGGGCCCCGATTGGCGCAATACGAGGGCCGGACGGCACGCTAGTACACACGCAAGGCGAGATACACAAGGTAATGACAGATCATTATGCACAACTGTACTGCTCCCGAGGATGCTGTTCTGACAGCGACCTAGCAAGATTCTTAGACCAGGTCCAATTACCCACGGCGTCAGCTACCCAACAGGCTGCACTCAATGGCCCTCTTACGTTAGATGAAGTTGGGGATGCAATCGGCGCTATGGCATCAGGGAAAACGCCGGGCCCGGATGGGCTACCGGCCGAATATTATAAGGCTTACAGAGAGTCCCTAATACAGCCCCTCCACAAGCTATACATGACAGCACTGGAGGAACATACACTGCCCCCTCGATGAGAGAAGCCTACCTGGTGTCTTTATTGAAACCAGGCAAGGATCCCACTACCCTTGGTTCCTACAGACCCTTGGCGCTATTAAACGTGGACTACAAACTCCTTGCCAAGATGCTGGCAGACCGATTGGCACTAGTGGTACCGGGGTCAATACACACGGATCAGAACGGATTTGTCCCCAAGCGGAGCACATCGTTAAACCTGCGACGATATTTCAGGGTGGCAACAGACAGTGTACACGCCTGGCCTAAGGCGGGGTGTCTCATGTTAGACTTAGAGAAGGCATTTGACTGCCTGGAATGGAGCTTTCTAGCGAGCGTGCTATCGAAATATGAGCTCGGCCCGGACTTTCTCCAGATGGTTGGCCTACTCTACAGAGCCCCCACAGTCCGCGTGCGACTGGGACCGTATATCTCGGACGCCGTAACAGTGGGCAGGGGCACCAGACAGGGGTGCCCTTTGTCACCCTTATTATTTGCGCTGGCCATAGAGCCGCTGGCGGCCAGATTGCGAGATATGACAGGAGGGGGCATTCCACTGGGAGACGCGGTGCACCATGTGTCCCTGTACGCGGACGACCTGTTGGTTTACGTGCGAGACGTAAATAATATACCACCACAGCTGGCAATCATCCTTCAGGATTTCGCTATCATCTCGGGGCTCCGGGTAAATGTGGGTAAATCCTGTCTCTACGCGTTTTGGGAGGGACTTCAGGACCCAGGGTATATGCTTAACGATGCACAGGTACAATGGCAAGAAAGTACGTTTCGATACCTGGGAATTCAGATCTACCGCCAACCCAAGGATCTGATGGATGGCAACCTGGGGAAGGCAGTGACGGCCATTCGGTCACAAATGGGCTTCTGGGGCGCGCTCCCATTGACGGTTACAGGTAGAGTGGCGCTGACGAAAATGGTGATTCTCCCTCGACTCCTGTACTACTTTGTGAATTTACCTCTCTACGTTCCGGCCGCCTTCTTCACTACGTTTACTAAATTGCTCCGGGATTTCATATGGGGGCTGCAAGACACAGGGTGGCGTTGACAAAACTGTACCTGCCAACTGACCAGGGGGCTAGCGGTACCTTGCTTTGAGCATTATTATCTGGCAGCCCAGATACAATGGATAGCCAGATGGCTAGCGGACAGAAACAGGGATGATACCGCCACCACACTACCACCGTATTCGTTAACACGCATAACCAGCCTCTTCCACCCAGCTGCTAAGGCCGCGCGACCGGAGCCGCTACTACTGGCAGTGGCGTACCGGTGCTACCGTAGATGTCTATACCTCACAAGAGCCGTCATCCCTTATGCACCTGCGATACCATTGGAGGGCTCCCCCAGCGGCCAGGGGGTACTGTCGACGGTGTCCCTCGCGAGCTGGCGGGCAGCGGATGTACAAACCCTGGGTGATTTATACAGGGACAGTGCGCTTGTGTCATATGAAACCTTGGTGGTTGAAGAGGGGTTGCCGCCAGGGCAGTTTTTAATGTATCGTTCATTACTGGCAATGCTTACGGGCAGATGGGGAGATATGCACACGGAGCCGGCCCAACACCTCACTATTCAGTATCTCCATGTTATGGGAAGAGGTAGACACCTGGTTCGCTGGTTCGCGTCGTCGCTCCGAATACATGTGGCGGTCAGATTGGACCCCCTCCGCCAAAAATGGGAACTGGACTTAGGGCGACAATTAGCGGATAAGGAATGGGAAAAGATACTTAGAAGCCCGGTATGCATACCCAGGAACATGCGATTTCGACAAATACAATTATTTATTCTACACAGAGCGTATCTCACACCCGAACTAATAAATAGGTACTTTCATCGTACGGACGCAGTGTGCCCCAGATGTGACGAACCTGGAGCCGGGTTGATTCATATGCTCTGGAGCTGTCCCAACATACTCACATACTGGCGCAAAATCCGTGAGCTCTTACAAAAGTGCACGGGCCGTGATTTGCCATTTGAGTGGTCGGTAAGCCTACTCCATCACTTCAAGCGAACCCCAACCACAAAGGTCACCTCTCGGTTCCTGGACCTGGGACTAGTAGTAGCTAAACGACTCCTGACCAAACGCTGGAAAGCGAGAGACCCCCCACATATACAGGCATGGTGGTACTCACTAATGGCGTGGGCTAAGGCAGAAGGGATCGCCCTCCGACGAGAGGAAACACTGGGGTTACGAAAGGAGCCCATAGCAACAGACTGGGAGGGATTATATCATAGTCTGCAAAACGGGGAGGAAGGCCTTGCAGGGAGCCCATCCAGGTAGAGAAGAAGTGAACGATGGCCAGCACAATGGCAGTACCTTGCTGTATTGTTCCTTACAAAACTGGAATATGCGGATTGTCGGAGGTGAGGATTGATGAGGAGAGGCGCAGACAATGTGGTAGCTGCGGTTGTGTAATCCCGGTAGGGGGGGAACCATTAAGGAGAAACATTACACATGGGTCGGTCAATGCTGCTGTTGTTGTTGTTAATTTTATGAGGCTTATGTTGTATAGACTTTGCTATCTGTTTAACCAGCCGCACTATATGAACTGAAAGGAACTTAAACAACGACATATCGACAAACACCTGAACTACTCCACTAACCTCTACCTATACACGTTGGGCCACACATGTTAGACCGCCTTATTGTTAGCTAAGAGGCCCTGCAGATATCATTAACATGTAATGTAATACTCCACACCTAAACCGGAGATCTGTATATTGAGATATGGCGGAGGGATAGATCAGTACAAATGTATATCGATTGTCTGTTGCCTTTCATACCTATGTTCATCTGTAAAAATACAATAAAAACAGATTCAAACAAAAAAATAATACTCTCTAGTACATTCCAGTATCTCCTACACGGAGATAGACATAAAGCACAAAATATTAAGCAAAGAAATCACACTAAATTAGCACTAATACACAGTGGGCCCCGGGGGGGGGACCAAACCATATACTAAGAAAGTGGTATAAGAACCACGACTCAAGTCAGGACAAGGTTGAGAGGATGTAGAATTGCTGGGACCCCAAGGAACCACCCAAGGAGAGTAGATAGGGACCCCATGGAGTGCGTGTGCAGTGTGGGAACACGACTGCATGCTCCATGCAAGTCTATGTGCAAGTTGCGGTTGGATTTTTAAAGATTAGGGACCCTTCCCAGTGGACTTCAAGGAAACCCCATGGAAGACAGAAGGTTGGAGAGCCACCCCACCCGTAGATACCAAAGTCCCCAAGTTACCTAACCCAGGGAGCCGGGTGCATAGGTGTGAAGTGGCATCAGAAACCGCCATCGAACCCAACGAAGGACTTCGAAGAAGAGCCGCTGCTGGAAGAGGAGAAAGTGTCCGTTGGAATCCAAACATGGATTCTTTTTGAAGAGTACCTGAGAGCAGAGGGGACAGAGTCTGGGTCACTTGAGAGTGACACGGGGCTCGGTAGACGAAAGCCCACGGGTGCTTCAGGATAGTTGACGGTGATCTTGACTCTGCAGCTGTGGGGACCAGGTGATGCTGAGGACAAAGAGGAGCCGGATACAAGCTGTCCCATAAAGGATGTTGAGTGCTGAGGGCTCGGTGTCCGGTGGGAGCACCAACCAGTCTTGGCAAAAGCAACCCACGCAGGAAGTCAAGGAAGTGTACGGTTCGGACCAGCAAGGTCCAGGAGACTCACCACAAGCAGGGGAGTTAGGGCGAACCCAGAGCAATTGGGGGAGCCCAAGGAAAACAAAGATGACCCTGAATCGGGCACACAGGCTGGAGGCACAGTAGTCGCAAGAGGACCTCGGGCAGCTTCACAAAACAACAGGCCACGGGGCACACGGTGTGAGGTGGTCAAAGATCTTTGTAGGAAAAGTTGCTAGAGGTTGGGGATACTTGGAGCCCAATGCACTTGTCACAGAAATGCCAACAAGCACATGCACTTGCAAAAGTATGCGGTACACAGGGGTTAGGGTATTGCAGCCCCCACAAGGGATTCTGACCTCAAACTTGGTGAGAGAGCAACTCAGGCCTCAAGGGACGTAGGAACCGACTCCTGTGTTGCTGAGCCTTTTGGAGTCCGGAGGAGCATGGGATCAGTAGACCTGTCAGCAGTGTTGCAGTGCCTACGAATGCAGGGAAGTGACTCCTTCACTCCAAGGGAGATTATCTTCAGGTGTCTTGGATGCTCCACAGTTCATGCACAGATCTTGTATGGTGCACAGGCACAGACAATGCAGCAGACTGAGAGGGAGATGAAGTCAGGCCCAAACGAAGTCCAGAGAAGTCCAGAGTGCCCAGACAGTCGAAGGGCAGTGGTTTCAGTTCTGAATCTTGTCCACGATGAATCTAAGGTCCTACAACCGGGCAAGCCCTTAAGTACCCACGGGAGAGGGTTGGAAAGATTCAGGGGACCCTCCATGGGGAGGGTCTGGCCAGGGTGAGGTTACTCCCATCTCCTTTGTTCAGTTTCGAGCCAGAGCGGGAGCCACCGGCTCCCAGGACTGGTTTGAGCTGGACTATGCACAGGGACACCAAATGTGCCTCTCCTGCAGGTTTTCAGGTGCTGGCAAGCGCACACACCCAGTCCTAATACAGTAAATCCTGTCTGGGAGGTGGTCACACCTCTCTGTGACACGATGCCTATTGTTCTGCCTTCCCCTGCTCGAGCTTGGCTCAGCAGCAGGAGGGCAGAAATGTGTCTCTGGTCGGCAGCAACCATTTTGTGCTGTCTGGAGCTAGAAGGCTGGTACCGGGAACACCGAGGGCCCCACGAAGGGCCTTCCTGGTGGGTGGAATCATACCTCCCACACCGGTTACCGGTGTGGGGGTATGATTCCAACATGTTTGACACCAAACACAATAGGGTTAGTTGCAGCCGTTTTCGAGATAGTCATCACACGGTCACGTAATGCCCCTCTATATGTAGCATATGGCTGCTTCACTGACAAACCGGGAGAATGGACTCCATAGACTGCAGGGGTGTCCTGCTCATTCAGGGGCACCCTCTCACTTAGAACCAAGCACCCTGCCTTCAGGATTGTAAAGGCCTGCTCTAGGGGTGACTTATAGGTTGTAAGTGCAGTGACCCTTAGATATAGTAAACCTATATCTTAAGTAAGTGGTGCATGCACCAACTTATTCAGGCTGCAATGGCAGGCCTGTAGTTCCATTTTGAATGGTCTCTCATGGGTGGCATAATTTTTTATTTTATTTATTTTATTTTAAAAGTTTTATATAGCGCTGGCTAGACCCGTAGGTATCAGAGCGCTTTACATGAGGTAGAAGCATTGTTTCAGAACATGGTTACAAAGTTCCATCAGTTACTGGAGCATAGTTACATGAGTTACATGAGTACAAAAGCATAGCATAAACATAAGGAGAAAAATAGGCAAAGGGAGAGAAAAATTAGGGGCGAGGAAAGGAATAGGGGAGGTAGACAAAGAATAATGGAGGGAAGAGATGGGGGAGGGGGTAGGAAGCACAACGGGGAGACGAGGAAAAACAGTGTCCGACGTCCGGCTGGGTAGGTGACGGCCGAGGGGTGAACCAGAGCCAAACTCCTCTATAGCTGCATAGGACAGCTCCACCGGTCATCGGCCAAAGGTTGCTCGGGCACCGTAGTACATACAGAAAGGTGATAGTTTCCGCTTAGGGGGGCATGCTGCAGCCCATGGGAGACCTCTGGGGTACCTATGCCCTGGGTACATGGGTACCATATACTAGGGACTGACTAGGGTACCCCAGTATCCAATATGGGGTGTACCTAAGTACATAACATTACAGTTTAAGGAGAAAGCAGATAGTCTGGGGTCCTGATTAGCAGAATCCCAGACTAGTCAAAAACAGCATTACATCCAGCAAAACGTGGGGGTAACCATAAGAAGCAGACCCTACTTTGATACAGAAGCATACGTTGTTGTGTGTGTTTGTTTTCAGTCCGTCATTAAGGAAGAAGGAGAGTTGTGCCACAAGT
Organism: Calotriton arnoldi; assembly: GCA_963921515.1. Classification (NCBI taxonomy): domain Eukaryota; kingdom Metazoa; phylum Chordata; class Amphibia; order Caudata; family Salamandridae; genus Calotriton; species Calotriton arnoldi. The sequence continues at coordinate 137,775 of CAWUFW010015764.1, read as the reverse complement.
ATGTACTGGTAAAGCCTGTCTCAAGCTGAGGCTTTGCGAGCATTTCAACTTTCGTCAGTGCTTGCAGGGAGTGCATTTAGAGTTTCACCCTTATGATGAATTCTAGAGGCCACGAGCAGCAGCAACACAAGCATTCCACCAACAGACAGTGTGTGTTGGTAGCACAAGAATCGCCCCAAGCTGGTATTGTGGTCAGATTATACATATCTGGTGGCTGTCTGGGCCTACTTGTGTTCACGGGCGCATTACACTTACTGTGTTTAATTAAAGCTTCTGGTTCAGGTGGTTTCTGAAACGACATTCTCCAAACGTCTATGGCAGTTTCATGCTACAGCCTTGATAGAGGTTTTCCAGAAGCTGATCAACAACCGTTTTTGGGTAATAGCAACTACATTGGTGTTTATTCTGCAGCGCTCAGGGTGGATGACTGTGGTACTGCAACGGAATAGAAGAGAAAAGGACTTCTGTTGTTTTGTATAATACTTGTGTCAACAGCGATTGACACACTCATTTTTTTGCAGTTAACAAGCTGCTCCGTTCCATGACAAATTATTTTTTTCTTCCTATTGTTTTCTAAAAAATTAATTTTGGTAAATAAAAGAAAAGTCCTGTATTGGCAACTATTATTGGTTGTAGTAGTAATAACTATTCGAAGAAATTACACTGTGAGTTTTTTTGTGTGAAATTATTGCAGAACCTAGTCGCAATGCAAACAGTTACTCCTCCTAATTCTTTCTTACAGGAGCCAGGGGAACCACAAGTAAAATGGCCTATGTGGTACAGATCTTTCGATGATTACTTGGGAGCAATTGATGGGCTAAAATTTAAAGCGGAGAGAAGACGAAGTCTAATGTATTATTATTTAGATGTTAATGTTTTTGACCACCTACCAGAGTACACGGGCCATGATAGTGAAGATCTTGATGAATATCAGCTGCAGTAAAAATAATAATTAGGTGCTTTCAGGGAAAGGTTCATTTGATGGTACACGCACACACATTTTTTACTCGAGTTCAAGGCACCAATTAATCCATTGATTCCTACGTTCCGGCATTAAAAATGTTGGCTGGTTATTGTGACTTTGAAAATTTCACTTTACAATTTATTAGGGATCAGATAGTTTGCAGATGTTATTCCAAAAAGATTCAGCAAAAACTGTTATCCTGTAAGAATCCATCATTGGATAGGGCTATCGATATAGCAAAAAGTATTGAATGTTCACAACTAGATGCCAAACAACTAGAAGTTGAAACTTCTTTGCAGGAGTAGCAAGTGTCAATTCTACCGTCAAAAGTTCACATATTTGTGGAATTAGCGGTTCAAGTTCAAAACGGGGAAAAAGCACTGGAGAAACAAATACCAGAAGTAGGAAAAGTATAGTGTCTGGATGCAGTTTTCCCAAACTGAAGTGTTTCAGGTGTGGTTCAATCACACATGTTTCTAGTTATAAAAATTGTCCAGCTGTAGCACAGAAATGTGGGGTATAAAAAGTTGGGTCATTTTGGTAAAGTGTGCAGGGGTGGCAGACACAGTCCAGTCAGGAGCATTCAAGATTACGCAGTGTGCGATGAGCATGAGGACATAGAGAAAAAAGTAGAGGAGTCCTATCTCTGGGTTGTGTGGAAATTAACAATGTTCAAACTGAGAAGAAGCATGGTGGTCCTTTGGTACATATAGAAATTGAGGGTAGTGGAATTCCTATACTTATTAATTCAGGTGCCAGTAAAACCATTATCTCAATTCACAAATATAGAAAGTCTTGGCTGAACAAGTTATTGCTACCTCCAGATGTGGTTAACACTGCGTTTGAAGGCAGTAGAATAGGTCTGGGAGGATACTTTTGGGGAGATATCAAGCTTGAGAACAAAACTATACATGGTAAAGTTTATGAAGCCTATAAAGGCAAAATTGTGTTAGGATGGTGGCACCAAGCAGAGTTTGGAATGATGATCAAGCCAGGCCAGAAATGTCTTGTTTCATTGATTCAGTATCGGACCACATGCACTGGAAAAATACATTTGAAAGTGTTTTTCATGACAAAATAGTACAAATCAAGGATTTTTCTCATTTCATTACTGTTAAAGAGGGGGTGTCTTCTGTGAAACACAAGCTCCGTAATGTTCCACACAGTATAAGCAGCGAAGTGTCACTAATGTTAACAAAAATGCAAAGTGATGGTATTATTGAAAGGGTGGAGGCCAATTTGTGGTTGTCTTCCATTGTCTTAGCATTAAAGAAGAATGGTGAATTAGGCTTATGTGTGGACTTAAGATCCCTCTATAATGCCATTTGAGTAGAAAGCTACCCTTTACCACACATTGATGATCTGATCACACCTGTAGGTCAATCCAAATGGTTCTACAAACTGAATTTGTGGGCAGGGTACCATCAGGAAGTTTTAGATGAGCTTTCTCATCATTTAACAGCTTTTGTTATACCTGATGATGTTGTATTCCTCTTAGGGTGTCCATAAACGGGCTTTCCAGTATCATGTCCTTATATAGGCACAATTCGCCCTGCCCTTATATAGGCATAAAATCCCAGCCCTTATTTAGGCATTAAACCGTGCACTCCAAATACAGGCATGGTCTCTGACATCTGTCCACCCTAACGTCACAACGAGTTCTTGAAGAACAGACCCTTAGGCTGCGGGAGTTTCCCTAGTCCAGGACTATTGATTTCTTCAAGGACTCATATATTATGCATGAACCATTATTCCTTAGGGGTTCATTCATGACGTCTTTCGCTGTCCGACTCACGTCAATACTAACATTCTTAGGTGCTTCTCAGGTATAAATATACCTTCCTTAGCCCCTGTAAATCAGAGGAGACCTCGACTTCAGAGGAGCCCGTTTCCCCGCCTGACGCACTGAGAAGACGCTGTCATCCCTGCACGCAGAGAGTCCAGCTTCCAGTGATCTAACTTCCCTTGGAGTTCGAGTCTGGCAAAGAGATTCCTACCTCTCTCATTCTTCAGGTATGGAGCAGACTAGAACCTAGAGGGACTCTTGGCATACTAGGCATACTGGGGTTAGCGTACTCTTAGTATACCATAGTAAGGAATACTTCACCTACTTCATACCTCGTCCTACACCTAGGTTAGGTTAGGTACATTGGGGTAGAACTAGATTAGAAACGCATCGTATGAGTACTCGCATTTTTAGTCTGTGTTATTTATGTAACAGCATATGTACTAAAAGATAATGCTCTCGCAGTATTATTTATTTCTACTGCTCACACTGTACATTATTTATCTTGCATACTGTCTTGTGATCGTAACAGCACATTTTACTTACACCAGAAACAAGACTGTTCAATAAATCTTTTATTGAAACGCCCGTCTATTTCTTTCTGTGTAACTTGGAGAAAACTAAGCATGCACGACTGAGCTGAGTGAAATAGTTATCTATTGTTTCTACGACTCTGGGACACGTTCTGATTCTAAAAGGGAAACACAGTGGTCATGTTTTGCGGCTGCCAGAAACTACTCCCTTCTTGTTGTCAAGGAGTTTCTAGTGGCCTCTGAGCTAGCTGGCACAAGTAATTAAGTTTAATGTACTCGATAGGGACATACTGACCTTAGTCCTATGTCAAACCTATAGGATATATTATTCCAATGCGCAGAGCCTACTAGGGAAATAGGAGCTACACTACATGGCACCCAACGGTTTGGTAAGGCAGTAATTCAACGTTAGATACTGAGTAACTCAGCCGTGCTTTTTCTCTCAAGACCCCTACCCATATACTCCAAAAGACGTCTGGAGTGGGCAGTGTTAAGTATCCACCACGGCTACATAGGGCAGTACCCTATATATTAGCTGTTTGGTTTGCTCAACGTTGAAGGATACAGTGTTCCAAAATATTGTGCACCTTATCTTTGTTTCCTTGAAACTTGTTCTACATTTTTCAAACAACAAAATGCCTGGCTCCGACACTGAGACCGGAAACGGTGGAGCTGCGGCTGATCCAGCCCAAGCAGCAGCCTTTAACATTACAGGTTTAAATGAAACCGAGGAGGGTGTTATAAACATCGCTCCAAACTTAAGAAGAGCCATCACTCTAAAACTTATAAAACATGGCCTACCACCAAGAGGCGGTAGAGCAGTTTTCGTGATAGAGGCACATGAATCCTTTCAGACAGAGGTATTCTATTCATGGGTAATATTTCCTGAATCCAATTCAGTAACACACATGTTTCACTTCTACAAAGAAGATGAACCACCAGAGGAATACATTCCTTTCGAGGATATAGAAATTCCATTAACATACCAGGAGCATCAGCTCTGGTTTAAAGGCGCCCTAAAACATCACAAAAACATTACCAGGCTCGGTCCACTAGGTAGACCAGGAGCAACATGGCCGATTCTAGCCAGCTACACACCTCATCCTGAACTGGATATAATGTCAGATGAGGACTTACTTGTTCAAATACAAGAATTAATAAAAATCTACAGACAATTGGTCCAATATGTCATGCAGACTTTCACAGTCCAACCACCATTAACACTTCCAAATCAAACCCCTCACCAGGGGAACACTCTAAAAATTACACCACAGACTCTATACGCAGTCATGGGTAAAATGCCCACAAAACGTGAGCAAATTCCATTCTGGATAGCTCAAAAAATTACTCAAATCGAAGCAGTATTTCCAAATACTAGCCCATATGAGAAACACAGAATACTGACAATCAGTTTACCGATGGGGATCACACCACAACTGGAAGACTGCACCACTTGGGGCTCAGTCTTTGCTGCCATCTGTACCAAAACACATGGCATTCCGTCAATTGCGGTAATACCTGATGTCCTAAAACAAATTCAAAACGAATACGGGGCAGAGCCTGCTCTAAATTTAGGTATGAAATTACTGAAAAATTTCGACCAGGTCTCAACAATAATATTATCTAATATTAAAGGGGAGGCATCAGCAGTGGCGATCCGCCAAAAATTAAGGGAATTTGATGTTACAGAACATCAAACAGAGCTACCCAGAATTATAGAACAATCTTATGCAGAATTAGGCAGAGATAGTTTGGGTGGAAGACCAGAGAAGCCGAAGCTATCTGAAAGTCCTGAGAAGGACTCAATTAAAGAAACTCCTACATCCTCTAAAAAGAAGTGGGAGTCTACTAAACAAAAATCAAACGAGAAACGTTCTCAATCCCGAGGTAGGTCTCCTCAAAGGAGCCCTCTGAAAGGAGGTATAACCTCAGGAATAGGGATAATTTGAGAAAACCTGACAGGTATCAAGATACTGATACACGTTCCTCTCGTCCCTTTCAGATCTCATCACAGACTTCGGAAAGAAGAGGACGATCAGAACATAGAGAAGAACGCGTGAAATCGAAAGACGACAAACACGCTCCAAAAACCAAAGTAAAACCTCAATTCTCCAAAAAGAAAGTATCAGGTCTAAAGATCAGACATGCCGAGAATGCTGAGAACACAACTCAAGAACGGAGAATGGGCTCAGACAATGCTGGACAGTGCAGCAGAAGTCACAATAGTTCGCCAGAACCTGAAGGAACTTCTGGAGATAGTGGACTTGAATGAGTACATCACAGTTGAGACTGTAGACACCAGGGTTAGTACTCCACAAAATTTATATGAAATAACACTCCGGATGGAGGGAGACAAACCAAGACAGGTGAAAGCACTTTTTTGGGAAAGACTATCAAAGGGCTATGACATACTTCTAGCAGAAAAGGACTGGCCACCACAATTTGTCAGGGAGTGCCCACATGGCGAGGACATAATTATGCCTGCCTTCTCCAACCATATACCAATGCATCTGAGATATACATATGCCAGGAAATGGGCAGTGGCCCAGGCCCCAGCATTATATAAAAATCATGTAGGATGGGATGAGGACTCACCTCACCATAAAATACATCTGAAACATGAACCAACTGCACAACGGCAGTACCCAATAAAGCAAGAAGCTAAAAAACAGGTCAGGGAGATCTTAGATCAACTTGAATATCAAGGGGTGATTGAAACATGCACCTCCTCAATGAACAATCCTTTGTTTCCTGTCTCCAAACCAGACAATACATATCGTCTAGTTTTGGACTACAGACACTTAAACACTTGTTCTAAAACTTTTGCAGTGCAAAATGCACATAGCACAGCATTAATGATTAACATTGTGCGTAAAAAATATAAAACAACATTAGACATCTCAAATGGTTTCTTTTGTCAAAACATAGCACCTGAAAGCAGGTACTTAACAGCATTCTCCATAATGGGGACCCAGCGTCACTTTTGTCGACTCCCACAAGGGTTCAAGAACAGCCCAGGTTTATTCTCAGCGAGGGTAACGGAGTTACTACAAATTTATGACAATGAGGCATTGTCCATTGTCGATGACATCTATCTGACAGACGATGACCTGGAAAAACACTTGAACAGGGTGAGCACCATTATACTGGGTTTCGCCTCTGAGGGCTACAAGTTCAACTTTAAAAAGTCCAGAATTGCCACTCTCAGTGTCCTATTTCTAGGATATGAACTTTCAAGTGAAGGCAAGAGCTTGGCAGCTAACTTTCTAGAGAAATGTGCGCTGCTCCAACCTCCAAAAACGCAAAAAAACTTACAATCCATCCTGGGTTTCCTAAATTTTGGAAGAACATACATTCTAAATTATGTAGAAAGGGTTAAACCTCTCTACGCATTAATCAAACCTGATTTTTCGATCAGAAACTGGACACAGGAACACACAGAAATCTTGTGTTCACTCCAGGCTAACATGTTAGCAACAAATCACTTACAAACACGCGTAAGTCAACGCAATTTGGTGATCCGAATAATTTCGGGTCAATGTGGATTCACCTACTTAACCTTCAATGAGGGTGAGAAAGTACCAATCGCATACAAATCCCATTTGTACACACAAGCGGAAATGCGCTTCAGTTCAACTGAAAAAATTCTGACAGCAGTTCAAACCGCTGTAGCAAAAGAAAGAGCCTTAGCCCAAGGGAAACGCATTATTGTCGTAACCCCGGTACCAGCTTTAGAAGCGGTCACAAAAGCAAGCATTCCAAATGCTAAAGCATTACATCCAAGATGGATACAATGGGTTAATTCTCTTGCTGCAACAGATGTTGAATATGTTTTTGATCCAGATTTAAAAACTCAAGCATTCCTGCAATACGAACATGAATGTCCTCTGCCTACTGAAATTCTGCCTCTCGATCAGTACGAATTCATAATTTACACTGACGGATCCGCACAACCCGCAACAGGGAGTAAGGAAGCTTACAGTGCAGCGTGTGCAATCGTTAAAGGTCGCATGCGAAATGGCATCTTCAGACCCATGGTCACAAAAACTCAATCTCTAGGAGATTGCATAGCTCAGCGAGCTGAACTACAAGCATTCAAACTGGCACTTGAAAGTACAGATCGAGAATTCCCCACACTAATAGTGTGCGATTCCTTTTACTGTGTTCAGTCGTATAATGACTACATACGAAACTGGCTTGAAAATGGTTTCAAAGATGCGAAAGGTGGCACAATAAAGCACAAAATGCTTTGGGAACAAGTAGTTCAGTTGAAAAACGAACTACCAAAGGCTCACGTGATCCACACACTGAGTCATCAACGTGATGGCGTTCACGTTGCAGGGAATTCATTGGCTGACGAAGCCACAAAGGGGGCTGTTCAGACAACTTCCGTAGCTGCGATCACTCGTTCAAAAACAAAAAAGACGGTGAGATAATGTTGGCTGTCAATGCATCAAGCAAAGGCAGCAGTGCAGCGTTACCAAAAAAGTTTCCACTCAAGTACTCTTATGTAATTGATGCGAACAACGTTCCTTTTGCTCGAATCCCTGGAGTGGGGGATAGGGTAATTCCAAACATGGAACGTAGAGCAGCCTTGATTTATGAAACACATTTGGGGGAGGATCTGTCACATCAAGGGATCTCTAAAACAATTTTAACGTTAAAAGAGATGTACTGGTGGCCTGGAATGAATACAGAAATTCACATATTCATCAACAACTGCTTAGACTGTAAATTACAGCGAGAGAGCCACCAGACACCATGCTGCGAATGCGGCAACCCAGTACAGACACCACTGTTAGACAGCCTTAGACTATCTACACGCCTGCGTCCTACTGGACAAAGGCATTCCCACAAATACTGAATCTAGGTTCCTATGGTTATGGCCTCAGAGCTCGGCTGACGCTCGAACTGTTATAAAAGATTTGCGAGTCTTTAGCGGCACATACGCAATAGGCACGCTACATTCTGACCAGGGTCCTGCGTTTAGCTCTCGGGCTTACAAAGAAGCCATGGCCAGTCTGGGCGTTGCATTGCGGTACTCCTCTCCATTCCATCCTGAGGGAAATTTGGTTGTGGAAAGGAAAAACCGGGACATAAAGCAGTCTATAACAGCTAGGGTATTAGGTTCGGGTGATGGGTGGGTCAAACACCTTAGTGGGGTTCAACGCTCATTGAATAATCTGCCAAGAAGTTCTCTAGGGGGGGTCACTCCATATGAGGTCCTATTTGGGACAAGAATGTGGGTACCAGACCTTGAACACGTAGGCACAGTGGTGGAAAATAAACCATTTGATATCAAAGATCGTTTGGCTGTTTTACAGGAACTAAACAAGTTAAGAATGAAACAAAGCAACGTATTCCTACAGCCCACCACCACTGGGGATCAACCGGCTGTCCCAGCAAGGCCTGTCTGGATTCCAAAAGTTGGGGATCTAGTCAGAGAAAAGATTGCGGACAAGAAGGAATTTGGACCTTCTTACAGACAACCAGTACCTGTCCTAGCAGTTCAAGGAACAAGAAGAGTACTTCTGCCGCCCCTTGCTGGAAGAAAGGAGAAAAGATTTGTGTCCATCGACCTCATCAAACCACAGTATGTGGCCAATACTAAATAGTAGGCCTCGGGGACTCCGACCTAGTAGCAGACGCACTCCTCTCGCTACTATCCAAGAGGTTCAGACTGAAAGACTGATAACAATCGAGAATTCAGCTGTAGCTGATGGAGGACTTAGCAACAACGCTATGGAACTCATCCCTCTTGAACACCAAGTAACAGTTCATCCAAATACACCTGTCTACACCAACGTGGCAGGTGATGAACTGGTTCCAGTGATTTCTACAAATCCTGATGCAATTCCAACAATTGATAGAACTGCTTCTGGCTATTTCATTAACTTTGATACGTTCTCAGAAGATCTGAGTGAACCTGAAACGACGCCAGCATCATTGAAATTCAAGCAGCAAGTACAAGACTTTCTTCACTTTCTGAAAAAGACTTATTTGGTTTCTCCATGGATTGAACTCTGGATTACATCTGGACTTTTTGTTTTCCTGCTCTGGCTAGCTTTGGTAACAACTGTGAGCGTGCTTATAAGTGGCAGATACATCCATGTGAACACTGAAGGAAAAGACGTGAACGTACTTTTGAAACCTCATAAATCTTCCCATCGTGAAGCAAGAGACTTGTCATCAGTGAACATCACAGCTGTTCCTATACAGGATGGTATAGTGTGGGACAAAACAGATTTTGAAATCTTCGGTCCGACGGAACAATTGAACATTCCACATTTGTTTAAAATTTCACTAAGTGATCTAATTACGTCCAGTACCTATTCGGATGATTGGGACTTTGAGACTGTCAATGATATAATGTTTGACCTAGAAAAATCTGCTGCATTTTCTAAACATGAATATTTAGAGGGTTCATCAGACTATGAACAAATGTATTGTTTTAACCACTATGGTCTTCATTATTTGCATAAATCTGCATATCCAAGAAATGTGTTTATGTTTAACCAATGGGAACATTGTCCTACACCACCTAAAGGTAGTTCAAAAACATTTGCTAGTAAATTTCCATATTTTTCAGGACACAATACATCTGAACCAGAAATGTTTTACTATAAAAATGTAAACAAGACAGGACTGAAACTTATGTTAACAAATACAAAACAGATTTACTCTACGTTATTTAATGCCCAACTGTCTAGACAGGGTTTCGACTTTTGGAAAGACACAAGAGACACCAAAACAGTCTGGGGTACTAAAGATTGGCAAGTGCAGGGGATAGAAGCTTTATTTAGAGCCTGCATCATCCCTGAACAAATAATGTTTTTGAATGAAACCATCCAACAAACATCTTGTCTTGGATTAGCCACGATCAAAGAGATGAACACACCTTCTGTACCGACACCTGCCAGAGATAACGATACACAGGCAGTGGTGACAGTTGACAATATACTACAACTCAACAGATCTAATCCTGATTGGAAAAAATGGTTGATCTGGCCCACAGACACGAATAACTGTCAGGAAAGATTCCTGAATAAAACTCAGGGCTTTACTATTAATAGGCCAGACCCAAGATACGTCCAAAGACAACATCCGGGGGTAGTAACAACATACAGTGTAGGAAAATTATGCCTCGATTGGCTGCATAAGTCTACACTACAGGATGTGAAACAACACTTAACCTTACTTAATAAGGACGCAGACCTTAGGGAATTCTTGCTTGGACCAAGAAAACCACGTCAAAAACGTTTCATATATGCCGGCATTTATGCTGCTTATAATGAAGCATGGAAAGTATCACAGATGGAGGCTGCAGAACGAATACGTGAACTTGATCGTATTAATTTAGAGAAAACACTCTCTGTGGTCGACAATGGGTTAACAACTTTGTCCTCCAGAATATATTCATTGGATGGCATTGTATCCTCTGCAATCGACATACTAGAACAAGATTTGGCGATGTTACAGCAAGGCCAGTCTCAATTACGTTCTATTATGTTATTAAGCTGGACGCTGCAATCTTTGCGAGCGGGCTATGTGCCTTGGCGTTTCATCAACACAATGGCTCTGTTTGCAGAATACAATCTAACTGATAAACAGATCGAACTGGCACAAAGAGGAGCAAGGTATACAGTGCTGAGCATTGAAAAACTGGGGAAGTTACCATTCACAGTGGCAGAAAAACCAGCTACAGAATGGCTTATTCAAGGCAAAATAACATTACCTGTGAGTACTTTTCAGTTTCAGTATTGCCTCAGACAAATGCAAGCAGGCAAATATGAAAGGTTGGGTAAGAAATACATTAAGACATCTTGGGATTTACCGTATACATATAGATGTTGGATTGGGGATCGTGAAGTGTTTTTGAGCGGTACAAACTGTAAACTTGCACTAAGCGGTTCGCTTATATGTCAGGACATTTCTTTACACGGGACTTGTAATGGTTCTGTGGCAAATTTGTCTTGCCATCAGCAGGGTACACCAGCTGCTGTGATTAATCCAACGTTTGGACAACTTTCTAATGGGAGTTACCTCATGTTGAATGATCAGAGTTGCTGCGGCATGTTGCCAGGCATCCCATATCTAGTAACGGTCAACTCCAGGGTCACTTGCTGTATGCAAGTATTGTTTGCCCAAATAGACACAGTCAAGGAGTCGCCTCTATGGCCTTCGCTGAACGTCTCTTTTATAAGATTTGATACTTTGAGCAGAATGAAAGCCATGCTTTTACAGCAAACAGTGCCTTTGACCTCGGCCAAAGAAACCTATGATCTACAAGTAGCAAGGACTTCGGCTGAGATACAGACTTTAATACGTACAAACTGCCCTATACATTTCATAGAAATGATATCACGTATCTTCAACATGTCTGATACAAGTGGAATTATACATGTATTTAAGAGCATCTGTACCGGTCTGTTAGCAGCTTTCCAGGCAATACTCGGAATCATCCCGAACTTTGCACAGTCGGTGTTTGGTGGCATACCATTAATTCTAGCACTTGTTGCCGGAATTCTATTTCTCTTCCTGCTATTGCGCTATGGCCAGCCTATTCGCAGACATCACTCCGAGCGAAATGGAGAAAGCTCTCCTTGAACGAAAGTGCCGTGAGCGAATAGTACAGCTATTGGGCATGACTCGTCTACGGGACCTAAATACAACTTGGTTCCTGTCATTCAGACCAATCTGGCAAGATTGCATCTTACCTGTTCTACGATGCCTGCTATGTGGTAAAGAATGCGTGTTGGACACCTGTCTAACATTTCCATCAGCAACGCCAAACGGATGTCGATACTCTGCTGGACCCGATAACGGCCCATGCTGTGTGTTGTCCCCAGAGGCTACCAATCCTGATGTCAGCATTCATTGAGATCTCACAGATGCTTCCATCTGCTGCTGAGGTACGAGAAAGATCTACAGGCACACAGGTAACAACGGACGCGAACTTTGCTGCGGCACCCTATGCTGGAAGCGAAGCTTCACATCTCTGTGCAATTAATCTGCTACACGAGGTGTTCCAACTGACACCAAGTACAGTGGACGATGTTTTATCTATAGAAGTGGATGATCTCATGTTTACACCAGACCCGTAAACTGACTCTGATACAGCATACAGTGTTCCAGAGATGCAGTAACAATTTGGCCTTCATTTTTCAAAACAACTTGGAACTCTACCAAAATTGAACTTTTTCCCATTTTTCGAACGAAAATGGCACTTCAATCTGCTTAAAGTAGAACTAGCCTTATAATACAGACTTCAAGGTACTTCCAGGGACACTTAGTCATCTTGTGTGTCTAAAACAGTTCATTTATTTTCATGACATGAAATGACTTTGATTTTTGAACAACTTATCGATCATTTTCTGTCACATGTAAATATTACTGCTTCTTTCATTCATATTGCATTTTTATTTTACATATATGCCTGAAATGAAAAGCAATGCTTCAAATGTACAGTACCTTTTGCATTTTTTATTATGTTTTTTAAATGCTTTTAAGAAATATTGTTTTTAAATATGCGGTACTCCATTTAATGTTTCGCATTTTAAATGTTTAGCATTTTAGTATTATCGTACACACGAAAGTGGAGTGGGTGATGTATTCCTCTTAGGGTGTCCATAAACGGGCTTTCCAGTATCATGTCCTTATATAGGCACAATTCGCCCTGCCCTTATATAGGCATAAAATCCCAGCCCTTATTTAGGCATTAAACCGTGCACTCCAAATACAGGCATGGTCTCTGACATCCGTCCACCCTAACGTCACAACGAGTTCTTGAAGAACAGACCCTTAGGCTGCGGGAGTTTCCCTAGTCCAGGACTATTGATTTCTTCAAGGACTCATATATTATGCATGAACCATTATTCCTTAGGGGTTCATTCATGACGTCTTTCGCTGTCCGACTCACGTCAATACTAACATTCTTAGGTGCTTCTCAGGTATAAATATACCTTCCCTAGCCCCTGTAAATCAGAGGAGACCTCGACTTCAGAGGAGCCCGTTTCCCGTCCTGACGCACTGAGAAGACGCTGTCATCCCTGCACGCAGAGAGTCCAGCTTCCAGTGATCTAACTTCCCTTGCGGGGTGTTGGAGTTCGAGTCTGGCAAAGAGATTCCTACCTCTCTCATTCTTCAGGTATGGAGCAGACTAGAACGTAGAGGGACTCTTGGCATACTAGGCATACTGGGGTTAGCGCACTCTTAGTATACCATAGTAAGGAATACTTCACCTACTTCATACCTCGTCCTACACCTAGGTTAGGTTAGGTACATTGGGGTAGAACTAGATTAGAAACGCATCGTATGAGTACTTGCATTTTTAGTCTGTGTTATTTATGTACCAGCATATGTACTAAAAGATAATGCTCTCGCAGTATTATTTATTTCTACTGCTCACACTGTACATTATTTATCTCGCATACTGTCTTGTGATCGTAACAGCACATTTTACTTACACCAGAAACAAGACTGTTCAATAAATCTTTTATTGAAACGCCCGTCTATTTCTTTCTGTGTAACTTGGAGAAAACTAAGCATGCACGACTGAGCTGAGTGAAATAATTATCTATTGTTTCTACGACTCTGAGACACGTTCTGATTCTAAAAGGGAAACACAGTGGTCATGTTTTGCAGCTGCCAGAAACTACTCCCTTCTTGTTGTCAAGGAGTTTCTAGTGGCCTCTGAGCTAGCCTGCACAAGTAATTAAGTTTAATATACTCAATAGGGACATACTGACCTTAGTCCTATGTCAAACCTATAGGATATATTATTCCAATGCGCAGAGCCTATTAGGGAAATAGGAGCTACACTACAATGATACATTTAAATTTTGCCGCATGCCATCTGTATTGGCCTCGGCTGCTTCTGTGTTTCAGAAAGTAATGACAAATATGTTTAAAGATCTATCTAATGTGGTTGTTTTTCAGGATGATATATTAGTGCACCCTGACACAGAAGAAAGACATGAAGGCATTGCAAATGAATGGTGTGACAGTTAGAGAAGACAAATGTATACTTGCTGTGAATGATATTGAGTATTTGGGTCACATTCTTTCTAAGGATGGTGTTAAACCTAAACCCAGCATTTTAGGAGGCATCGTTAATGCTCCCCTTTCAGTCAATAAGGACCAATTACGATCCTTTAGAGGTCTATGTGAATTTTATGTTAAATTCATACATTTTTTGCTGGGGCAGATTATATTTTGACCTCTACCTGTCAAGAACATTTTAAACTTATCATAAAGAGCATTTTAGCAGCTCTGGCTCTTCAGGCATATGTGGAGGGTCAGAATACCAATGTGGTGGTGGATGCGAGTTCATATGGAATGGGTGCTGTGCTGTCACAGACGATTTGAGATAAAGAAGTGACAATAGGATTTGCCTCTAGAAGAATGAAAGATGTGGAGTTAAGATACTCAGTGATTGAAAAAGAAATGCTTGCATGCATGTGGGGAATAGAAAAATGTAGATCTTTTGTGCGGGAAAGAAAGTTTTGGCAGAGGACGGACCATAAGCCATTAGCGGGCATTTTATCAGGCAATAAGATAAAGTAGGCTACGGCTAGACTAGCAAGGCTATCAACTAAGTTGCTAGAATTAAATTTTTCTGTACATCACAGTGCGTGTGGAAAGAACGTCAAGGTAGACTAGTTGTCTACATTGCCTGTAGAGGACAGTAGTTTGAATTCAAAAGAACAAGAGGATATTGAAAAAATGCATTATTGCGAGTGCGGAGGACACCGTGATTTGTTCAAATATGGGAGAGTGGCAGAATGCTTTGGAGAAGTAACTTGTAATGAAACAAGTTATGGCTTTTGTAACTGCTGGTTGGCCCAAAGAGAAATCGATTGATGTTGATTTACAACCCTATTGCAAAGTGGTTAATGAGGTTTCCATTGAAAATAAATTGCTGGTCAAAGGTGGCAAATTAATTCTTCCAAATCGTTTTAGACTAAGGATATTAGAAGCAGCTCATGCGGGTCATCTAGAAATGACAGCAACCAAATGCAGAATCCCCAAAAACGTTTGGTGGCCTAGTGTGGATCGTCCGGTGGAGGCATTGGTGAGGAAATGTGTACAATGTTCATACAGCGACAAACATCTTGCTAAATCCACACCTGTACCAAGACCTGTTCTGTGTTCGAATAGGGTTTGGCACAGAGTAGCTGTGGATTTTTTAAGACTTTTTCATGTACTACCTAACAACATGAAATACTTTATACTCTTAATATATCATTTGCCTAGATGGGTATAGGTGAGAGGAGTTTGGGAACCCAACACCAAATCTGTCATCCTTTTTCTACAGGACGTATTCAGTAGAGAAGGGGTTCCTGAAGAATTGTTAACAGATAATGGTGTGCAATTTATGTCAGCCAGTATGCAAGAATTCTTAACAAAAATAGGAGTGAAACATTTACGTACCCCGCAATATCACCCACGGAAAAGTTGAGAGATTCAACAGAGTATTGGTTGAGAGCATCCAAAGTGCAGTAAAAGCGAGAATTGATTGTGAAATGGCTCTTAGAGATGTGGTTTGAACATATAGAACAACTCCACATTCGGTTTCTAGGTCTGTACCATTTGAACTGATGAGAGGGAGAAAGGTAGCTTCATTATTGAATCCATTTTGGCAAATCAAAGCTTTGGGTGGTGAGTGTAGTGTATTTAATGAGGCCAACAAAACCAATTGCACTAGTGATAATGTAAATGGTAAAAGATGTGAAAGAATGAATCACCAAAGAAAGAGAAAAGAAGTGAATTACTCAGTGGGTGAGTTTGTTTGTGTCAAAGAACCATTGTTATTACAAAAATGAAAATCTAAGTTCAGGGAACATATTTGCATTGCTGACATCAAGGTTCATGCGGTGAGATTGAGCAATAGGTAGTGGTGGAATATGTCTTGTTTAGCTAAAATCAAGGAAAGCAATACTGAATTAGTCAAACAAAAAGAACCTTCAGGTACACAAATTTCATGGAAAAGTACAAGACTCAGAAAAGTTCTTAGAAAATGTTATGACTAGATTGCATAGTTGTGTAAAATACAACATGTTTTTTTTTCTTTTCTCATTTCTTCCATATTGTTTTCTCTGCTGTTTTCTTTACTAAAATGTTAAGGGGTTTTTCTTTAAAGAGGGTAGGTATGTGGTGTGTATGTGGTGTTCTTATTGTAGCTTATATTATAGAGTGGTGCATAGAATGTTTGTGCATCCTATTTACCTAGGAGCCTGTATTACATATAAATCAGTTCCTGGAATGTGTTGGAAAAAGGATTAAAACACCAGAGTCAATTGTTCTGATCCTCTGGGCCCTCAGTACCTATTTTCTACTGTGTATGTCTTTTATCAATAAACACTTGTGGAAACCATTGCCAGCTGCTGGATTATACTTAACACCACCACAATGGGAATGTTAAAATCAGTACCTGTAGGGCCCCCTTTGTTTCCTGATTGCCACACTTTTCATGGCGGTCACACCACCATGAAAAGTGTGGTGATGAGAAAACTTGTAATATGCTACGGCCCCACCAAGCATATTGCTGCCTCAAGACTGCTGAAGCACCGCCAGGGATCTATGATCCCTGGTGGTTGCAGTGGTCCCAGGGTGGCCCGACTGCCCTGGTCGTAATATGCCCTAGGTCCGTGGACGACCAGACTTATAATGAGGCCCTTTGTCTGAAGGTAGAAATCTTCACTGAGGGAAAATTCTAATTTCCTGCACTCAGAACTTTCCTGCCAAAAATCAACGGCTTCATTGAGCCATCATCCAGCGTCTATCTGAAGACGTGGAGCCCTCTTCGGCCTCAGCCTTCAGCCTTGCCATGCTGAGGATTTTTAATTCCATTCCAGATACTAATCTCAAAGGTAAAACTTGTCACTGGAACCGCTCCACCGCAGTCAACCTTAAAATTTCCATTTGCCCCCGTCAAACGCATCCAGATGACCGTGGTTGGTGTTTAATGCTCTTTGGTGAAATTTTGAGTCTTCAAATTTTTAAATTCATAATTCTGGGTCTACTAATTGGAATTTACTTGTTTTTCTGTCATTTAATTTATTAAGATTTACTCTATATTTCTAAATTGATTTGGGATTTTTCTTTTGTTGTGTTTTGACTTTATTACTGTTTGAGTACTGCATAAATACTTTACATATTTCCTCTATGTTAAGCCTTTCTGCTCTGTGCCATAGCTACCGGGGGGTTGAGTACAGGTTCATTTAGTGACTTTAAAGGTTCACCCTGACAAGGATTGTGAGTATTATTTGACATGGGCAGTTACCGCCTCAACTAATCCCTAAATTTCTCTCAAACTAGGCCCAGACTAAGCTTGATTTGTCCTTGCATCGCACAAGGCGACACAAGTACAACACAATGGCTTCAATAAGATTTACAAAGCAAAGCCCTTTGTTGTTTGTAACATTACATTACGAGCTGGTAGTCATTTCATGGGTGGACCAGGGGAGTTCCCGTGCTTCAACCCATGGATTAGAAGTAATTCCCGATTTTACAAAGGTTTGCAAACCTGGAATTGCTTCAAATCTGAAAGGCTCCCACAGGACGGTTGTAGGAAAGTGCCTCTTTCTTTTGATGATCCCCAGTGGTAGTCTTGATCACCCTAGTTTTGACCCAGTGGTATGCCTTTTTCCTCAACTCTAGGGGAGAAAGTGGACCTAGGTCTACCAGATGCTGATGTAACTTCTCATTGGTACAATTACTTAGTAGATGCTCTTTCATGATTAAATTGTAAAGCCCTTCATAGTCATGCGCATTGTTACCAGTTAACCAACCACCTAGTGTTTTCACAGAAAAGTCAACATATTCCACCCAGTACTGACTCTGGGTTTTTCGAATCTCCCTGAATTTTATCCTATATTTTACAGTGGTGAGTCCAAAGCCCTCAGTCAGGGTATCCTTTATGAGGTCATAGAACTCAGAATCTTTCTCATTCAATGTCAGGAATCTAGCCGTACATTTTCCTGAGAACAGTTCCCACAGGAGAGAAGCCCAATTTTTTCTGACTACTTTCCTAGCAGGGCAGGCTCTCTCAAAAGCAGTGAACCATTTGGTGATGTCATCGTCCTCTGGGTATTTAGGGACAATCACTTTGAGGAGTTTTGAGTCAAAGGAATCTTCTCTCTCCCTATTTACAAAATTGCTGCCACTAAAGATGGGTTCAACGCCCATCATTTTCTTTGTCTTTCTATGTCCAGGAGTTGAGCTTTTAAGTTCAATCTCCTGGTCAACCTTTCAAGCATGAGTTCCTCTGCTGAAGGGTCCTCCTCTGGCTCTGAGTGTATGTACTTGGCCACGTCCTCAGTATGATTTTCAGTAGTCTCATCTTCGTCAGATTGAGCTACTAGTTCTGGGTAATCTCTTTCAAACCTTGCTTTTCAACCTTCTAAGTATTTCTTTGTTAGCATGTTTGCCAGTATTAATACCATAACCTTTAGAGAGGGCCCTGCACCTGGCATTGCACAAATCCATGTAAGGGGTCAGGTCGAGCTCCTGATCCTGGTTATCAGTACCACTCATTATTTTTATTACAGTTGGGACCTTTTTATAAGGTTAAAACAACCTTAATCCTTTTCCTTGTCCTAACTGCAGTGAGATCATTAAACTCTAACAACTGGATACAGGGACTTAAACAAGGCCCTAACGGTTAATTTTAAAATTTCGAAAAATAGACCCCCCCAAAAAAAATACAACTGGCTAAAAACAATTTTGGATTTATTTGTGTGGTCACTTATCGACAGAGTGGTATTAGCAAACACAAAATCGTAGATCAGACCGCTGCCACCAATGTAGGAAGCTGGCTCTCCATATAGTGTACTAAAATGAAGTACACTGTGCAGAGAGTCCAGTGAGTCCCTTATTGGTTTACAGAGGCAAAAGTAGATAATACTAACACTCTATTTGTGGTAGTCTGGGCGAGCAGTTAGGCTTATCAGAAGGTAGTACTAAGCATTTGGTGTACTCACATAGGCAATAAATGAGACACACATTAAAGAATAAATCTGAGACCAATTTACAAAAATAGTATGGATTTTATTGTAATTTTTAAGATGAAGAACTTTGATTTATAGTAAATACTTTCAAAGTTCAAATTTTTCAGAGTTTGCAAAATATATAATTTGTGCGCAATTATGCAGCATTGAAGTCGATAGAGAAAAGTGTAAAAATGCTTATAAAATCAGGTCGATAGCAGGGCAAGGTCCAATGTTCTAGCAGTAGAAGGTCTAGAGCGTCCTGGATTCAGCCAAGAGCAGGGTGCAGAGGGTGGTGGTAGCTTGTGTGCTATGACGAAGGGGGCCACTTTAAAAACCACTGCACAGGAGGACTTAAATGTACGTCCGGGGAGGTCACAAGGGTCTCAGGACCACAGGAGCACAGCTGGGTCATCATTAAAAGGGCTGGTTGAGACGGGGTCAGACCAGATAGGTCATCTGGGTGCTGTGCTTCAAGATGATCTCACAGTTAGGAGATGGCAAATTGGAGAGGCAACTTCAGAACAGCTGGGCCACTCTCGATGTGGGTCTCAGGGGTCTCAACATCCCTCAATGGGTGCTTGCTTCTGGGGTAGTTGGAGTCCGGAACTCTCCAAACTAGGTGGGGAGACAGATCTGACCCCCTGGAGCTGATGTACCTCTTCTGGTTTGGGTGCTGCGCAAAGTCGCCGGGGACCAGGAAGTTGACAAACAGGGCTCAGCGGGTTTGGGTGCCTGAAGTGGTGTAGAGGAGTGATGCCTTCACTTCAAGGGAGGTTCTCAGTGATTTCTCAAAGGCTGGAGGAGCTCTGGGGTTCTTGGAGTCTTCACAGGTTCAGGATGAGACTACACAACCACGATTGTCACGTCCTTGAGGCAGCAGGCAGGGTTTGGTGCCAATTTTCTCTGCAGCAGGGGCTCAGGTCTCAGGCAGCAGTTTTTCTTTGTCCATGTCTTCTTCTTGTCAATCGAATATAAGGCTCACAGTCCGGGGATGCCACCTAAATACTAAAATTAGGGGTGTTAAAGGTGGAGCCAGGTGTTGCAGGGATTCTGCCCAAACACAGAACTATGCGCAGGATTAGAGGACCTTGGTGTACGGGGACTGAGTCATCCTACCACCATAGTACCCACAAGCCCAGGAGCGACTAGCTATAGTGTCTCACTTGTTCTCCTACTCACTCACAGAGAAACAAATGATTAGACACCCCAGAACTCAACACTCCCAGATCTCTCAGGAATCGCGGTAACAAGACACACCCTTTCGCTCTCTCTCTTGTACTTGTCCACAATAATATCTGACATAGACACGAAACAGTTTAAAATATTTCTTTTAACTAACGTGCCCTAACATGCAGTATACGTGCCGTAACAAGCAGGAAAATGCATAGTACAAATACAGTCAGCATAGCAGCTAGTCCATAGATCATGAAGGGAGATTTCATCATGGAAGGACAATAAAGCCTAACCTCCCTCCCCTTGCTAAGAAGCAGTATTATTATATATTGGAAGATCTCTGGGCTTTGTCAGCAGACCCAATACCTTAGCCTATAGATAGTAGATCTACATCATAGGTGCTTTCTCGCTCTTCTCCCTGGAAAGGTCCTTCTCCAAGTGTGTGCTACCTATTCGTGTATTCTAATAATACCAAAGTACATTGTCCAAACAACAGCTGCATCAGTATGTTTTGTCTAAGGGCTAAGGCCTGTCCAGAACAAAATAACAAGGGGTATTGTTGTTTGACCTTACTCACAATGTTTAGTCAAAATCACAGGAACCTGCAGAGAGTGAACACAGCGACAAGTTCTCATGTGAAAACAGCCCTAGAAGTTATTGCAAAAATAAAGTTGTGTAGTAATGTGCACAAAGCAGCAGGCAAGCTGCAGCGTGTTCATGCTAACTTAGAGAAAACGACAATGTCCCCATGGGCCATGTGACACCCTACCCTTGGACTGGTCGTTAGCACTGGACTAAAACAAAATTCACAGGTAAGCAGAGGCAAAGCGTCTCAGTGGTATCCAAATTAGAATATTTGTGGACCCCAAATTGTTTTTTCTCAAATTGCCAACTGGGTACCCAAAAACATATCCATTCACAGTGAATCTTCAGAGCCAAAAATGTTGCGGGAAAAGCAGAATGCCATAAACTACAGTATGTTGTCTGAACCTTCCATAGTAAAAAGGTATGCCATCCAATTAGGTAAGTCGAACGAGCACAAATGCTCCTCAAATTCAGAGGCCATAAGGAGCATATCAGGGCAACCTGCATTAACATTGATGAAACTCCGATCCAAGAGGCGCTGTGCACGAACATAGTTACTCAAGTCTGCCGTTGGTCCAAGTAGAGGATCGCACACCAGGCGCCTACCCATGGAACATTTCTGGTCATGGGCCTTCAACGGACCCATTAACAGTTCATAATCCAGGGCAGCATGTGTTGTATTGGAGAGGCAGACATCCAGGGCCTATTGAAAAGGGCACCGTAGGTAGTGGAACAGAGGTTGCACACAGGTAAAGTAGGCATGACGGAAAGTCAGCCAATAGTCGATGTTAAGAGCCTTTAATGGCATTGAACCAAAAAGTTGGCGCATCCGATCAAGGTACAGCTGCAATTTGACCCGGCTTGGCAGCTCCACAGATCAAGCAGCCATTGCGGAGCAACAGTGGAAGTACAAGTACGCCGCAAATCAGCAGGAGCACTAGTGGAAACCCTCCAAAGGCGCTGGAAAAAATAGAATAAATAAAAGCTGGGATTACTCCAAAAATAGTCTGAAAGGAGGTGACAAGTCTGGATCCCACAAGTTTAAAAAAGTGGGCAAGGCCCTCTATATCAGACGCATTAAATATTTGGTGAATTAATTCTCCAAAATGGAGTGGGAGATTTGTGTTTAGCAATGACTGAATCTCACTTGCGGTTCTCACCATTTGAATGTCTCGCGAGCTGATGTGAGAGCCACTTCTTGTTGAGACAATAGCGCTTTGAGTCTGCTTAGCTTATTGAAATCTGTTTTCAAAGTTGGAATGGAAGGTCAAAGCGAACTATCTACAATCCCATCTGGGGTGAAAACAGGACATTGCTGCAACATGTAACACGTTGTGAAACTGTTACTATATGCAGGATGCCTGCACATAAGCCGCAGCAGTTGTGATTATTCAGAAGCAGATAACTGCCGTTAGAAAGCAAAGTTAGTGCAGGAATAATAGCTGGGACCGGGGTTCCCTTTAAAAAACAAGCTAAATTAGGGGCCGAAACATTGCAAGCACCGTCAAGTTTTACTTGTTTGCAGACTAAGGAGTGTCCTACTGTTGAACCACAATCCTCCCCTGTAAGGAAAGCCTCCTTATCTGCTCATTGACACCGAAACATGAAAGGCAGGGACCGAAATTCATGAATTTAGCTACTGCTGAGGGGCTCATATCTACCAACCGGATAGTGTTTCATGCAGGCCGTAAACTGGAAGAGAGAGATATGCAGTGAAATAACCCCATGTATTAACCACACAGCTGAATCAGTCTCTGCCACTGAAAATGGTAACTGGTCTAGTTTTCCAATATGTAACATCGTATATGTGCGTCCTTCTATGACATCAATTTCTGTTTATCTGTCAAATTAAATGGTAAAAACAGTGCAGAAGCATTCAGGTAATCCCATGGTACTTTTCCACTTTTGAGTGTTTGCAAGGTCCAACCAAATTGCATTACAGAACGTAACTGATTTTGACCAAGATACAAAACAGACACTTGTTGAACAATGTCAATTACTGATGATAAAATGTTATCCAAAGTATATATACAAGAAGACAGTGTATTAATGCTGTTATCGACAACTGCAAGAACTTTATCTAAATGATCTTGATCAATTTGGTGCAGGCACACCACAGCTTCCATCTGTGATAGCTTCAAAATTCATTATATGCCGCATAAACAAAACGTTTTGGATGAGGGGATTTCGGACCCAAAAGAAAATCAGCAAGATCTGTATCACCTGATATCAGAGAAAGATGTTGTTTCACAGATGACAATGTGGAATGTTGTAACCATTGCTGACATAGTTTACCCACATAGTATGTGGTAACAGTATGGGAAAGTGGAAAACAAGGATCAGGTCCACTTTGTGTAAACCCTTTTGTGGTATTCATAAAGCGTAATTGACATGCATTTGAGTTCGTTGGCTACAATAACCATCCCAAGGGGTCAATATTGGAAGAGTTGAGAGAGCCATTCTGAGACATGACAGTTAAGTCCTTAATTGTGTAGTTGGTGTGTGTTTGCCAATAACACAATGGAGGGAGAATTTAAATTTTTAGCTGTGGCTAAACCAAAACAAGTTGTCTGTTGCACCGTCTCATTTAAAAATATGAGCTTAGACGGTATCAGGCATGCGCAATGCAATGATTCAGTTCCGTAAACTTGCCAATCTTTGGTACCCCAAATGGATTTTAAATCAACGGTGTCCTTTCAATAATCATAACCTTTCACGGACAAATCAGTTATGAAGGACAAGGAGTAGACCAATTTAATATGGGTCAGCATAAATTTGGTTCAGGTGGGTATCTTCAATTTGTTAAAATAGGACACAGGGTCAGAAAGATTGTAACTGGTGAAATACACAAATTTACTCTGTTGGGTTTTCAGGCTCCCCGGTAACAGGGTTGGGCAATGTTCCCACTGGGTATAATTAAAAAATGGTCTCTGAGCATTAGTTTTGGGTAAAAAATGATGGCCATAATGTTGGAAACAGAACAAATCAGCGTAATTTGCCGAATTCAAATACAAATCCTGAGTGTCAAAAGCAGTATAATATTATCGGAAAACAATAAATAAACAGCGTTAATATCCCAGTCATCAGAGTGTATTCCAGGCAAAACCACTTCTCCTAAAGAAACGTGGAATACATATGGAATATTCAAAGTTTTGGTCGGGCCATGGATATCGAATGGTACTTTATCCCAAACTATACCATCAACAATTGGGAATGCTGAAATATTAACTACTGCTTGATCTCTTTTCATTTTATGAGATGAAGTTTGAGGGGCCAGAACTCAATTAACCAAGTTCACAGCAGAGCGTTCAGGTAAGTAATGGCCATTAATCAACAGGAAAAACACAGTCACGAACCCAATCCATGTGAAGTGGAACACCATCGTCAGCACCATCCAGACGTATGTCCAGGGCAGGCCCAGGTAAGTCTTTTTAAACCAGGCGATTAAAAGAGAAATACGTGTAGGGGGCTCTGCCACAGATGACGATAACAAAGATGTATCAGAAGAAAAGCTATTACGGTCCATAGAGTAACCACTGGACCCGAGCTGAAACAACGGGGGCTGTTCTTCATTGGAAGGTGAACGAAATGTACTGTCAGGAATATCAATTATAACTTCAACTGGAGGAGAAGCATACTCATTATCCACAGTTGTAGATGTAGAAGGTAAAACAGGCAACGAATCAACTGAAGATTCCATCCCCCTCCATTTGTTGGGGACTAGCCGAGGAAACAGAAGCCATCAGATTCAGTGAAATATACCGGCATGGAATGCTTGCAGGCATACTATTCAGAATCGGCCATATGGTGTAGCTTGACATGCTCGATTGAAATGTAATGATTCTCCTTGCGACCAGGTAGTGGAGGCAGAATCACAGTACGGGTGCCCTTTCAGCCAAGGACTCTGACCGGTGCATGGTATGAAGGACCAAATTCTTTTTTGTTCTCCACCTAAACTTGGACCAGATCTCCAACTTTAGGAAGCCAGCCAGAAACCAGAATCAGCACAGCTGCATCCATGGAAGAGGGCAAATGGGCTTTTGCTTGTGAATCACGAGCCCTTTGTAGATCCTGTAACATAGCACAATGGTTATCTACTTCAAACATTTTAATGCCAAAGAGCATTTCGTATGGGGTCCGCCCACCCAGAGGTCTTCTAGGGAGATTATTAAGTGCACGTTGAACTCCATATAGATGAATCAACCAGCTTCGACCAGTACCTAATACTCTCGCTAGTAAAGATTGCTTTAAGTCACGGTTCACCCGCTCCACAACAGAATTGCCCTCAGGCCGATATGGAGATGAGAATTGCACCTGCACTCCCAGAGACTTCATAGCATCCCGGTAAGCCTTAGAGGCAAAAGCAGGACCTTGGTAAGAATGGAAAGGGCCACAGGCAAATGTCCCTACAAAGCCAGGCAAATCTTTTATAACAGTTTGAACATCAGCACTACGTTGCGGACAAGCCCAAAGGAATCTAATGCACGAATCCACTGCCACCAAGATATACTTAAAAGCATTATCAGATGTTAAAGGACTGCAGTGATCAAGATAAATACAGCCAAAGGGTTGATTTGAAATGTACAGTTGAGTGTGGGTTGGACGTAAAACAGTGGAAGGCTTAATCTGTTGACAAATGTCACAGGAAAGAACATATTTACGCGCCTTTTGGTACAAACCACGCCACCAAAAACATTGCTGCAAATGGGAAATAGTCGCTGTCACTCCGGCATGTGCAGAAGCAACGCCTTCATGTGCAGCCACTATTAAAGAAAGTCTGCGGTCCTCGTTGGGAATCAGCCAATCTCCAACGGATGGAATAGTTGCAAATGGAATTTAATCAGACGACAAGTGGTATGTATAACGTGAAGGGAAACCTTGGGGAAACTCTTCCCTCCTTCGGCGCAGCAATAGCCGCAAGAATATCATCATCAATTTGAGTCATAGACCTAGTGAGTGCTGCTACGGAACAAGTGGCTACTGCAGATTTGGCTGCCTCATCAGCTAGTGAACTACCAACAGTGTGTGCTCCCACACACTGATGGCCCAATGTATGGATAACATGTGTGAGTGGCAAACGTTCCTTAAGAGCAGCCACTCAGACCCAAAGCGTTTTATGCTTAACTGCGCTGCCTTTAGAATAACGAAAATCATTTTGTATCCAGAAGAAAAAGTTGTCATTGAAGGATTGTACACAGTAAAATGAATTGCACACTACAAGTGTAGGAACTTCTGGATCAGCAAATTCAAGAGCCAAAATAAAAGTACGTAGATCCGCCAATTGAGCCGTGCAATCTCCAAGAGATTGTGTGTGCACCAAGGAGGATTTAAAATCCCCATCAACAATCGTACCTGCCACAATCGCGCAGGCTGCAGAATAAGCATGTTTAGAACCAATGGCTGGCTGCGCAGACCCATCGATGTAAATAACACATTTGTACTGATCAAGAGGGAGTAATGATAAAGGAGGAGGATGAACATGTTCATATTGTAAAAACTTCTGTGTTTGTAAAGAAGGGTCAAAGATAAAGTTGACATCAACCGACATCAAAGAATTAGCCCATTGTATCGAACATGGATGCAAGGCTTTTGAATTTGGGACACTAGCCTTTGTGACTGCTTCTAAAGCAGGCATAGGTGAGACCATGAAAATGCGTTTACCCTGAACCAAAGAGCGTTGTTTCAGAATTGCCATCTGGACTGCGGTCAAACTTTTTTCAGTAGAAAAGAAACGCATCTCAGCTGGGTATACAAATGCAACTTATAAGCAATGGGGACAGTGTCCCCTTCATTGAAAGTCAAGTAAGTGAACCCTAATGCTCCTGGTACAATCCTTATGACCAAATTAGTAGTATTATCTCTCGTTAACAAGAAGTGAGTCGCAAGCAGATCAGATTGCAAAGACCTAAGTACTGCTGTATGTTCCGGAAGCCAACTGGAAGATAAGAAAGAGGGTTGTATTAACGCGTAAAGTGGCCTGATACGCTGTGCATAATCAGAAATGTAAGCTCTGCCAAAATTAAAACAAAACTGCAAAGACTGTAATATTTTAAGGGTAGAGGGATGCTGCAATTGAGCAAATTTCCCCAAAAAGTGAGGGGGCAACCCCCTACCTTCATTATTGAGTTCATAACCAAGAAAAAGTAGTGCCAGAAAGGCAATGTGTGGTTTCACAAAATTAAATTTGTAACCTAACTTCACAGAGTGTGTGACTATGCGATCCACGCGCATTAGATGCAAAGTCATATCATCATCAGTCAAATAAATGTCATTGACATTGGAGAAGGCATCAAGGTCAATCTCATGTAAAATTGAAACAATGCGTGCCACAAACACGCCTGGGCTATTCATAGATCCCATAGGCAATCTCGCATAGCGTCTCTGATTGCCTAACGCACTGAATGTGGTCAAATCACAGCTTTCCGGTGCCAAAGAATAGCTGAAAAAGCCATTGGAAATATCCAAAGTTGTTTTATATTTTTTGCGAAGAATGTTGTTTACTAGCGCAGAGCTATTTGTGTTCTGAACCGCAAAGTTACGAACATGACTGTTCAAATGTCTGTAATACAAAACTATATGATATGAACTGTCTGGCTTCAATATCGGAAAAAGAGGATTATTCATCGACGAACACAGGGTTCAATCACACCCTGGCATGCCAATTGAGTCAAAATGTCACTCACAGACGATTTTGCATCATATTTAATTGGATACTGTGGTTGGGGCTGAGGTGTAGAGCGTAAAGGAATCACATGACCAGGGGAATCCTCGTCCCAGCCCGAATGATTGCGATATAATGCCGGAGCTAAGGACAATGCCCACTTCGAGGCATAAGCCATTTTATCGTCATCAGGTACGTATTGTGAAAAACTGGGTAGAATAACATCTTCCCCTCTGCAGGAAGCTAGGACAAAAGGGGGAGGCCAATCAACCTCAGCCAATAAAATATCTTAAGAAGAAGTTAGATTCTCTCAAAAGACTGCTTTAATCGGGTGTTTAATATCACCTTCCTTTTGGAGGATTACTTCATAAAGCCTATCAGGAGTAGCAACTCGTGTATCAGCTGTTTCTACGGTAACGAAAGTGTCAGTTGCTTTCGCATGCAGATGCTGGTGGAGTGTCTTCCGCACTATGGTAACCTCCGCCGCGCTGTCAAGGAGTGTTACTGCCCAACTCCTGTTGAGGAGCAGGGTTCTCACAGTCTGAAGCATACTTTGCAGCCAAAGTGGCAACTTTTTTCTTCTAAAATGGGGCACGGTATTGAGGTGGTTCCTCCTGCTTGACTTTTACATCAAACTGGCACTGCGGGTCACGTCTTGCTTGTGTAGATTCACCTTGTCTGCGATCCTGACACCCTCCTCCGCCGAATTGTTGATCCGACGATTCCTGAAAGGAACGAGGAGAACGAGGATCAGGAAACTGAAACCTCTCGGGTGTCTTAATTTTTGAGCGGTCACGCAAATCATATCTACTTTCAGAAGCGTCAGGTGGAGGCGAACCTGCACAAGAACTAGGCTTCTGTTGTTGCTGCCACTGGTTCTTGTTCCAAGCGTTTTTAGTAAAGACTGGACGACCCTCCATATCAGGAGGGGGTATAACTTGTGGCTGAGTAAATGGTCGAATCCCCAAGCTACTGCGACCTAAAGATGTATACACATCCACAATAATAATCGGCAACTGTTGCTGCCGATCCACTTCCGCTACCGCCTCCAGGTGTTGACGTACTTGTAAGCAAACTACTTCACCTTTAATGTTGGCCTGAATCATATCGGAGACAATAGGGAACATTCCCACCAACTTCATCCCCAAATCCAGGGCTGGACCAGCCCCGTGCTCATCCTGTACCTTTTTTAAAACGTTAGGTAGAACGCTCATGGAGGGGGTGCCAAAGCACAATGTATATACCGAAGCAAACACCGTCCCCCAGGTTGTGCAGTCAGCTAAAGAGGGAATCAGACCACTCGGCAAACTCATTGTAAAGATCCTTTGTGTCTTTCAACAGGAGTCGTGTGGGGAAAAACTGCCTCAAGCTGCTCAAATTTTTGTGCAAGCCAAAACTGCAAGTCATCACGATTTTGAGGACGTTTGCCCATCACTGAGTTAATCATGACAGGACTAATCACCAGTCCACCTCCGTGTCCTGGTGGTGGAGGAGCAGCTCCAGCCGGAGCCGCCTAAAATGCACTAGCCATAAACTGTATGACTCGTCTAAGAAGATGAATTAACTGTGTATACAATTGACGCAGCTCTGTGATAGTCACATTAAAATAATGTAGATGTGGTGTAAAACCAGGCAACACTGGCCAAGTGGTCCCATCGACAGATAAGGGGCTCATTCAAACAGAAGAAACAGAGTGAGGAAGGGCGCCATTAAACCAAATGGTATGCTCCCAGGATGTCAACGGAACTTCAAGTAACGCATAAGGACAATACACCTGCGGAGGTGCAGGGTGCATATATTCATGAAACAAATTATCATTTCCATTCACTGCCAGAAATGTAACCCAAAAATAAAATACATCAAAGTGGTATGCTGGATCAGCTTCAGCCACGAAAATAATGTTTGCCCCTGCATTGGGGACTCCGTGTTGAGTTAAAAAAGCTGTAACCGCAGCGCAGTTAGTTGCCACAATTGCGACAACTTGTGCCATGTTTATGAAGAAAGCAACTAACAAAACTGCAGCGCAAAACAGGGCAAAAAAACCTTTTAAAATTCAAGCTTGAAAAACCTATAGAAATAGGGGAACCCTACAAATACAGGAGGCTAAGTCCCCCCACCACGGAGATCTCCGAGAACCGGCGAGAGGGTATTGTGGACAAGCACAAGCGCTACTCAGGGGTCTTGTGAATAAGTACCAGCCCAAACGTTGGGCGCTATTGTTGCAGGGATTCTGCACAAACACAGAATTATGCACAGGATTATAGGACCTTGGCATTATCCCCAGGCCGCCGTTACGGTTTGCACGGCGCTTGAAAGGATGACTTGCTCGTAGCTCCGAGCAGTCATGTTTTTTTCAGGAGCGACTGATTGCGTAGTATCTGGCCTATGAGAGGGGAATTGGATTCTTGTTAATATCCCCCTACAGTATATATCAATATATATGGCCTTAATTCGAATTGATTCTTTTCGTGTAGATTGAATGTCTCCTTCCTTGACTTCTGGAGTAATTTAAATCAAATAAACTTTGACTCCCATTGATTAAGGAAAAAATGTAATTGTTGGACGCGCTACCAATAAGTACTGTCTGTCCTGATGATGACCATTCAAGTTTAGTTTGGTCGAAACGCCGTCGATGCCTATGTGTGGCCTTGATTGAAGAGGACGCAATCCTTGCTATCTCTGTTTTGTGTGTAATATTTTTTCCTTAGCCACTGTTTATGTGTACACTGTCAATTGTCTTTATATTGTTCGTTGTGTAACTAAGAGAGCACCAATTTCTACTGACTGTTTTGTTTTTACATTACTGTCTTATTAAATTTTGTACATATTTGAGCTTGTGTAGGGGTATCACTTGGTAATATTATGTTTTATTGTTTTGCATAGTTTGTTTTATGTGATGTATCTCTTATATTATTTAAATTCATGCTGTATGTAATGCATTATTTGAACCTTTGTTAGGATTCTAGTCAGTGCTAGAAGGGGGCATAAGTATGCCTTATCTTAGCAGATATGGCCTGTTTTTGCTTTCTCTGTTTCATGCTGCGCAGCTAAATTGCATGCTGCCCTACATTGCATGATACTTTAGTAAATATGCCCCTAAATCTTTTTTCTATCGTACTAAAATGAGCACACCACACTAGTGATGAAGATAAAGTGGTATATCTCTCGACAGGAAAATTAGTTCAATTTAGCATTTCAAGGTGACACATTCTGGAACAGTACTGTGTCAGTATGGTGCATATCTTTACAACATTATATAAATACATGGTAATGGAAAGTAAGAATGTCATAACCAAAAAGTAGGAACACCAGGAGTCACAACAAATGTGTGTATAAATTACACAGGCCACTAGAGACGCCATGAGAATTTTGATACATCAAAAGCTTTCACCCACAAAGAGGCACTCCTAATACTTTCTGCTCAAATGCTCAGGTAGGCACTTTGCCTTGCTCACCATCACATGAGAAGTCAGTTCCCTTCACACACCCTTTTCCTTTACTTGATTCTATCACACAAATTGGAGCATGTACAACCTTCTTCACATTCCACACATTGCCGTCCATTAATTCCACCAAAAATCTCTCCACATGAACAACGTATAAAGGATCTGAAAACTATGACAGTCCCTTCCATGATTTTGTCTCAATTTCAGTGTTACCCAAACACCAACAGTAAAAATGGTCCCTATGCCTTGGAGCCCCATCCTTTACAACTCTCACATCCTTCATGCTCCCTTCACTGCAATTGCCATCCAACATTGAGCTCAACATCAACTTAGAGAAAATCTTTCTCCTTCTCATGCAGCTTTACGGTGTCCTGTTATATGGTTCCTATGAATCTAGCAGGATGGTATATATATAGAAAACATGTTAGAAATTGGGTCCCTTGTTGGCTGAGGTTTGCACCCTGTTCAATTAGAGACCACAATCCTAGTCAGGGTAAGCTAGAAATACACTTTAAATTAACCTGTGCTCACCCTCTGGTAGCTTGGCGCAGATCACGCAGGTTTAACTTAAGAGGCAATGTGTAAAGTATTTGTGTAACACACACAGTAACACAATGAAAAACCACATAAAGACTTCACACAGGTATAGAAAACTTGAGAATATTGACCAGAATGACAAAAATCCAATCAGTAGAATTTGAGATATGTATTTTAAAAGAATAAATGCAAAAACAGTGCTTTGAAGTCAATAGCTCTAGAAGGTTACTTAAGGTCACGTGGAACCGGGGTGAATCCAAAATTCAGGCCAACCTTGATTTCGAACAGGCCGACTACGAGACACCCGCAGGCCTGCTGGAAAAGTACTTTGGCTGGAGCAAAGCGTCAACGCTGAGGTCACGATGCGTTGACCTTTTCCATACAGTCGGGTCTCTGCGTCGTTGTCAAGCTTCATTGAGATGCAGTCAATGTGTTGTCATCGAGCCACACAGAGCATCGTTGTTGAGCTGCACAGACTGTAGAACTGCTGTCATCGCTATTTGGCCGATGCCCGGTGGAGCTACCTGATAGCTATAGAGGAGAGGGGCTGTGGACTTCCCCCTCGGCCGTCACCTACCCAGCCGGACTTTGGGCAGACTCTCCTTCGTCTCTCCATCCTATTTCCCTCTTACCCCTTTACCCTACCCCCTTTCCCTTCTAAGCTCCATTTAGCTCTTCTTCTACGCTCTTGAAATGTTTTTCTAGCAACTGATGTAACTTGTAACTGATGTAATTTTGTAACTTTGTGGAACCTTATGTAAAGCGCTCTGATACCTCCGGGTCTAGCCAGCGCTATATAAAACTCAAATAAATAAATAAATCGCACAGCCTCTGCATCGGCATTGAAGGGCGATGTGTCGGTTCCGATCTGCGCAAAGGTGACGATGCATCAGTTTTGTAGCAAAACAGCTGCAGAACCCACTTCTGAGGCTCAGGACTGAAAGGGGCACCTCAGCCAAGCGTAGGACTCACAGATGGCAGAGTACAGCAGCACCAGCAGAATTACAGGAAGTCGTTTGTGTCCCCAAGACTTCAGAAAACAGGAGGCAAGTCAGCAAGCCCTTGGAGTCACTCTGGGTTCAAGTGAGATTGGGTCCAGTCCTTGTCTTCAGCAGGGCAGGGATCAGCAGGCAGCTTGGCAGCTCAGTTAAGCAGAGTAGCTGTTCCTCAGAACAGTCCGTCACGGCAACGTGGCAATCTTTACTCAACATATTTCAATTGAAAGGTCACCTTCATTTTTCCCATTTCATTGCATGGAGCTTTTAGACTAAGTCTAAAAGCATGTAGGGTACTATTTGTGGCATAAGATTTAGTACGGGAGGACGTATCCCCACTAGGAGTATCCTCTCCGCCCTTGAGGCTCTGGAGGAGGTCCCCTTCTCTACGTAGCTATAGTCTATGAATCCTTACACCACAGCAGTCTTGACTTCAGCGGAGTTCTTCCCATCTCCAGTAGTGTACTGATTTGATAAGATTAGAGCCCCAGTACATATATCCAAATATGCCTATGAAGTGGGGTTTACTTCAAAGCAGCTCCTTGAACTGTATAGGTCCCCTTTCATCACAGCCCTGTCTGTCATGCTGTCTATGGAGGGTAATCAGTTATTTATGTGGGGATAGGACACAGCCTATTCAGATGTAAGTGTGAGCTCCCTCTCTCCCTTCCTGCCCAGGAAGGCTATCAGAATGCAGATTAATGTAGATAAGTTCTCTGTCACACCCCATTCCTGTGTTTGTGGCTGCCTAAAGGGAATTCACAAAGTGTAGCTGTCACCCAACCCAGACGTGTTCTGGAGACAGGTTGGAGACACACAGAGAAAGGTTAGGAGCAGAAAATTCCCACTTTCTAAAAGAGGCATTTCTAAAATCGTAATGTCAAATTCAACTTCACCATCAATGAGGATTTATGATTACATTTACAAAGATATGAAACATGAGGTAGCTACTCCTTTCTAATCAGGAACTACAGCTTAAAAGTGTTTTAAGGAATTCCCAATGGGAGGAGTAGGCCTCACAGTAGTGAATAACAGAATAACACATTTAGCTGTTTGTCACTACCAGGACATGTAAAATGTGTGGTCCCATCCTGATGATGACCTGAAACAACACAGGTCAAAATGCCATCGACAAAACCCAGCAGAATTATGGCTTCCTTGACCCTTAATATGTTTCCAACAAATTTTTGATCACAGTGTACATGTTATATACCAATTTTAAACTGCGCCATCTTGATGTTTTCTTCAGCATATAACGTGTCCCACCTTGCACCGTTCACATTGCCACAAGCACTTCATGTGCACTTATGTTTAGGATTACACTTGCAGATAATGAAATGTAATACTGCTGCCTGAAATTAATGCTTTCACTATAAACTCTAATACAGACTGCAATATTCAACTTTGGTTTCTTCCCCTTTCTTGTCTCTTTCTTGTAAATTATTTGACATTCTAAAAATTGTCTTTAAATATTACCTGTTGACACATTTAAGCATTAGAAAGCACATTTTCACATTCAAAATTAAAAAATTCATATCTCCTGTTCCCTACATTGGATTTTTGTCATTTTTCTCCCATTTTACAGGTAAAGATATTTCCTAGTTTTATTAATTGATGTTGGATTTGTATTGTGTGTTGTGTCTTACCTCTTTCATGTATTGGGGTTTTGAAATGCTTAATACACCTGACCCCTAAGTTAAGCCTGACTGCTTCTGAGCCAAGCTATCAAGAGTCGAGCAAGGATTAATCTAATGAGACTTGACTGGAGTTTCTTTGTGATTGTGGTGTTATTACCAGCTGTAGGTACCATTCTGCACCTATTTATAAACCACCTTCCAAAAATAAACCTTTTTCATTCTCACTCATTTGCTTCCCTGCCATGTCCCTTAATTTTCGGTTAAACTTCATCAGAATTGCCTTCTTTCAGCAATAAGGTTTGCATTCGCAGCACCTAGAAAACATATGACTTTTTGGCTTCTGCCTCTCAACAAATCCAAGTTTAATGGAATTTGTTTCAAACACACCTCCTATGCCATATCTAAAATACAATCTAGTGGACCCAATATATCAAGGAGTTTATCCTGACATAATTTTATTGGTCTCTCTAGTCTGGTTCAAAGATTTCTCCCTAATGTAAAAAGTAGTGAGATCATTTCAGGGTACACAACAGCTGTGCTACAAAATGTATTATCTAATTCAGGCCTTGAGCACTCAGATTGTAATGCATGTCTCACTTCATTTTCAGGAAGCTTTATTATCCATTCCTTTACAAACATGCTCTAATAGCCACAAATTTGCACTATGCCCGGGCGGAGTTAGTGTATTTGTGCTATGCAGAACTCTGCGAAGTGGCAAAAAAATCTGCAGCGCTATGCTGACTTCCACAAGTGGGTGGAGTTGCTTGCCATGCCCGTTAGCGCAATGTACGCAGCACAATGTGCGTTCTAGGGCCAGAAATCACGCGCAAATGGCATCACGCGGTTCGCATGGGCACGCCCATCTTGTTTTTTACTCTGCTTAAGGTGCTGGGGCTAACTTTTGAAACCCTCTTAATCTAGCTAATCCTACCCTTACGAAACGTATCTACCCCTAATTTTTATTTATTGCCTTACCCTGTGTCTTTGTGCTTTTGTATTTTGCGTTTTGTCTAATTTTCATTTGTGTTTTTGCGTGACTTTTGCACTTTTATATTTTTCACTTTACTTTCTTATTTTCTTCCTTCCTTCCTTCCTTCTTTTTACTTCCTGTTTCTACTTTCTTCTTCACCCCCACCCATCGCCATGGCAGAGCAGGGGAGCGGCAGCGCCAGGCCTCCCCACACCAGACCACTCGCAGCTACCTACCTCGCATTTGGCTGTGCCGCGAAGGGGTGTACCCCACACAATATTCTCAGAGGTGGAGGTGGCTGCTCTAGTTTCTTATGTGCAGTGCCACCTCCCCTCATCCCTAACAACAGGCGCCAGGTTTGGCAGTGGTTATGCCCTTCGGGAGCGTAGGCAGCGGTGGGAGAGGGTGCGCCTGGCTGAGCACCGCTCCTCTGAAGTCTGGCGCACCCAACAACAGATTTCTTATCAGTGGGCTGACATCCGGGATAGGGACCAGGACCTGCTTGACTTGCTGGGTGTGGAGGTTGTGGGACTTGGTGAGTAATAGTTATTTATTTGTTGTGTTCTATCTCTGCAAAATTTTTTCTCCCAAATAGCAAGCATGCTGCTCCCACACAGGTAAACTAATTTTATGTTACAAATATTATGTGCTCATAGAGTTGACAAGTGCTCAGCGGCGTTACTTAATCCAATTCGTTGGTGCCTGCTTGGGCTGTTTATTTAAGAAGACATGCAGAGACTCCTCTCTCCTGTCACTAAGATAGTGGTAGTTATTAGTATCAATGAGTTAGCGCATTCTCTTACTTCTCTGTGCCTTTATTTGTTTGTAGCTCGTACAGTACCAAACTCCAAGCAATTTCCCAGTGATGTGTAGTATGCATGCATCAATGCATTGAAAACAAATTGCAGAATGAGATGGCCTGTCAAAGGAGTTAACATAAGACTGAGAGATTGAGAATGAGATGAGAAGCAAAGATCATTTGTTGCAATTTATTAGTAGTTCCAAAATGTAGTTTAAGGAATTTTTAATCAGGTTAGGTTTAGGAAATTAGGAATAGGTCCAAGATACTAGTAGTACTATAGGAAATCTGATTTATAAAAGTTCAATGTTACTGCGTTTGCCTTTCCCTGACAAAATATTTTTGTGGAGATTATTATTAACTGTACCACTAATCTTATTTTATGTATTTCTTACATTAGCATCCAGGAGCAAGAAGAGTGATGGGCCTGGAGGAACCAGCGAGCCGTGCGAGTGAGCTGGAGGTGCCACTCCCTCCACAAGTGCCTTGGCAGATGGCTCTGCTGGCCTGAGTAAGTTCTCCTGTTGTTAATAATATTATTTTACATTTTTCCCTAACTTTTACTGCTTCACATTTTGAATTATTTTTCCTTTTTGTTGTGCCCGTCTCTTAATTTTTTTCCAGCTCCTCTTTGTTCTCTTTGTTTGTTTCCTGAATTCTTCTCATCACTGCACTATCCTATTTGCTTATTTTCTATAGTTCAAGTTACTGTACTTGACATGAAACTGTCTGCACTAGTCTGTCTGCTTTGTAGCTTCCTTTCTTCTGCTGTGTCAGAAAGCTTTCCTTCTCGCCTTATATCTCTTGTAGACTAGTGGCACTGTAAGATTCATGGAACCCATTTTAGGACAGGTACTACTACTCTATGGTGAAGACAGCATGCCCAAGCAATGTATTGTATGCATGTATGTTGAGAAGGCTTTCTTTTTCTTCCTCATTCTCAAACAGTAAAACAAGAGAGTGGCCATGGTCATGGTGGACCCCCCAATGTTGTATATTTATTTTAATTACAGTATATCATTTGATGACAGTGCAGCATGGCTTGAAGTATGAGGACGGCCCCATTGCATTTGCTAACCAAGATCATATGGTTGGCTTGACTACTTGGCTTTCCAAACATTGCCAACCAACAAAATGCCCAACATTATATTTTGAATTTGATAGAAGATACTCTAACCGAACTGTAGTGATGTATTGTGGTCATATTTAGCTAAAAAAATTAATAATGGGGGAGTCGTATCTGGCATCTAAAATCAAATGTGTAACATTTTTCTAGCCGCACAGAACACCAGTGCTGGAGCCGTCAGCGAGGGCGCCAGTCGTGCGAATGCAGCAGCGGCAGATGAAGGGGGGTCCCAGTGCCGGCAAGGATGGGTGGTGGTAAGTTACATTGCTTGCTAATTGACAATTAGCAATATATACTCACTGCAAGTGTGTTAAGTCGTGAACACCCCACTTTAGCGGATACAGCGTGAGTTGAGTAGTTAATGGCCTCTTTTATCCGGAACTTAGCAGACAAAGGTTGATGATGAAGATTAACAACATTGGGTTGATAAAAAAGGGAAAAATAATAAAAGGAGAAAATATGGGTGAATGCAATATGAGTGAAAGGATGCATGGATTTACTTTCTTTATGTTTATTTAATTTCAGCATTTTTTAATACGTGAGTGAAAGGATGAATAAAGGTGGGTGAAACGATGCATGGGTGGGTGAAGGATGGATGAAAGGATATGTGCTGTGAAATGATGTCTGCCTGGGTGGGTGAAAGGGTATGGATGAAAGGGTGCCTGCCTGAGTGGGTGAAAGGAATACTTGGGTGGGTTAAAGCAGGATGGGTGAAAGGATGCGTGGGTCAGCAAATGGATGTTGGTGAAAATTCATTGAGAGCAATGTTTGGATGGATGGATAAATGTGAGTGGATGGTATCAATGGTGAAAGAGTGGTTTTTGAATAATTATTTTGAGTTTTATATGAGTATCTAGGACTGCTGAATAATTTTGGGGATTTACTTTCTTTATGGTTATTTCATTTCAGCATGGGTGAATACGTGAGTGAAAGGATGCATAAAGGTGGGTGATACGATGCATGGGTGGGTGAAGGATGGATGAAAGGATATGTGCTGTGAAAGGATGTGTGCCTGGGAGGGTGAAAGGGTATGAGTGACAGGATGCCTGCCTGGCTGGGTAAAAGGAATGCTTACGTGGGTTAAAGCAGGATGGGTGATGGTAGATTTGGGGGTCTCTAGTTGGCAGAGGTAGGTACCTTTGACCAAATAGGGACCCTTGCGTCTAGTCAGGGTAAGGGGGTACACTCCTAAAATAACCCCTGCTCACCCCCTTGGTAGCTTGGCACGAGCAGGCAGGCTTATCTCAGAGGCAGTGTGTAAAGCATTTGTGAACACATACAGTAAACCAGTGACAACACTACAGATGGACACCACACAAGTTGTAGTATAAAAATAAGTATTTTTATATAGACTTAACACAAGACCACAAACGACAAAAATCCACAATACTGTACTTAAAAATGGTAGAATTAGCTTAGTTCTCTTTAGATGGTAAATGCGACACTTTGAGTTCAATGTACCTTTGGATGCGTAACGCTATACAACGAAAGTGTTGCAGGGAAGGTGATGCGTCGGTTCCTTACACGCAAGAACGGTGATGCGTCGGGTCCCTACTGCTGCGTAGGGGATGCGTCGGTTCTTCTCCGCGTGGGGAGGTGATGCGTCGGTTTCTTACTGCGCTTCCGTGGCGATGCGACCAGCAGCGCCGTGATGCGATGAAGATCCCCTGCAATGAAACAAAGATGGCGTCTTCTTCTTGATGCGACACGATGCGTGCACGCCCGACGGCCGTGCGGCGACTCAACTAATCTTCTGAGCCGCGACAGGCCCTGCGACATGCTTCTCTGGTGATGCGACGGCGTCTGCTGCGACGGCGACACTCTTCTCCAGGGATGCGGGGCACCTTGGTGATGCGATGCGACAGCGGCGGCACGCTTTCTCAGTGATGCGACGACAGTGGCTACAACGGCAACACTCTTCTCCGGTGATGCGAGGCGCTTCGGGTGATGCGATGGCGACAGCAGCAGCGGCGACACTCTTCTCCGGTGATGCGACGACAACGGCTGCGGCTGCGTCACGCTTCTTCGTCTCGAGTCACACTTCCAGCTCCCAGTGACACGCAGTCTCTCAGAAGGCCCAGCTCAACAGGAGGCACTTTAATTCCCAGCAAGGGAAGGCAGGGGAGCTGGTTGGTGAAGTCTGTTGTCCCTGAGACTTCAGCAGGAGGCAAGCTCTATCTCAAGCCCTTGGAGATCCTTTACAAGTTGATGAAAGTACACACAAAGTTCCTTTCTCCTTTCTTTGGCAGTCAGGCAACCACTGCAGGCCAATCCCCCAAACAGCACTCAGCTTAGGGATAGTCTCCTCCTCAGTTTCTCTGGTTCCTCTCCTCAGCAAAGGTTCTTCTTGTTTCCCAAAAGTGATCTAAAGTCTTGGGGTCTGGGTCCCCCTTTAATACTCATATTCTCTTTGTTCTCTGAAGGCAGAGAGGCCTTTGCCTAGTCCAAACCAGTTCTGGTCAGTCCTGGAGCACTTTGTTGACAAGACTCCTTCTTTCCTTTCACAGTGTAGGCCAGGGACATCAGACGCACCACAGGAGGTGGAGCCAGCATTGTGGAGGGAAGGCACATCCCTATTCAGGTCTCAGGTGCAACTCCTCCCACCCATCTACATGCAGATCTCTCTATTCAGCCCTGTGCTGACTCACCCTGTCTCCTGGAATCCCCCAGCCCCTGTCACTCAAACTCCAGACATGGAATACACAACCTAGCAGAGGCGGGCTTGGATAGTTACGCAAGAAAATACCTACTTTCTAAAAGTGGTATTTTCAAACACAGAATGTTAAAACCAACTTCACCAAAAGATGTATTTTAGCATTCTGAGTTCAGGCATACTAAATTCGTTTTTCTACCATGTTAACTGGGTCAGTTAGGATTATAAGATGTTATAATCAAACTGCCCATTCTGGCCTATGGGGAACAGGTAGCCTTGCAATAGTGAAAAACAAAAATGGCTGTAATTCACTATTAGGACATGCCACACACACCAGGGCATGTCCTACCTTATACTTACAATGCACCCTGCCCTTGGGCCTACCATAGGGGTGTCTGATATGAAGAAAAGGGAAGGTTTAGGGACTGGCAAGTGGGTGCACTTGTCCAGTCAACATGGCAGTCACAGACTGCACACAGGCTCTGCAATGGCAGGCCTGAGACACATTTTACAAGCTGTGTCTGTGGGTGGCACAACCAGTGCTGCAAGCTCACCCGCAGCATTTGATTTACAAGCCCTGGGCACACGCAGTGCACTGTACTAGGGTCTGACAAGTAAACCAAATAAGCCAATCATGGAGTCACTAATCCATACATCAATTTACAATAGGGAGAGCATATGCACTTTAGCACTGATCAGCAGTGGTAAAGTGCCCAGAGTCATAAAACCAACAAAAATAGGTCAGAAAAAGTACAGGAGGAAGGCAAAACGTTCAGGGATGACCCTGCAAAAAGGGCCAAGTCCAACACAACCCCCTTCCAGCCAAAACGCAGGGTAGACCAATCACTACCTTGATGGGCTTCCCTGCTTTGGGCGATAAGACCTGGACCCTGGCCCGCAACAGCAGGGGCATATTCCAGTTCTACGCCAATCTGAACTTATTTGGATCCCTCTGTCCATACTCTCAGGGCCCACCAAGCTAACCCATGGGGAACCCTTCTCCTCACCTGTGGACACCATCTGTGCAGCACCTAACCTTAACTTGCTCACAGGTGTGTCCCAACAGACAGACAGCAAGGCACAGTGGCCACTGACCGTAGTCAGTGATGAGACCCAGCCCTTATGCCTCTCAGGGTTCTCAAACCTCTGTGGTGTCAGAGAGCGGGGGGCAGTAGCCCCAGGTGCTTGGCACCCTTTGTCCACTCTCCCTCCTGTCAGGTCAGGTATGACATCCTGACACTGACCTACCAGCCCCGGGCCTGTACCCGGCGGCTGGACTGGAGACTGGGGTGGGCTTTCCCACACCCGGTCCTCCTCCTCCTTGTTGGGGCTCTGTACCCTCCCACCTGGAGAGGTACCCCCTTCCAGAATTGCCAGGGCACCTGTGGCAAGTGTCCTGCTCAATTCGCCCACCAGTTCAGGGGTTCTATCCTGCAACTGGGCTTCCAGGTCAGGGGGGACACCCTGAACCTGGTCCTCCAATCTAGGGTCTAAACCCTCCAGTTGAACCGGGGTCAGAGGCGAGGACTCCCTCCCTCTGCACCCCCTTCCAGAGTACTGCCCCCTCCCATCAGGAGCGGTACCCCCAGAAGACAAACCAGTCAGGACACTGTTTACAGTTGTCCCACCCTCCAGGTCAGACAACACCTGAACCTGGCTTCCCAACCCAGGGACTAAACCCTGCAGCTGAGCACCCCCCTGGTGCACCAGGACTTCCTTGGGAGCACGCATGCCCCCCCTGAGGGTGACACATAACTCATGTGTCATGTGACAGTCTGCCTGGCGCAGATCTCCTGACCCCTGTCCCTCTGACAGTGCGTGAAGATCTTCCAGGACAGAAGTGGTGTCACCATGGTCCTTCACCGGTGACTCAGCACTTCTGGCTGGCCCCTGACCCACTGGTTCTTCCACTGGGGACTCTTTCCCCCTCTCACCCCTCACTCTGGACTTCTGCACCCTCTCTTTAGGAGTGGCACTGCCAGACACTAGAACTGATGGAGGCCTGCTTACAGACACTCCCAGTTCACTAGACACTAGGGGATCCCCCTCAATGGGCGGCCCATCAGGACAGCCTAGGCTCCCTACCTGGTGTTCCCTTAAAGAACCATACAGGCCCTGAGACTGGGTTTCGGGCACCTTGGGGCACGCAGCCCCACACTCACTCCTTCTCCACTGAGACAGGACATGAGTCCCTACACCCCTCCCACTACCCTGGGACCTAGCTGGGCTACTCTGAACCTCTTCCCCCACCTCACTTGGTTGGGAGAAGCCTGAGCCACCTTCTTTCGGATCACCCCCAGATACCTCTTCAGATCCTCTAACACGCAGCCAGAGGTCTGCCTCCTTGGTGAGCTCCCTGGGGTCAGAGAACTCACTCTCCAACAGGTGTTGGCATAGCTCTGGAAAACAGGGACTTACAATATGCTCTCCCACAATTGGATCACACAGCCCCTTATAAGGGTTAACCAAACTATCCTTTACCTCACCATCCAGTGCCTCGCACACGTACCCCACACCACTCTCCTGAGACTGGCAAGACAGTATCTGACTGTCTCTGTCACTCAACCCACACTCTTCTGGGCGGTCTTCACACTCACACACCAGGACTTCAACCATGGGGGAACCCCTCTCCCTGCACCTCTCATCTAGAGTCAGTAGAGTGTCCCTCCCACCACTAGGACTATGAACCCCTGTGCCAGTTCCCCAATCCACCTCAGGGACACTGCGCACCACTGGAGCTACCTCACATCCTAGAGCCCCCTGGTGTATATTAACCCCCTCCTTCAAGTCAGGTGCCACATCTCTGGGTGTGTGTACTGCTCCCTCAGCACTAGCTAATTCAATTTTGCTGCCACCATCTGAGCTGGACTCCACCTCCAACTCAGCCAAGCTCACTTCTTGAGCTTCACACATTTCTTTTTCAGCTAAGGCTTGCTCTATCTCCTCGCACTCCCGGTCTAGCTGCCTCAGCCTCCGGTCACGAGCACGAATCCGAATCCTCTCTTCACGAGCCAATCTTTCCCAAAATGTTTCCTCCTCAGGGCCACTGCCCTCTTGGTATTCTGACTGGGGATCCTCCCCCTCAGATTCCTCCTCAGGGTCATCTGCTAGTGTTGCTTCCCAGCGTAGCACCTCATAGCTATGCAGGGCTGCCTCAAGATCCTGCCTTGTGGATCTCCTCTTCACAGGTAGCCCCCTCTCCTTGCAAAATACTTTTAGTTCCCTTATCTTGTAGATATTCAGGTGCCAAAAGTTGACTTCCATTTTGACAAGGCCCAACAGGTGCAACAACTAACCAGAGTTCCAAAAAACAAAATTCCAAAGGAAAACATGGAAAAATAGTATGTGGTTGCGTTTGGTCTGCACTCACTAGTAGTCTTCACCAATCACTGTACATGAGTCACAAATGCAAGTCCAGAATCCTCACCGCTGACCACCAATGTTAGATTTGGGGGTCTCTAGTTGGCAGAGGTAGGTACCTTTGACCAAATATGGACCCCTGCGTCTAGTCAGGGTAAGGGGGTACACTCCTAAAATAACCCCTGCTCACACCCTTGGTAGCTTGGCACGAGCAGGCAGGCTTATCTCAGAGGCAGTGTGTAAAGCATTTGTGAACACATACAGTAACCCAGTGACAACACTACAGATGGACACCACACAAGTTGTAGTATAAAAATAAGTATTTTTATATAGACTTAACACAAGCCCACAAACAACAAAAATCCACAATACTGTACTTAAAAATGGTAGAATTAGCTTAGTTCTCTTTAGATGGTAAATGCGACACTTTGAGTTCAATGTACCTTTGGATGCGTAACGCTATACAACGAAAGTGTTGCAGGGAAGGTGATGCATCGGTTCC
This sequence comes from Calotriton arnoldi, assembly GCA_963921515.1. Taxonomy (NCBI): domain Eukaryota; kingdom Metazoa; phylum Chordata; class Amphibia; order Caudata; family Salamandridae; genus Calotriton; species Calotriton arnoldi. The sequence goes on along the minus strand of CAWUFW010015764.1, from coordinate 94,056 downwards.
TTACACGCAAGAATGGTGATGCGTCGGGTCCCTACCTCTGTGTAGGGGATGCGTCGGTTCTTCTCCGCGTGGGGAGGTGATGCGTCGGTTTCTTACTTTGCTTCCGTGGCGATGCGACCAGCAGCGCCGTGATGCGATGAAGATCCGGTGCAATGAAACAAAGATGGCGTCTTCTTCTTGATGCGACACGATGCGTGCACGCCCGACGGACGTGCGGCGACTCAACGAATCTTCTGAGCTGCGACATGCCCTGCGACACGCTTCTCTGGTGATGCGACAGCGTCTGCTGCGACGGCGACACTCTTCTCCAGGGATGCGGGGCGCCTCGGTGATGCGATGCAACAGCGGCGGCACGCTTTCTCAGCGATGCGACAACAGCGGCTACAGCAGCGACACTCTTCTCCGGTGATGCGAGGCGTCTGCTGCGACGGCGACACTCTTCTCCGGTGATGCGAGGCACTTCGGGTGATGCGATGGCGGCAGCGGGGCACGCTTCTCCGGTGATGCGATGGCATCTGCTGCGACGGCAACACTCTCCTCCGGTGATGCAACGACAATGGCTGTGGTGGCATCACGCTTCTTCGTCTTGAGTCGCGCTTCCAGCTCCCAGCGACACGCAGTCTCTCAGAAGGCCCAGCTCAACAGCAGGCACTTCAATTCCCAGCAAGGGAAGGCAGGGGAGCTGGTTGGTGAAGTCTGTTGTCCCTGAGACTTCAGCAGGAGGCAAGCTCTATATCAAGCCCTTGGAGATCCTTTACAATTTGATGAAAGTACACACAAAGTTCCTTTCTCCTTTCTTTGGCAGTCAGGCAACCACTGCAGGCCAATCCCCCAACCAGCACTGAGCTTAGGGATAGTCTCCTCCTCAGTTTCTCTGGTTCCTCTCCTCAGCAAAGGTTCTTCTTGTTTCCCAAAAGTGATCTAAAGTCTTGGGGTCTGGGTCCCCCTTTTATACTCATATTCTCTTTGTTCTCTGAAGGCAGAGCGGCCTTTGCCTAGTCCAAACCAGTTCTGGTCAGTCCTGGAGCACTTTGTTGACAAGACTCCTTCTTTCCTTTCACAGTGTAGGCCAGGGACATCAGACGCACCACAGGAGGTGGAGCCAGCATTGTGGAGGGAAGGCACAGCCCTATTCAGGTCTCAGGTGCAACTCCACCCACCCATCTACATGTAGATCTCTCTATTCAGCCCTGTGCTGACTCACCCTGTCTCCTGGAATCCCCCAGCCCCTGTCACTCAAACTCCAGACATGGAATACACAACCTAGCAGAGGCAGGCTTGGATAGTTAGGCAAGAATATACCTACTTTCTAAAAGTGGTATTTTCATACACAGAATGTTAAAACCAACTTCACTAAAAGATGTTATAATCAAACTGCCCATTTTGGCCTATGGGGAACAGGTAGCCTTGCAATAGTGAAAAACGAAAATGGCTGTAATTCACTATTAGGACATGCCACACACACCAGGGCATGTCCTACCTTATACTTACAATGCACCTTGCCCTTGGACCTACCATAGGGGTGTCTGATATGAAGAAAAGGGAAGGTTTAGGGACTGGCAAGTGGGTGCACTTGTCCAGTCAACATGGCAGTCACAGACTGCACACAGGCTCTGCAATGGCAGGCCTGAGACACATTTTACAAGCTGCGTCTGTGGGTGGCACAACCAGTGCTGCAAGCCCACCCGCAGCATTTGATTTACAAGCCTTGGGCACACGCAGTGCACTGTACTAGGGTCTGACAAGTAAACCAAATAAGCCAATCATGGAGTCACTAATCCATACATCAATTTACAATAGGGAGAGCATATGCACTTTAGCACTGATCAGCAGTGGTAAAGTGCCCAGAGTCATAAAACCAACAAAAATAGGTCAGAAAAAGTACAGGAGGAAGGCAAAAAGTTCAGGGATGAGCCTGCAAAAAGGGCCAAGTCGAACAGGTGAAAAGATGCATGGGTCGGCAAATGGACGTTGGTGAAAGTTCATTGGGAGCAATGTTTGGATGGATGGATATGTGTGGGTGGATGGTTTCATTGGTGAAAGACTGGATGAGAGAATGCATGTAAAGCTTAAATGGTATGTTTCCAAGACAAGGGTGAGGAATACTAGAACAATGAAATAATGAATGGATAATTGCTTTACTGAAGAAACAAGGGAGCTCTTCAATCTGGATAGGGGCGTGCTCACATACCTCACTTGCTTACAATGGTTTTATTAAGGCTTTGATTAAAAGGGTTGGGATAGTGTTTCTGTCCACTCCATTGACTCACAGTATTTCTTTAAGTGCTGCAGATATTTGTTGTATCCCACCCATCATCAATCATCACCTCCCTCCCTACCCATGGCATTTTGCCAGTGCCACCCATGATGACCTAACTGCTGCAAGGTTTAATTTGTCACTGCACTGTTGGCTGTACAATGTGCATCAGCTTGAGTAGTTAATGTGGCATTTACAAAGTTTTAAATGCATGGCAATGTGAAAAGAAATGTGTGTTTCCCTTCCCTCCCAGAGCCCACTCAATCACTTCCTACCAGTACTTCACTCCTTTATTCTTTCCCAAGTTCTGTCCCCCCAGCCTCACCAAAAATTTGAAAAATCCATTCTTTGCATGCGCCACATTTTTCTAGCTAACTGGCTGTCACAGACATCCACTGGGTGGGATGGGATGGAATGGAGCTTGTGCAGCAGGTGGAAAAGGCCCGAAGCACAAGACTCCATTGAAAAATTGTTGTTTTTGATCATCCCTGCACTGTGTGGCAAGCATCATGCGCTGCCGGCCACACGATGCAGGGTTATTTAGTGGGGCACCATAGGTGCCCCCCAGGCCCAATTGTGGAGGGCCATGGGGGAAGGGGGCCCTGCTAGGGGCCCCCAATGTTGCTTTCCAACAGCCTTTCCATGACGGAAAGGCTGACATGGAATGGCTGTCGGAAACTGCCATCATAATCCCGACGGCGGAGCCGCCATCCTTAAGGGATTATGCTGTCTTTCCAACACACCGATGGACTCTTTGAGCCTGTTGGAACCACGTCAGAATCCCCCGCAGGTTTAACTCCAACCACTGTCATCCTAATTAGGCCGTCAAACTGTAAACCTACCATGTCGGGCACAGGCTTTCCGCCCGACATCATAATCAGGCCCTAAGTCTTTTTTTGATTTCATTTAGTGGCCTTTTTACTGTTACTTATATTTGTTACTGAATTAACATTATTATTTGGCGATTTTGGTTCCTATCAGTCACTGTTCCCTGCTGCTGGTCTACAGATAAGGTAAGACCAGTTTAAATTTATAATTTGGGGTTCAGTGGAAGAGGTATGTGGGTAGGTGTAGTTAGTGTAGAATAGTATATTTTTTTGTGGTAGTGTATTTTTTTGTTAGGTTATGTTTTGTAGTTACGTAGTAAAGTGAGGTAGGCCTTAGTATAATATGTGAAACGTAATTACTTCAATTAGTTATGCTTATTTTTTTATTTTTTTATTTATTTATTTACCGAGCGTGGATAACAGACATAATAATCATGGTACATAAAAACAAACGTATGGTCCTTCATAAGACCCGTTCTCCCATTTCATTAGACAATAAATAGCATAAATTCAAATTCTATTTTACATCATATATAGCCAGCATTCTGTATAACAAGACATGGATTACCTAAAATACAGTTAGAAAAGTACAAAAAATATTGCTGGATACTAGCATTGATTTAGCAGTTAAAAACAGACAGTTTGTGCAATACAAACCCCTCACTTTTCACTACACAAAGAGTAGCCTACTTTACACATTTTCGTTTGCATGTGTAACCAAAACGTAGCCCTCCCAAGACGCCCTAAATCTGCGAAGCACCCCTACCCTTTTTGCGTAGGCCTCTTCAAATTGGTAGGTCTGGTCCAACTGAGAAAGCTACTGTGCCATTGTAGGCACCTTCTGTGATCTCCAATTTTGCAGCACCAAGGATCTGGCTACCACTATGCCTATGAAAACAAAATATTGCCTATATTTTGGTAGCTGACTAGTTCCGTGAGAAAAGCCAAATAAGGCCAGCGACGTTGAGGGTAGAATATCTTTATACGTATAGTCACTAATAAACCTAAACACCTCCTCCCAGAAGTGTTGTAGTTTAGGACATGTAAAAAATATATGTATCGAGTCCCCTGCCCCTTGCGAATTGCAACGAAAACATTCATTCGGGATTGATGTAAACCATTTATGTAGTTTAAGGGGAGTATAGTACACCAGCCATCTTGAAAGAAACGACATTCTTTTGAAGTTGCTGCCCTCAGAGCCCTATTACCGAGCTCGCACACTTGTTGCCATTCCTGAATATTAAACTTACAATTAGTTTCCTGAGCAATTTTAGGAAGCATTGCCTCAACGAGACTCTTATTCGTGCCCTGGGGCAGTAACCGGTACCAATTTCCTACGCCACTTAGATTCAACTCAAAGGCTGCTTTTAGGATAATTTTTTCCGTCTCATTAACTATTTTGTACATATTTGCAAGAAAACCTGTTATCTGCCCAAAGCTTAACCAGAGATCTCGACTTTGGTGTTCAGCTTGCAATACAAATGCTTCCCACGCTATTAAGTTATAACCGGTATGAAAGTCACCTAACTTACAAAAGCCTAGATTATTATAGGACTGCAGTCCCTTTTGTGAGAGCTGAAGACCCCATAGCTCACAGTCTTGGAGAAAGGTGTATGCATGGCATGTTGGGACATTGTAGGTTTTATAAAATCGCTGCATATGATTTACAATTATATTCACAACCTTATATCTTGTCTTTTTTGGTAATTTCGTGGTGCGCAGAAATTCTGGTAGCTTAATTGCACTTTCTATTAGCATAGAACTTAATAAAAAGTTATCGAATTTCGAGGAAGGGGCTGCTAGCTGGGATAGTAAACTAACTAGCGCAGCTTGATAATAAGTAGAAAAGTGAGGCAGTGCAAGCCCCCCTGCTCTATATCTAATTGTAAAATAGATAGCTTAATCCGGGTTTTTTCTTTCCCCCATACGAACTCACGGATAACTTTATCCACTTCATTAAAATATGAGATTGGTATTTTTAAAGGAAGATTTATAAACAGAATATAAGCAAAGGGAGTATAGACCTTTTTACTAGGGAGACACGACCTACTATAGACAAAGGTAAAAGCGACCATCTTTCCAAGAGGTTTTTTATTTTATTCAGAGATTTTACATAATTTAAATGAAACAGTTGAGAGAAACCAGCTGTAACATATAAGCTTTATTATCTAATAGGTGTAAATGGCAGGAATTTTAACCCTCCAGGAAGATCAGCTTCCAGTGAATTAAATAAAAGAAGCTCCATTTTGGACTGATTAACCTTGTACCCCCCCCCCCCCCAGCTCTGTAAACACCTGGATTTCTCCAAGCGCAGACTGGATGTTTGCCTTATCTGGGTTCAAATATAAAATCAAATCATCGGCAAATAGCTTAATTTTTGCCATTCCTGTTAGGGGGGACAAAATTGATGTGTTAGAGCGGATCTTTATCGCCAATGGCTCAATAAGAAGAGAAAATAGAAGGGGGAGAGGGAGAGGGAGCAACCCTGCCTAGTACTCCGCCTTATTACCACTTCGCCCGCATGGTCTACGTTTATAATTATTTTTGCAGTGGCCCAATTATAAATACCTCTTAACATCTCTATCAGGCGGAGTGGGAAACCGAACTTCCCTAGGATAAAAAACAGGGCCTTCCAATCCACCAGATCGAATGCTTTTTCTGCATCCATCATTAAAATAGCCACTCTATCCTTCCTGGCTGAAAAATAATCGATAGCTTGAATCAGAAAAAAGGTATTCGCAGCCATCGATCTCCCAGGCAGAAACCCTGTTTGGTCGGCGTGTATCACCTGTTGCGCACATCCTGAGATCCTATTCGCCTAAATTTGCATACAAAGCTTGTAGTCTACGTTTAATAGACTTATTGGGCGATAGGAGCTCGGGTCTTTAGGGTCCTTATCCTTCTTCAAGATAGTAATCACAACTGATTCCTTAAATCTAACAGAAACAGGCAACCCATCCATGATCTGATTATACAGGAGTATCAAAAAAGGTGAAAGTTCATCTAAAAACATCTTATAGACTTCGATTGGTATTCCATCATTGCCACTTGCCTTAGCACTAGCCATTCTTTGTACAGTTTCCCTTAATTCTGAGGATGTAATCGGTTCATTCAGAGCCTTACAGTTATCCCTAGTAATCATGGGTAGCTGAACTGCAGTAAAATAATCCTCAAGAGCCAGGATGCTAACTAGCTGGGTCTCTGCATACATTTTCTTAAAGTGAGACACAAAGATTTCGGCAATTCGATCTTTGTCACTAACCAGACTTGCAGTAATGGGATCTCGTATTTGTGGGGTTAGTTGCCTACTCTGTTAAGTTTTTGTAGACCAGGCTAAAAATTTGCCAATCTGCTGGCTTTCTTCAAATACTTTCTATTGGAATGCTTTGCCCCGGAGATCTCTTTGAGAATGAAGACGTTTTTAATTGCTCTTTTGCCTTTAGTAATTCCCGCTGAAGAACAACCTCCTTGGGATCACCTGGGGGCCTAGACATTAGGTCTCCCCTAGCTCGATATACAGCATTCTGAGGTCCTTCAATCTTATGTTGCATAAGTTTATAGCGATTCGCCCTATATGCAATTGACCATCCCCTAAAAGAGGCCTTAAAAGCTTCCCAGACCATGAAACCTGATGCTGTATTAATATTCTCCTTAAAAAACCATTTTATAAACTCCCGGATTTCAGAGACCCATATTGGATCCGAAAGCAATGCTTTGTCAAAGTACCACCCAATATTATTTTTTTTTTGGGGTGGGTAGATATATTACCAATGAGACTAAAGAGTGATCTGAAAATGAATTAGAAAAAATAACTGATTCCCCTCTTACAAGGTGTTTATTTATCCAAAAAAAATCTAATCGTGAAGCTGTTTTAAATCTAGCTGAATAACATGTAAACTGAGCAAGGCCTGGGTGATCGAGCCACCATGGATCTAACAGGGTGAAGTCTTCTTTCATAATTCTTAATAGTCTAGCTTGTTTTTGGTTTTAATTGCTGTTTACCCTTATTGGATGCATCTAGGCCTAGATCTTGTATGAAGTTAAAATCGCCTCCCATAATTATAGAGCCATGGCCTTTTATCAACAAATCGTATATCTGACTCAGAGCATTAATGTAATTGAAAATTGGCCCATAGTAGTTCAGCAACACAATACCTACTCCATTAACTGAGACCTCAATCCAGATCCATATTGCTCCTTCATCCCGAATCACCTTTCCCATCTCCCAGTCTAGCTCCGAAGAAAGTAAGATACCCACTCCCCGTACCGCAGACTGTGCCGAAGCAAAGTATACATTAGCGTACTTCCTGGGCAGTGCTATATTAGGGGAGTTGGACTTAAGGTGTGTCTCTTATAGAAAGATCACTTGTGGGGAGAATGAGCCCAACCATTTTAACATTGGTCCTCTTTTTTTGTACATTTAAAAATTTACATTGCATGAAGTTACCTTTAGCGGTTGTGACATACTTCGGAATACAACATACCACCTTAACGCCACCCACAGGTATACAATATGCTCTTTCTTTAGCCAGACTTCAATTTGTACCTACTCCACTGTTAAAGCTGGCTGAAACCCCTTAGTTACGTGAAAAGCACAACATACCCCTTGCTCCTTAAGCTTACTTCTGTTACACTCCTGTTTCTTGACCATTATTTGTCTGCTATTCCCCCGCCCATTTTAAAAAAAATTCAATGCTTCTCCCCCAGCCCCACCCTCCCTCCCCTCCCCAAGCTGCCTAAGGAAGGGGATAGCCCTTCTCTCCCCTCCTCAGCCCACCCAACAGACAAAGGCGCCTTGTCTTGGCACCTGGTTGCACGTCTATCCCCTCCCCCCCTCCTCAATGCGGAGAATCATATAACTTTTAACCCCCGGAGTATCTCCTACCTAAACTGCTATCATTATCAAAAAGTGCTTGTGCATTAAGTGACGGCCCAAACCAGCTAAAGCTGGTTTTATTGGTTTAAGGCCTGCAAACCCTTAATATAGAAAAGAACAGCTCATTTCTAACAAAAAAGAAAGAATACAAATCAAATTTTGCAACACCCACTACTTATTCGAGAAGAGGTTGTTATGAGCTTTTCCAAATTCTGCATAAAACATACCAATCCAACCTCATAAGTGGGAGAGTAATAAAGTGCATTAGTGAAAGTGAACACTGTGCAAAGAGTGCAAAGTGCAGTCTAGTTTTCTGACACTACATACTTATAGTAAGAGAAAACCAAATACTTATAACAAGAGAGAATAATAGCAGCATTACCCTATACATAATCTCCAGAGAGCAGAAAAAGGTGCGAAATACAGTAGTAAGCAACGCTTACAGTTAAATTGGACAAAATGGAAAAAGTGCTTTAAATGCAAAAAAAAGGGGGGGCTTAAATGTTGATCAACTTCCAATTACTATATATAGTCTCAAAGTTCTAAGGATCATGCTCTGTTCAAATGCCCCTCTTTTCACTATTTTCCACTTGCTTGGGAAATCGTTTGTAGCAGTTCTTGAGCTTCCTCAAGAGTGGAGCAACGAAGGAACTTTCCTTTCCATAACATTTTCAGTTTAGGCTGCTGGATGATAGAGACCTATGCTCCTGCACTCTTGAATTGACCCATCATGCCCACAAAATCCCTCTGTCTACGTCCTCTGCCGCCGACATATCGGAGAACACTCTTACTTTGGCTCCATCAGGTAGAGCAATATCCCTCTTTTGAATAGCCTTGGTTAATATGGCCTCTCTAATGCGGTAGTCTGAGAAATTCACAATCATCTTCCTGGATGCTTCGCCCCCAGAAGTTTCTGAGAGGGGACTCTATGGGCCCTCATTATGATGAGATCCCCTGGTGTTTTCTCCAGAATATGTTCTCTAATGAGCGACTCTATATAAACCGAAGGATTATGCTGACCATTAAGGCGTTCACTGTCCTCCGGAATCCCTGTGAAGCGCAGATTTTATCGTCTTGCGTAGTTCTCCATCTCATCTATCTTTAGCTGTGAGGCCTGTAGTTTTTTCTGGAGAGAGGCAATATCGGAGTCACACGAGAGTGTGTGGTCCTCAATGTCAGATACACGTTGCTCCAATTCTTTAAACCGCTCTGGAATTTGCTGTACCATATTTTCAAGTTTATCTAAACGCTGATGTAGTAGAGAGAGCTCTTGAGCCTGGGAGGTTTTACAGACACGTATTTCTCCCAAAATAGTCTCAAAAAGCTGTTGCATTTGGTGCGTCAGGACCAGAGGAGACTGGGCCAAAGTAGTGCACCCCCCGGAAAAGACAGTCATGTTTACGGCCCCCTGCTGATTAGGCGAATCATGCTCTTTGGCCCTAAGGTTCATCAGGAGACTGCAGGATACTCAGTGAGACGAAAGCCCTGGGCCACCTGGTGAAAAGAGTTCTTGTGTAGGAGCGCCCCGACCTTTCGCCTGAACAGACTGTATGGGCACATCTAGATCTCTCTCTTGAGCAGACTGCCCTCTTTGCTCCAGAATATTACCAGATACCATTTCCAGAGTGGTTTCAGTGACATGAGTGATTTCTCCAGACGGTGACTGGGCTGCCGGAAGCAGCTTGATGGCCATTCGGTTTATCTTACAACTTTTAGAAAATACAGGGTAGTCTTTGGGAGGTTTGGCTGCCTCTACCATCTTGTTATTTGAATCCGTTGCTGTTCTCATAGCGATAGCCATTTGCGGGGCCCCAGCCACACTTCCATTGCTATCCATCTCCTGCTGCAAGCTGGAGGGCCATGGGACATCCCCACCCTGCCCCTTCTGAATCCTGCCTGAAACCAAGGCAATCTCCCCCCGTGCCACTGCTGCTGGTATCAATCTCTGGTGAAGACCCTCAAGAAGCCCCTGGGAAAGTGAGCGCCGGGGGAGAGGAACCAGGTAATTCAAGGTCCATTGCGGTATCTGTCTCCCCAGTCTTTTTCTGGATGGCTCTTCCTCTCCTGGTGCCAGGATTCGGGATTCCACTGCTTTTCTTTTAGCCTTTTGGGTCAACGCTGGAGGAGTGGGGGCATCTGCTGCAACTCTTACTCTAGTTCCTGCTACTGATCCCCTCAGGACCATCTGTCGCATACTTCGTAGTCCCAGCTCCCAAATGAGTAGCTCTCTCCTGATCTATATGACGCTACAGAGAACTGCACCGTAGCTCTACTGTGTTCTGCTGTGTGGACACCTGAGGTTAATCTCAGTTCGGTTCCCGTTGTACTCGCAAAGCCACAGAGCCTCCACAGCAGAAACACACACAGGGACAGTTAATGAAACGCAAAAAACTCATCAGAGAGTCTGACCTTTACCTCCCCTAGGTTCGGCAACCGACACGGTGGCCATAGGGAGCTCCTACTCAGCACTTGGTTACCTCTTGTTGCAGGGCCAGCACATTACCTCGTCACTCCACTCGTATCTTCACGGGGGTCCGGTTAATCGCGGAATGTACTCGCTGAATTATTCCTTTCCCGCTGTCATCATCGTTCTATGCCACTACGCACTCCTCCCAGGCTTGCAGGCTCACGGCTCACCATTCTCGGCCGAGCGTGACCCCGAAACAGCCTCACTGGAGAGAGGAAGGGGAGGAGTGACGGCTCTGCAGCAGGATCTCAGGCTCGCCCACTGCCGCCGCATTTCCCCTCCAATTAGTTATGCTTATGATGGGAGTAAGGCTTGTGAATGTATAATATATTGTTAGTTGGGATCCTGGGGTGTATATTTTGTTAGTGTTAATTTTTTGTGTTTTGTTACATGTCTGTTATTCGTAGAAGTGGAAGCCTTTCCTTATTTTTAGATGTGTTTTTTATTAAAAAGAACCTATTTTGGTTACATTATAACCAACATTACTTTTTAACTTTATTTTATATTTTGCATTTCCCGGAGTGGTTTTTCAATAATTGTTTTGAGTTTTATATGAGTATCTAGGACTGCTGAATAATTTTGGGGATTTACTTTCTTTATGGTTATTTCCTTTCAGCATTTTTTTAGGATCCTTTTTCTCTATTTTTTGGGATTTTTGGGGGATTGGAGAATTATCTTGGCTATCAGCTACAGAAATGTACGTTGATTTGAATTTTTTGGTAGAAATGTTTGTTATGTTTGCATTATTCTGTCATTTTAAATAAAATGTGTATTGCATTTATGCTTTATATTAGATTTTCTGTTTTGGATTTTTTGGATTGTGTTATCCTTTTGTGCTGTATGCATTTATTTATTTATTTTTTATCAAATTACTTTTATCAGTCTTACTAGATACTGATTTAAATAGTAGGTATTCTTTAGTTGGAAATTTTAAGCTGGACTGATTAATAAAGATAATGTAAATAATACTTTGAAATACATATATTGCATTGTTTTTGTTGGTTTGTGTAGGATGTGAGTTTCAGTTGGATTGTTAAGTGCTTTATAATATTGTTCTTGCTATGCTTTCCTGGTTGTGGAGGCCTTTGTGTTCTATACATTCTTTAGTATGTATAGTGGTTAGGTTTTCTGGAATGTATATGTCTTGGTACCTTCTAGGAACAGCAGGGACTTTTCTTTGGGCTTTTATGCTACTATTCATCTTTATAGACTGGGGATTCCAGGCATTTGCCATGAGAAGTGCTCAGGAACCTTTGGGAGCATTTTTTTTAGGATTCTTGCTGTGGGTTTCTGGGAAGGAGTGCTTTCTTCTCTAAGGTCCTACAACACATTTCTTGTATCTCTGTTATATTGGGGGTGGTTGTGCTCTCTATCCCTGGGGCTGATTTTTTAAAGAAAGGCAGTAGGGAGCATGACCCTCCTCTCTGAGCCTGTCCTAGTTCTCAGAGACCCCACCCCTGGGGCAGCTAATTAAAAATGGGAGGGGCAAGCAGACCCTCTCCCCAAGCCTGCAGTGACCCAGGGGACCCCATTACCCTGGCCAACAGATATATTTAAAGGAGAAGAGGGCATGCAGCCTACATTGCTGTTTCCCGGGGAGCCCACTCCTGGGATACAGTTTCCCTGCCTGCAAGAGCATGAGGAAGGAAATAAATGTGCAACTTTCTGTGTTGTGGGTATGCCATGTACTGTTAATTACCCCACACATTACATCACTCATGACATGATCGATGACATCATTGATAACATGACTACAACATCTGAAATAACATCATTGATGACAAGACTGTGCATGATGGGGGCTTGCATTGTAGTTACATTAATAGTTTCTTGAGATAACTGCAACTGGTGAATTTCAGTGCATTTGTTAGTGTAAAATAGTATGTTTTTACTGACATTTTCACATATGTATAATGTCCCTTTAACCTTTGGCTTTTTCAGTGAAGATATATATTGTGATCACCACTGAGTTATAGTTAGGATCTAGTTGCCATAGGAAATGGATTACTTTTAGTTTGCTAGAAACTTTGGCACAATTTTTATGAATCTTCACAAAGCTTTTCAAAAATAAAAATGCAGCCACTTTAGCTCCTTCCTGGAAAGTGGAGTGATCTGTAAAGAGGGAAGAAAAAAATGGGAGTCCCACAACACAATTTCCCAATGCTATTACCATTGGAATTCTTGAACAATGCTACAGCCAAAACAGCTTAACAAGATTACATAAAATTTGGCAAAAAGGTAGATCTTTATCCAGAAAGCGTGCTTTTTGTGATTTAGTGTAAATTTATTCAGTAGTTTTGTTAAATTACGGTTCATAATTTATGTATATCTGGACTGTTGGGTTCATGGAGTTCTTGCGGGTTCAAATAATAGAGTCATCTGATTGGCCTAGCAGCGGGAGCGAGAAGCCTCTGTGTGTCTCATGCTCTGTTAGGCTGGCAGCAACATGAAGAGAAATGTTGCAGCCACCATTACAGGACTTGGGTACTTGGTCCCCTTGTCCTGAAAAGTAAGCTAAAATAAATCATAATGTGACAGGCGAGGGGTAACCGGAGGCCCTAGATCTTGTAGTGGAGACACAGAGGGAATCCCGGGGTCAAAATTAAAAAAAAACTTTTTGGGGCAATGGGGCCAGGCCTAAGCATTCACAACACGTAGAATGACAGAAAGCTTTGTTGAGCAAATTGTCAATAGTACAGGAACAGAGACGGTCATCATGGACACCAACCGGGTGACATACATGTTTCTATGATGTTGTGAAGGTGCAGCACAGCACAATACCACTAATACCATATGTCCTTTCCCTTCCCTTCTAACCCCCATTGTTTTTCAGATCCATTCATACCCATATCCCTCCATTAAGAGAATACATTGATAGCATTGAATGGTTGCTTACATGGACTTTAAAATGTCAAAAATCCTTTCAAGGTAATACTCTTTTGATAGCAGATAGTTAAGGATAGCCTTACATTAGGGATCTATTGTATTTTTATCTTGTGCAAATGGTTACATCTATCGAAATATGTGTATTATGTGTTTGTTTAGATACAGAATTATTCCAGGCTCCTGAGGAGGAGGGCAGAGGAGGCCACCACCTTGCTGTGGAAGGGGAAGGAGTGACGGTTGGAACTGGTGGTAAGTCACCTTCCTTTCTCAATGGCAACTACTGCATTTGTCTTTCTTCCTTCATGTCTTCCAATTACAGTTAGGAACCCTTTTATAACTTATCTATCCTCCTATGTTCTTGGCTCATCCTCTCGTGAATTGGTGCCCAGTGTCCACTCACCAACGACTTTCCCCATTCTTCTGTTGCCGCCAGCCCAACAACGATAGCCCCATCTTCTCATGGGCCACATTTACCCCTTAGCTTCTGCCTATGTGACTACTTTTCTTGGCTTCCATTACTCTTTCATTTTCTTCCTTTCATTTACCATGTGACTAATCCTACTAGTACATGATGAGTCTGGCACCCAAAAAGTCCATAGTCAAACCTTCATCATTCTAGCCCAAGTCCGCAATGTTTATAATTTACCTTACCCTCCAGTTCCTTGCCCTATTGCCAGGGAACCAGTTTTTATAGAACATTATTTGGGGTCGAGAGTGTAGTATGGGACTAAGTGCAGAAATCAGGAAGGAGTAGGATAAGAGTAGGGCCATTGGAATTTATGATGCAGTGCCATTAATCGTTCCAAAAAAGCAGCTGCCCTGCTGTGATGACTCTATTAATGTTGCACACATATAGTCAAGTTAATTGTGCAGCATAAATGTAATGTGCCATATCAATGGCAATCAATATATTGCTTATATGTGGAATCTAATTAATTTATTATTAATAACAATAATACACATTAAGTGTGTGTTGCCGGTGTCACTTCTTGAAATCACTTCCACATGTAATCATTTTTATTTAAAAAACTTTATTTTTGATATGGTGATGATCGTGGATTAATTCATAACCCTCTCTGCTGCTGCATTACATGAAGTATGTATGGTCCTGTGACCAAGAATTACAACGAAACAATTTCCAATGGCCCTAGTTGACCAGCAATGTTCTGCTAGTGTGTGACTATATATAAACACTTGTTTGTGTACTGCAATTCATGTTCTTTTCTTCTCTCTTTGGATCATGCAGCTACTCCTGGTGTAGGACCTGTCCTGGAGGCCCACTCCTTGTGGAAGAGAAAATATGGAGGAAATTGTGGAAGAGTACCACCAGCTTGTGGTTCACGAGGAGGAAGAGGTGGAGGCGGCAGCAGCCACCATTGTCTCGGGCCGTCAGATGGAGTGATGTCATTGCCGCCACTGCAGGCAGCGAAGGGTCCCAACCACTCCATGCAACACCACCACCATCTACTGCCCTCCTCAGTAAAATTTACAGGACCTGGAGGACTTGAAGAAGGGCAATCAGGACCTTTTGAAGAGACTGGAAGCTGTGGAGGCCTATTTTCTATATGTAGGGAGTGGGACTGTTGTTTTGGGAGGTGAGGATGGGCACCATTGGGGACATGGTAGTTGGGCTCTTAGGGTTGTTAGGATGTTGCTTTTAAGGGCGTGTGGTTGGCCGGTTGTGGGAGGAGAGGATGGTAAGGATAATTGGGGAATAGGGACTGGGTACTTGCTATTTTTGGGTTTCTTGGGTGAAGGGGTGGACCAGTTGTAGAAAAAGAGTGTGAGAGTTAATTTTTTCAATGAAATGGGTTACTTTTTTATTGGAATATCTGTCTATGCATTGACATCTGTAACTAGTGACCAATAATGGGATCTGTAAACATACACCAATACAACAATTCCCTCATTCCTGAGGACTTGTTTCTTACCTGTGTAGATTAAATGATGTCTGCTACCTCTCACAATTGCCCCATCCTCAAATCAGGGTCTTCCAAGGGGCTTCATGATGCTGGTGGTCTTGGCCCAGCTCTTACAGGGAAGACATTACAGGATACAAAAGGTTCTTCTTACTGTGAATGATGTTTGTGAGGTGAACTAACCAAAGCACTCTTATTATGCATTAAAGGCAACTAGAAAACACAGAGAGGGTGGACAAGCCGAGACTGAGACCTCCAGGACAACACAACTACAGCTAGCAACTTTGCAGCTTTGAGTTATTTACTGAAGGAAGTATAATGAAACCCTCAAGTTTGCTGAGCCAGGACTCAGGAGAAGGTTACTTCAGGAGAATGCACTGGCATAGATTGTATAAAAACATTGTAGCAATTAGGTGCCTGCTGTATGATGTCCCATTCATGCCTAGGTAGGAGGGCTAGGTTGGGTAAATGTGTACATTTTCATAACCACCTCCTGTAACACATGCCGTCACTTTAAATTAACACACAACTCAATTGAACACACACAACATGAGGGAATAGGGTTAGGGGGTTTAGTGAAAGGATGGATAGGGGGAATCGGGGAGAGTTGATTACCACATCTCATCTGTTGTTGAAGGAAGTGACAGTTCAGTTATCAAATGAAAACAATCTTTTAGTCCCCAGACTCCCAAGTTATCTAATCAATTTGTTACCTATGCTTCACAGATGCAAAATAATGAGGATCCACACATTCAGAAAATGGTTAAACTTAGGAAAAGAAAAGTTATACTGTATACAATGGATGGTACATTTCCATTCTTCTGGCATTGTTCGTCTTCGGTGTAGGGGTGAATCACAAAACTGGAGTGTAAAGAGCATTCTTCTTAAAGATGGCCTGTGGAATGCAAAAATAAAAGGTCAATATTGGAGAGACAAGGAAAGCAATACGCATCATGGTGCATGAGGAACATGAGGGTGGAGGATAGGCTGGTGCAGTGGTGTTCCATTAACTAAGGCGTGAGAAGAACCAATCTGGTACCAACCAATCCCAGACAACTATCTGAATGTACCGAGCTGATCATTCTAACAGTAACAACATTTTGCTATGTCCAGTCAAGCAGACAACAAGTCAAGCACTTAATTAGAGGTTGCCATCTGAGCCACTGCTCTGCATTTTGATAATCAACACACCTCTCTCAGGTCCACAGGGTAGGCCTCTTTGAGTCATCATGTTTCCCATTGAAGCTAGTAGGCAATAGCCCTTCTTCTGGCAGTTATCATTGGTACTTTAATATTTTACCTAAAGGAGATAGAACTGTTGTGCTGAGCTAGAAAATAAAAAAATGTGAGGATTGTTATAGTCTTGCTAAATAAACTGGCTGGTCTCAGAAGAACCTAGAAATGATGTACTTAAGTTAACAAAAGGAAAATGAAAGTATATAAATCCCAGTAAAATGTGAAAGCAAGCATTAATGCAGCATGATCCCGCAACATTACATTATCAAGTCTGGTTTACCAGACCCTCCCAGCCACCACAATATAAATCATGTTTTGGTGATACTCATTGGTGCAAATAAGGTACATGTTCCAAGTGTGGTGTCCATTTATCTATATGTCTGTCTTCTCCATGGAAGCGATACTGTAGGAAGGTTGAGTATTATGTGGTGATGCTGGTTAAGCTTCACGATGCAATACTGTCACAAACCCCAAAGATGGTCCTTGGATTCACTCTAATAAATCCTTAGCTCAGTCTTGGTAGTGTAGCAAAGAGCAGTCAGGCTGTAATACAGCTACGTGTTAAGCATTTCAGAGTACCAACATGGTCGATCAGTAATTGACACAATTCAAGAGAAATCCAGCAATAATTTATATAAATATTGTTTATTTATATCTTAATTTAGACACCAAAATGAAAGGAATAACGTACATATAACTTTTGTTATAGATTTTAGAAGCAATATAAAATCAGTGCAAAATAATACAGTAAATATTTGACAATGTGATCAAAGTGAAAAAACACTATTGACAATTGGTACCCTTGCAGGGTAAAGGTGATGTGGGTCCCAGAATCAGGCCATGACAGTCAGTTGAATTTTACCTCGCCTGTGGAGCCAGGGTGCAGAGTTGTTCTGGCTGTCTCTGGTGCTGTACAGGAGCTGTGGGAGAGCTGCTTTTACTGCTTGCACTGTGCTGTGGGGATGAAGATGCAAAAACAGAAAAATGGGGTGGTTGCTGATGTCAGTCGAAGGTCGGATAGAGTTCCCTCTAGGTGCAGTGTCGAGTGAAGGGATCAGTTGTCAGACTGGTGACCGGCAATCCTTGACAGCGGTAATCCTTAAAAAGGGTACTTCGACGTCCGGTGGAGCAGAGGAACACATATATCTGCCTGTAACTTTGTGTACGGCAGGATTACAGTTCCCACAATGCACTAGACCATCTGGATTTGGGCGCTCCCTTGGAGGGCCTGATGGTGGGCGATTCTTCGGATCCAGAGAAGTGTTTTACCTGCAGTTTACATGGGACTAGTGCCACTAGTCCTAGGGGAGTCTGAGGGTGCTTCAGGCTTCCACAGGGGACTCTCTGTCTGGGGGAACCAAGAGTTATCCTAGGACGAGTCTCGATCAGGCAGTTCTTGGAACGTTGCTTTGTGCAAGTCCTGCTGTCACATATATGGGTCACTTATTTTGTTCTCTTCAATGCAGGTTGTTCAGAACTGAGATTCTGGTGTCAGGGGTAGCCCTTAAATCCTAGATTTAGAGGTGTTAGGGGTGTGGGGGCAAGTGGCTAATGGGCTGCTTGCCCCAGCTGCTAATCCACCCCTGAGGGACCACATACAGGGATGTAGGTCACCTTTTCTACCCAAAACCCACTATTCTGCTAAAAGTGGCAGAACCCATCTTTCAGTGTACAGACTGTGCTGCCCACCCTGGAGGCGTGGCTAACCTTCTCGGGGTGTACACCTCCTTGAGTACCTAATTTCCTTCCTGCCCAGGAGCAAATGTGCTTGGGGCAGTGGGAGGGCTGTATCCTCCTCTGGGAGTCAGTCCTGATGCATACCCAAGGCAGTGCAGCTTTTGACGCTCACCGTCTTGATGCGCCACTTACTAGCCTTCCTGGGAGGAAGGAGGTGTGATCTTCTTCCTGCCCAGGCCTTTGTTCCTGACTCCTGGTAGTAATCACACTGCCTGGCAGGAGGTCAGAACCCTGTATTGGCTGCAGCAAGCGTGGGCTGCCAGGCAGAGAGCAGAGAAGATTGGGCAACCAGGTGGTCAACCTCTAAGGTAACCACCTGAATGCATGCCACATCGCCCTCGACACAAGATTTGTGTCAGGGGGGAGAGGGCACATTGTTTGATACCAAACATGACATATTTAGGCAGAACATTAACAGAACTGCCAACCTCGGGTTCGCCCGGGTGCCAGCCCATGTTATCCTATGGACCGTCTATCACTTATAATGTCCTTTAATGGTAAAGGGCACTATATGGACATATAAGGTTGCACTTACTTGTCCTCACCTCTAATATACTGCATCGTGCCACGTGGGCTTTAGGAGGCCTTCCTTAGGGGTGATGGATATATATATTGAAGGCAGTACATTAGCTCTGCCGGGCTCTGTGTGGGCAGAGTTGAGTCTGTACTGCTCCTTCAGTCTGCAATAGCAGGCCTGCTGTCAGTAGTTTACTTGGGTCACTCAGGGTGGAACAAACAGTGCTGCAGGTCCTGGCAACCACTTTACCACGCATGCCCTTTGTACCATATACTAGGGACTTATAAGGGGGGTAAAGTCATTGTCAAATTGGGGTTGCCAAGTTACACATATCAGTTTTAGTGAGATAGCATTGGCACTGGGGTCTGGTTATCAGGCTTTAGTGCACAGTCAGAGGCGAGAACCAGAATCTAGCAGTTCAAATGGGGGCAAAAAATGCGAGGACATCTGCAACAAGTCCTGTTGTCTTACAGATACACAGCATAGAGCAGTCTTTTAACCCCTTCACTGCTAGGCCTTCCCCCCCCTGTGCTTAGCCTTTTTTTGGCTATTTGGGGTCGTTCGCGCTTAGGCCCCTGTAACTTTTTGACCACATAAGGTATCCACGCCAAATTTGCGTCCTTTTCTTCCAACATCATGGGGATTCTAAAGGTACCCAGGGTTTGTGGATTGCCCTGGAGGGGACACAGAAATTAGCCAAAATACAGCTAAATGTTGTGTTTTTTGGGAAAAGTGGGCAAAAAGTGCTGCAAATGAAAGCATCTGTTTTTTTTCCTGCAAATGGTATCAATAAAGGGTTTGTGGGGCTGAAATCACAATTTTGGGGGACCCACGCAAGCCATACCTCTCTGGACTCCCCCGGGTGTCTAGTTTTCAGAAATGTGTGGGTTTGGTAGGTTTCCCTAGATGGCCGCCGAGCCCGGGGCAAAAACCTCATGGGACCCCCTTGCGAAACCAGGTTGTTTTGTGATAGGTCATTTTGATGTTGCCTCAATAGGTTTTGGGCCCTTGCCTGTCGCGGGTACTTGACCCACCCAGGCGAGTGAGGTACCATTTTTATCGGGAGACCTGGGGGAATGCTGGGTGGGAGGAAATTTGTGGATCCACGCAGATTCCAGAACTTTCCCATACAGAAATTTGAGAAAAAAGTGATTTTTTTCAGCTAATTTTGAGGTTTGCAGGGGATTCTGGGTAGGAAAACGTTGGGGGGTCCACGCAAGGCATACCTCGCTGGACTCCCCTGGGTGTCTAGTTTTCAGAAATGTGTGGGTTTGGTAGTTTCCCAAGATGGCCGCAGAGCCCGGGGCCAAAAACCCAGGGGAACCCCTTGCAAAACCAGGTTGTTTTGCGATAGGTAATTTTGATGTTGCCTCAATAGGTTTTGGGCCCTTGCCTATTGCGGGTACTTGACCCACCCACGCGAGTGAGGTACCATTTTTATCGGGAGACCTGGGGGGAATGCTGGGTGGTAGGAAAATTGTGGTTTTTCTGACAACAGAATATTATGACACAGTAATGCAAGGAAAATGCGTGACTATAGTCACATTTTGAGGTTTGCATGGCATTGTGAGTAAAAAAACTTGGTGAGATCCATGAGAGGCACACCACCCAGCACTCCCCATTTTTTTTTTAACTTTACAGAAATATCTAAAGTTAGTAAATTTTCCCTAGAGACAGACTACACCTTAGCACAGAAAGACAAATGAGACAAATATGACTGCCTATCCACCTGTTCCTCAAGTACTCACACATACTGGTTGGATTTGGCACGAGGGTGAGTGAAGGTTCAGAGCTTAAAATTCTATTAACAAGAGATTTCACATAAAGGAAATGCACTGTTAATATTTAAAAGGTTAAAATCCTGAACCAATGACTCACAGCTCGTGAGCTGTAAAGCCACGGCAAGGCACCAACCTCTTTACATGCCATTCACACACCTTTTATACGTGACACACAAGACCATTCACACTGCCAGCCGCGGGCCCAGCACAGTACAACATTCACATCAACAGACAGCGTCATTCAAAGGCCCATCACTTTCATACGCCCACATGACTGACACAGCAATCACACCGGCTGGTGGTTGACATAGTGTCTGCAGTGGCGTTTGACTAGCAGAATGTGTAATGACCAGCAGCAAGTCACTACTCACACACTGCCAGACAAATGCCAGCCCACACACACTGCCAGCCAAGTACCAGCCCACGCACACTGCCAGCCAAGTGCCAGCCCACGCACACCGCCAGCCAAGCACTGGTCCACGCACACTGCCAGCCAAGCACCAGCCCAGGCACACTGCCAGCCAAGCACCAGCACACGCACACCGCCAGCCAAGCACCAGTCCATGCACACCGCCAGCCAAGCGCCAGTCCACACACACCGCCAGACAAGCGCCAATCCACGCACACTGCCAGACAAGCGCCAATCCACGCACACCGCCAGCCAAGCGCCAGTCCACGCACACCGCCAGCCAAGTGCCAGTCCATGCACACCGCCGGCCAAGCGCCAGTCCATGCACACCGTCATTAAAAAAATTTTAACAAGAAAGAAAACACAAACCAATTGCAACTAGATTCAAAACTATAACTACAAAAACAACAGCAGTAACT
This sequence comes from Calotriton arnoldi, assembly GCA_963921515.1. Classification (NCBI taxonomy): domain Eukaryota; kingdom Metazoa; phylum Chordata; class Amphibia; order Caudata; family Salamandridae; genus Calotriton; species Calotriton arnoldi. The sequence goes on along the minus strand of CAWUFW010015764.1, from coordinate 72,725 downwards.
AAAAACATCATTCTATTGCCAAACGTGAAACTGAACAACAGCTATATAAAACCATACAGACCAGGCAGTACACTATTAGACTCACAGTTGCTCCCAAAAACTCTTTTGAGTGTGATACGATCTGAAACATGTGGGCACACACAGCCCAGGATATGAAGGACAATCAGCACAGTGCATACGACTCTCCCTCCGCATACCTCTTCGCAAGCACACTCTACATCTCTTACAGGGATTGTTTTTTTGGAGGTGGGAGGAATTAAATCAGGAAAGTGGCGATCTTTCAATCTAGCCACATCCTCCACCACTCCAACTCTAGGAACACTTGCCTGTTCCACAACAACAAGGCTGCCTATCACAGACTCCTGAAACTGAACAACAGTCATCTTTGACACAGGAGAACACTCCTTGAACACAACAAAAGCATTGAAAGTTGCTAAATTGAAGAGATGGATGGCCAACTTCTTATACCAAATGTAAGCCTTACGAACAGCAGTGTAAGGTTCCAACCTCTGATCTACTCTATCGACACCACCCATGTGCTTATTGTAGTCTACAATGCACACAGGTTTGCGCACTTCAGCAACCTGACCCAAACAGTCACAGGTGAAGTACTCTCATCACGTAGTCAGCATGTACACATCCCTCCTGTCCACAAATTTCACAGCTAGCAGTTCCTCACTACGCAAGGCACTGCACTGTCCCCTCTGAAGCTTTTTGCAAACAAGCTCTTTTGGGTAACCTTTACGGTTAGAGCGGATTGTGCCACAAGCAAAAGTGTCCACTTTGAACAATTCCTTAAACAATTGCACAGCAGTGTAGAAGTTATCAAGGTACAAATGGTGGCCTCTCTTAAACAGTCCTCTAGCAAGATCCCACACAATTTCCTCGGAAACTCCAAAAGTGGACGGACAACCAGGGGGGTCAATAGTGGAATCCTTACTAGTGTGCACCCGGAAATTATAGACATATCCTGTCCTACTCTCAGAAAACATATACATTTTAATTCCTTAACGTACCCTCTTGCTAGGAATGTACTGCCTAAAAACCAAACAGCCCTTGAACAGGACCAAAGACTCATCAACAGCTATTTCTTTCCCTGGAGTATAGATCTCTGAAAATCGATCTACAAAGTGATCAAGAACAGGCCGAATCTTAAAAAGACGGTCACAGTCAGGGTGATCTTGTGGCAACGCCAAAGCATTATCAACAAAATGCAGCATCCAAAGCAAAAGTAAATAAAGATCACGACTCATAATTGCAGGAAATATGGCCGTTGCCATCAAGGGACTGGTAGAACAATATGAAGCCATGGACGGCTTCCTTATCAAGCCCATCAAAAAAGTCAAACCCAAAAACTTCTTAATCTCATCCAGATTTGTGGGAGTCCACAGGGTAGCTCTAGAGCAGGGCCTAAGTCTGGCACGGTTGTCCCTTAAAAACTGTTCAGCATACAAATTAGTCTGCTCAACAATCTCAGCCAAAAATACATCATCCATAAACAACTGAAAAAACTGTATAGGCAAAAAAATTCACAATTCACTCTACACCCTGCATCCCCATTAAAGGCAGGCAACACCGGCTGCACCATGTTTGGATCAACCCAGAGTCCAGCACTTCCAGTTGGAAGCCTTGCAGCCTCAGGCTGCAATACCGATGTCTCTTGCTGCACCATCGGCACATGAGTGTCCTCCTCTAGAACAGGCACTTCACCCGCACTGAGAGTAGCTTCATCCGCACTGAGAGTAGCTTCATCATCAGATGATTCCTCATGGACAGAAAACTCACTGCCAGAATCTTGCACTCCCTCCTCTCCCTCAGACGCACTGTCAGTCTCATAATCCTGCTCAGAGGAAGATTCAAAAAGCATACCAACCACCTGCTGAGCAGTAATTCTACGGCTAGCCATAATGCTTACTAATAAAGGTAACTTGTCAAATAAGTCAACAACAATAAATCCTTTGTAAAATAAGTAATAAACAAAATGTGACTTTATCACAAAGATCTATATACTCCAACACTATACCACTCACTTGCCAGAAGCAGCTAGACTCACCACCACCTACTCTGCACAGACACAGTAAGGACCAACAGTATCCCACTAAAAAAGAAAAGAATATTACACATAAGACAATGCAAAACACATCGCAAATAATTTCATGCTCAAAACACTAACTAAATATGCTGCTATTATGACACCACTTACAAAAAAATCATTCGTGCATGACATTAATACTCATTTGGAGTAAACACAACAAAAATGTTTTTCTTACCAAAAAAATGCAACTATGCAAAACTGCAGATCAACCACTGCCGAAACCGCAAACATGAATCAAAAGCTTTGCACTAGAATAAAAAGGAGAAATAAAACATTACAATCACATATGCAAATAATGCACTAGTCCACACACTATCCACCAGCCAAGCAAAGGTGGGCCTAAAAAGCATAAGGCCGATCTGCCTTCACGAGGAGCAGAAACAGCCAAAAAATTCACCCTCATAAAGGGGGAGCGACCCTTGCCCAAGGGGTCACTCCCCAACACCAACATTTAAAAAGCCCTGGTTTCTAGTGGCTTCTGCCCCCTTAGGGGACAGATGGGCCTGAAAACATATGGCCGATCTGCCCCCAAAGGGGGCAGAAATGGCCACAAAAATCACCCCAAAAAGGGGAGTGACCCTTGCCAAAGGGGCCGCTCCCAACAACACTAAAACAATCTGGTGGCCTAGTGGGCATACAATACAAATAATTGTTTATTTGGGCTGATCTGCCCTTCCAGGGGGGCAGAAACGGCCCAAATAAATGCTCCCCAAAGGGGCGCAACCCTTGCCTAAGGGGCCCCTCCCCAATAACATATTGCTCCCCCAAGGGGAGCAACCCTTGCCCAAGGGGCCGCTCCCCAACAACACTAAAACCCATCCCTGGTGTCTAATGGCTTCTGCCCCCTTAGGGGCAGATGGGCCTAGAATAACAAGGCTGATCTTCCCCCAAGAGGGGCAGAAACGGCCAAAATAAATAGTTCCCAAAGGGGAGCGGCCCTTGCCTAAGGGGTCGCTCCCCAAAAACATATTGCTCCCCCAAGGGGAGCGACCCTTGCCCAAGGGGCCGCTCCCCAACAACACAAACAATCCCTGGTGTCTAATGGCTTCTGCCCCCCCGTGGGGGCATATGGGCCTAGAATAACAAGGCCGATCTGCCCCCAAGGGGGGCAGAAACGGCCAAAATAACTGATTCCCAAAGGGGAGCGGCCCTTGACTAAGGGGCCCCTCCCCAAAATCATATTTAAAAAAAAAAAATCCCCGGTGGCCTAGTGGGCTCAGATTTATTTTTTTAATGCGATATGCCCCCCCCCAAGGGGGGCAGACCCATCTGAAAAAATTGCACCCCCAAGGGGAGCGACCCTTGCCCAAGGGGCCGCTCCCCAACACAAAGGCCATTTAAAAAAAAAAAAAAAGGGCATTCCTGCTGCACGATCACGCCCCATGCACGAACGTGCAGCAGGAATGCTTAAAAAGACATCGGAGGAAAGGAAAACCCTTTCCTTTCCTCCGATGCCTTTTTAAACCCCCCTCCACTCTCCCCGAGGAGAAACTTACCTCCTCTTCTCCGGATGCACTGGAAGCAAATGGCTTCCAGTGCATCAGGTATCCCCTAATGACGACAGCGCGCCTCGCGCGCTGATGTCATTAGATGACGTGGAGGGGTGCCTTCCCCGGTGGGAGCAGCTTAAAGGGCGGCCCACCGGGGGAGCGCCAGCGCTTCCCCCATGGGTGGGTGCTAGGACGGCCGGGAGCTGTCCCACGCACACGCCCACCGTGACGTTGAATGGCTCCCGGCCGTAAGACGCACGAAACGGGTTAAATCTTCACTGGCAGCCCAGAAAGAGAATGAAATAAATGGTAGGGATGAAAGACATCTTATTCTCTAACTTCTTTTTAGGAAACTGAGGTTTTCTGTGGCAGCATACTGTCACCATTTGCTCATTTCATATTCAACAGTTGAACTGAAGGTTGAATTAGTCTTTCTCAGCTTTTACTGCTCAGCCAGCTCTGGCCAAAAAAATGCTGTGTCCTCTTTGATTGGCTATCAGTGCCATGCACATTGGACCACTTCATTTCAGTTTATTATTTACAATAGGTGGTATAAGCTGCACACCAAATATAAATTATATATATATATATATTTTTTTTGTAAGCAGTCCTCAAACTCAGGGGGTTCATCAGGAGGATAATCACTGGCCAAACCTGAGATCTCAGACCAATTGCCCCTGTCATCTTCAGTTGTTTCAGGAGCACTATTATCTTTTGGCTTGAAGTGTTTGCTCATTTTAATCATCACCAATCTCTCCACATTTTGAGGTGAGAGGTTTGTCCTTCTAACTGTGACAACTGTGCCAGCTGTATTGAAAACATGCCACAAAGACCCACTGACATCAGACATGCAAGATACTTTATGGCCAGCCTGCTGCACTCTTCCCACTGTGTCCTCTTCCCATTCCCATAGTCAATGGTGGTGGCTGCTGCTGCAGAAACTGCAAGCTAATAGCACTGCCATCTGTTTAGGATGAAGGAAGCTCTTCAGAACCTTGACGTTTTGTCATTCTTTTGTCTTCTTGCTCACGTGCTTTATTGACAATCCATTTTTGTAAAATAAGACATTTGTTTCAACAAAAGCAATGAACGTGCCCAGCCCTTTTTGTATTGCGGATCTAGTGCAGATGTAGTCTTTAGAGGACTCAGGGCCTGATTTAGATTTTGGCGAATATCCCGTCTGTCAAACTGTAAATCCTGTAGGATATAATGGGATTTATATTTCAGCAGATGGGATATCCGTCACCCTTGTTGTGAAGTAACCAATCATCTGAGATCTAAATCAGGTCTCTTTTTGCCTTCTTTGATTAGTGCTTAAATGAAGGATTAAGCTCTCCACCAAAGAAGCTGTTTCTTCAGTGACATTGGTGAATGTTTTGTCCAATTTTTTCAAATGATCCTGTAGCAGATGCAGCAACAGGATTGCTTGACTCATGGTACTGTCCTTCATTCTGACTTCCCTTGTGATTATCTTGAAAGGAAGTCAAATTTGTATCAGTCATTCCAGTTTCCCACATTTTTCCACCTCCATTGTCATTGCATGGGCAGTTGCCTCCCCTCTCCCTTGAATTACATAAATGTTGATAGCCTTTTACTGCTAAAACGGGCATTACAGCATGCAGTGGGTTGAGTTCCAACATGTTGGCACCCCATTTATGAGCGCTTTTACAGGTAGTTGTTGGAATGTGGAATATTAGTAGGGGTACGGAGGTAATAGGAAATATTTTATGATAAAAAAGGACCCCAAAATGACAAATATCCAATGTAGGGAACCAGAGATATGCATTTTTTAAGATTAAAATTAAAACTAGTGTTTAGAAGCAAATAGCGCTCAAAGGGTTAAAAAAGGCTGCACTGGACCGGGACAAAGCCAAGAGTTCAGGCAGCCCAAAATGTAACACTTTTACACTTACTTCCAGAAGTGTTTTTTGATGCAGGAAAGTGGTCGACAGCACCAGCCAAGGGTTCAGAAGCTCTAGTCTAACTCTTTGGGTCTGGGACTGCAATTTCCACAATGCATCTAAGTAAAATCCAAGTGAAGCTTGTCAGCTGGAGTTGTCCTTGTTGTTGATGTTTCTGGTAGCCCTTCCAGCACTTTTCTACCTGTTGCAGTACTCATGAGTGCAGTCCTCTCTTGTGCAGCCCTGTGTCCAGCCGGGAAGTCCTTCTTCTCCAGATGTTTCTTTTGGGTCTTTGAGGGTCCACAACACCAATCGAATGTTCCAGAATCTCTGAGTTGCTCCTTGGGAAGTTGGGACTATAAGACCCCCAATGCACCTGGCCAAATCCTTAAAAGTCAATTGAATGCTGTGCAGTGGGGTTCTTCTAGTTGGAGATGATGCAGATGGAGCTCTTTTAACTTGTTGCTTACAGGGAGTCCACTCAATCAACTTTCAGAGTGAAGCAAATTCCTTTTTGGGCTGAAGACTAAAGTGTGCTGCAGGTGTAGTCCTTATGGGTGCAGTCCTCATTTGTGCAGTCCAAGGGTACAGCAGGGAAGACCTTCTTCTTCTTGTAGTTTCCAGGCAGGTATCTGAGTTGCTGGGCATCTCTCCCATATTTATCTAGTGTTCTTAGGTGACAAGCAGGGGCGCACCCCTGACCAATGGGATTCAGGGTGCCACCCTCAGGTAAGACAAATTCCTCCAAAGTGTGGCACATTCTTGCCCCAGAAAGTACTATTCCTTTAAAATCCAAAATGGAGAAGCTTTCTCCTGAAGAATACTGAGTCCCCTGTCTGGCTGGGGTTGCAGGATGTAGGGGTGAGCCTGTGTCCTATCCTAACTGTCATTCCTTCTTTGAAAACCAGTTTGACAACTCCACCCCCATCCTGCCATTTGCTCTGCTGCTGCAGATCTCCTTCCACCAGATGTTCTTTGCCTTTATGCAGGCCACTTCACACCTCATCAGAGCAGTTTGGCTCAGCCTGCCAAAGGCTGGCCAATCAGGAGAGGCTGCTAGAAGGCTAGATTGTAGCACATCATAGAGAAAGTTCTATAACTTCTTTTCATTGATAGTTATAATAAATATTACTTTGGCAAGTTGTTTTATTCTAACTATCATTTTAATATTTCGAAGTATATTTTTAGCTCACTTCTATCAATAGTTATACTTCATTAAAGAATTCCCATGTCAGCCTATGGAGCCAATGTGTTACAATGGGGAAAAACAAAACTGTCCATTTTCCCTCACCAGGGCATATAAAACATCCTGTATAGTGTCCCTGCTTATAGTTACAAGGCACCCTCCCCTTGGGGCACCCAGGGGAGACATTAGGGGTGATTTATAATAAGGTAGTTTAAGACTTTGGAAGTACCTTTAATGCCAAAGTTGAATTTGCATTAAGTTTACTTTTAAAATCAGTCTGCCAAGCAGGGCTGCCTTTAAAATACAGAAAGCAACACAGCAGTGCACACATGTAAACCTACATGCCTTACCACATACTAGGAGATTACAGGTAGGTTGACATACCAATTGTCATCACACATAATTACCATATTCCTTTTACACAGAGCAATAGCCCTGTGTCTGATTAGTAGAGTCCAGAACACAATCAGAGTCAGTTACCAGTCAAAAAATTGAGGCGTTCAGGGCTAAACGGATGACCTTCTCACAATAGTTTTTAGCACTCCAAAAGATCCTCAACTGCTTCTGGGCTTCTAATGGATGACTGGAATTAGTGCATATTCTTCAGCAGGTGATCAGTATGTGGCTGACTCCTTCCTCTGTTTTGAGAAAGCCCTGCACAATTAGGTTGATGCAGTGCGCTAAACACAGTACTCTGATATATACACGATCAGCCATGGCTTTTACTGTATTACTTCCACTGTCAGTGACAACAAATCCAATTGTGGGACCTCTGGGTTTAGACCTTGATATTAAAGTCATCCAAGATGTTGGCTGTTATATGCTAATTCTCAATGGTGAAGATCGCCACTTTTGCATTCCACTGAATGCCCTGAAAACATCAGCAGCAGCGAGACCATCAGCTAGCCCTTGCTTAACTCCCTGGAAAGAGGTTCAGTGTGAGGCGATGCACATGTAATCTGTTGCTTGACAACTGGCTCACATGTCTTTTGTGAGGAAGATAGACTGTACAGATCTCTGCTTCATTGCTCTGCGAACTCATTGCAGCATTTCATGATGCAGCGCTGGCATAGCCACTGTGGCAAAATTGGTCCTGCTGGGAGCCTTCCATTTTGGGCACAGGAACTCCACAGAGTCCAGAATGCCCACTCCTTCCACAAAAGTAAAAGGGAGGACATCAAACACTAACATTTTAGCCAGCTTCCCATTAAAGAAACAGCTTTTTTTAGTTTCCACTGGTACGGTGACTCCTTGGTTAGCATAGTCTTAATAGTGGGCTCTTTGTGTGGTGGTACTACAGCCACAATCGAACTATGGGTACCAGCAGCAGGTAGGATGCCTTGGTGCTTTGGGGTGGAAGTCGCTGTATCCTGCTAACCCTTTAGCCATGCTGAGGTTGCTGCAGGTGAGGATGGTACACTTTGAGGGAGATTTACAGGGCTGGTTTGTGTAAGGCTGCTGTTGGCATCCTCTTCCTTTTCCTGCTGGCCACCTTCTTCTATTCCTTCAGCAGCTGGTCCTCTCTCGCCACCAGCAGCTATGTTTTAAAGTGCTCTTCCCACATGATTGTCTGTAGTTTTTTTCAAATGGGAAAGTTGGTCTCCGGTATGGTAGTTCCCCCCTGGATCACCATGACAAACATTCTTGTGGCAAATGGAGCATATTGTGATGGTATCCTTATGCTGGCTAAGTGTTAATAATTCCCAAACAGGGGAGGAGAGCATTCTTAGTGTACCAAAACATAAAGAGCCGGCGTTAAAGTTAGATGGTTGTGTTGTTTGTCTTTCTGTAGGGTGTGCTGTGACTATGGTAGAGGTGGTGGTGGTGATGGCGGCTGCAGGCTTTGAGGGTCTTGCAAATATGTGGTGTTGGTGGAATCACATGCTTCTGAGCAGGTTGAATAGAAGTGAGCAGTACTTTCTCTGTGCCATTCTCCACACTGATGATTACTTGTTTGTCATCTTTATCATCACCATCTTCCTCACTTGCAAGGGTTTCAGGAACATTCCTTTTCCCTCATGTCAGCCAGGGTCCAATCCATGTCCAGATCATCAGAAGGGTACTTGGGAAGATGATGAGTACTATTTCTTTTTCTTGCTCGAGAAACTCCTTCTTTGGGGTCATCTTCTTTGCAATAGCAGTTGGCAATTAGCAGTAGGAGCATAAGCGCTTAGCAGAGGAGGACTCAGGTGTCACTGTTAGCTAATTCCTAGATACCTCTCCGTATCAGTAATGCATGTGATGTTTTGATGCCAACATCATGATCTTCTCAAATGCTTAACAATAGGGCACCCAAAGCATGCATAACTATTTTTCACATGACAACAATTGCACAGAAAAGGTTAGTCTGTGTCCCTCCAGAGCAACCCCTCTGGGTAGCAGGGAGAGCAGTACAAACAAATTAATAAATGAATTACTTGCTGGTGTCCTTCCAGTGGCATGAGATGGGACCCTTGTGGAAGGCATGCATAAAATGCATAAATAAATTAAATATTTGCTGGTGCTCCTTCGGGGCAAAGGGGGACTCTACAGAATGCAGGAAAAAATAAAATAAATATTATATTAAATAATTGCTGGTGCCCTCCAGGGTCCATTGGAACTCTATATGAGGCAGGGGGAGGTAGGAAAACATTGAATAAATAATACTTCATATAATTGTTGGTGCCCATCCAGGGTCCATATGGACTCGATAGGTGGCATGCAAAAATCAAATAAAAATATATTAAATAATTGCTAGTTCTTCTGCATGGTTCATAAGGACTCAATGGGAGGCAGGCAAAAATAGTAAAAAAATAAATTAAATAACTGCTGGTCCCCCTCCAGGGCCCACGTGGAATCTATGGGAGGCAGGCAAAAATCAATATAAAATAAAATAAATAATTGCTGTTGTCCCTCTAGCTCATAGGGACTCTATTGGAGGCAGAGGGAGTCAGGCAGAAATTGAAAGAAATATATTAAATAATTGCTTGTGCCCATCCAAAGCCAATGGGGACTGTATGGAAGGCAGGCACAAATTAAAACAACAGCAGCAATGTACTAAAATCAGCCACAAGCACACAAAAAATATCAGGAAGAATTTTAAAAATGGACTAAAATGTCATAGGTGTCTTCTAGCAATGTCTTTTATAAGTGGAATAAAAGGATAGGAGCTCACACTGGCTGTACAAAATGGTGAAAGCTCGATCATCCAACCACATAGAAGGAGGCATGGAAACAAAAACTAAATTGCCATCAAACACACACACATTCACTGGCTCCACAAAATGGTATTCCCTGCATGGCCATCAAAGAAGGAAGCAAAGAGAACAAAGACAAAATGATCACCACACAGACACACACAAATACACAAAAAAGCTACCACCGCATGGCCAGCAAGAAGGAAGCATGGAAAACAAAGAACACATGACAGCTCATGGCAGTCACCCACAATGGCTACACAAAATGGCCACTGCATCTTGGCAAAGAAGGAGACATGCAGATCAAAGTAGATATTTGCCCTGTCCTGCTTGAAGCACTCCCCCCCAGCCCCCCACAATGTGGACCTATTTACTGGAGTTAGTAGACACAGTGGCTCAAACTCAATTTAGGAATTTAGGAAGAAAATGTCTTGTATTATGATCACCCTTTCCAAATTAGATGGAACAATGTAAACAGTTATGCAGCTACTCAAGTAAAGGGGCATGGATGATCTGTATCTATGAATAGACATTTACTGTACATACTTAATTTATATGATGCACTTCAGTCAGTTTCCCAGAACTTCACTTTTGTGTGGTACAAAGTAAAGCAAGTTGGAAAACATGTCAGGATGAGATGGGCACTTGGGACAGTAATATCAACTCTCCTGCCTCTTTCCTTGCTGACTGCAAACACTGCATAAGCGATATTGATCACTCTTTTGCTCTGCTGCAGGAATGTGGAGACAAAGTGCCAATCCTGCAGCTATACAATGTCCTCCACAACTGATGAAGTAGAGTCTACTGTTTCCATTGTGGCAGGACTTTCAATAGTGGCCAAATGAAAGTCAAAGAAGAATATCAGTCTTTTGTGGTAGTCTGCCAATAGACAAATGTGCATTGTATGATGCCCACTGGATCAGGTGGATAGGCAACTTCTTATACCATGTGCAAACTTCATGACTTGCATTACATGGTTGAAGAACCTGGTCATTTTTTATCCAATCCACTCAACCATGCAGATGGGATGCCATGTTCTGGGTGGTCCCAGGGCAATGCAGCAGAATTCTCACTGAGATGCTGTTTGCAATGCAAAATCAAAAACATGTCACTGCTTATGCCCATTTCAAAACTGGTTGTTGCCCACACCATGTCACCATACAAATAGGAAAGTGCAGCTGATTTGTGCATTAGTCCCATGATGAGCAATAGCCCCAGAAATGTTTACAACTCCTCAAGTGAAGTGGGAATCCATAAGTCACCACAGGGAAAGCAACATTGCAAATTTTACATTTGCATCCCTGGAAGGGGTTGACCCTATCTGGGGGGACTGACTCCTCCCAAGAAATATATCCCTGACATATAGTTGACTCGCTCCTCAGGATCTAATAAAGAGGCATTGCTGGAAAGGGGAGACTCTCACCTTTCTAGCAATGCCTCCCTCAAACTCTGATGAAGGAAATATGTGTGATGTGACGCTGCCCTTACCTGCTCTTGAGGGAATCTATGAAGTGAGCACATGCTGATGTCACTGAGGATGGTTGATGTATGATGCAGAAGTGAATCCTCTTCGGCCCCCACAGGTAATTGAATGAGGGAAGCCTCCAGTGTAAGCACCAAAATTTCCCTCAAGATCTGCCCGCAAGATAACCCATTGATATGCTCCACTCTGTGGACGCAATGCAGAGGACATAAAAAGGTTTCTGATGTGTCCTTCTCACAGAAAAGAATCAGTTCCTGGACTTTGAGCAGTGAATGGAACTGCTTTATTCAGCAACCACAGAGAGCAACACCAAAAAAAGCCTTCCTTTGCCTAGGTTTCCTCCAATTGCCACCACCCCACACAGCATTTCACCCAGAACAGTCCCATGACATAGTTAACAATCCATTCCAGAACTCATGAAGAGCAATGTGCAGCAAGTCAAAACATAACAGTTTCCTCAGCAATAAAGGGGTCAACATATCTTAACAATATTTGTATTCACTAGGGGCCATGGTTGCATATGGAAATTACTACAGGGACAGAATCAGTAGATGGAATTGTAAACAGGAGCTGGAATTGTAATGAAAGATTAGTCATACATTGCTTCTGTTATTAGATGAGTGGAGATGGAGCAGGGAGTGAGCTCGAGTTAAATGATCACAAATTTGAAGACACATATGGAGGTTTAGGTGTGAAGCGGAGATTATAGTTAGCTGTTATGAAGATTGTGGGGGTGAGTACCTGTTAAAAATGTCAGCAAAGGATTTAGAGGATAGCACATTCATAGTTTGCAAGAGATGGGTGTCTAATTTTTAAATGGGAATGTTTTTGTCAGAGCCACCAAGCTAAACTTTCACTTGAGTACTTGCCTCTTTGCCTCTTTCCAAAAGCACTTAAAGACATTTGTACAAAGCATTTTTTGGGTCAGAAAAGGCCCAATTCTGAGAATCAGGCTGTTTGCGAACCCCAAAATACCTCATTAGTTTTAATGTGGTAGGTCGATATATGACCTACTAGGAATCTATTTGGGAATAGACAAAATTCTTACACTAGAAATACTGGGCTGCGAGTATCAAAATTGAAAATTGCGAATACCTAATTGCAAATATCTGAGAATCGCAATTTGGTACTCGCAATAATGTATGAAACTCAAAGAGTTTCATATAGCGATTCCTAGGGGGTCGCACATTGCTCTACCTCATTAATATTAACTCTTTTGCTGCTTCGAACGTTCCGCGCCAGTGCGGAACGTTCTATTAAGCGGGCGGGGCCGCGTCGGCCAACGGACGTGCGCAGCACTACCGAGGTAGTGCTCGCGACGGCCGTTGGCCGACGCACGCAGCAAAAGGGTTAATGAGGTAGATCGCAATTTGCGACCCCATAGGAATCGCTAAAATCACGGGGATGGTGGCCCGCTGGGGTCAGCAGACCACCATGTCCGTGATTGCTTTTAAATGAAGCAATCTGGGCAACTGATTACTTAATTCTTACAGATTCACAGTATGGATTCAGAAGGGAGATAGGGACTGTCGAGCAGTGTATCAACCTCCACCTAATAATTAGTAAATACACAGCTGTAAAAAAGGGCCATCTGCACTTGTGTTTCGTCGATCTCACAAGTGCTTTTGATTTAGTAAATCATGTAAAACTATTGCAGGCTCTGGCTGTGATGGGCGCTCCAAGTGACATCATTGCCTATCTGTCACAAATATACAAGCGATTAACCACAAGAGTTTGATATGTGTCTGGAGGAGAGTGTACTACCTATTTTAGAGTAACATGTGGGATTAGGCAGGGTTGTGTCCTTGCCCCACTCCTGTTTTCCCTATATATAAATGGAGTTGACGAATGCCTGCAAAAGTTAAAGGCTGACGCCCCTAGAGTTGGCAATAGCATCACCACCACTCTGCTTTATGCGGATGACGCGGTTCTGCTGTCTAGAACTGCTAACGGGCTCTAGTGCCTAATTGAGAAATTTGCTGAATATGTGCAGGAAAAGGATCTAATACTTAATCTGGAAAAAAAAAACATTCACGATGGTCTGAGGAAAAGGGAGGCCAAAGACTAGGACACACCATGTCAATAGGGTGCCCATTGCAGATACACACTCATTTTTGTACTTAGGCCTGTTATTCACATCAAAGGGCCACTGGGGACCCCACATTGACTCCTGCAAGTCAAAATTTACACAGAAAACAGAGGCCATTTTCAGATTTTCCAAACAAATGGGGAAGAAGCCAATTAGGGAAATCCTGACCCTTTACAGTAGTAAGTGCCTTACTGAAACCTGTTATGGTGCTGCTTTATGGGGAACGGCCAACCATGCCATCCTTCAGACCCAAGAAAACATCTTCTTAAGAAGATTGCTAGCCATTCCAAATACTACCTCCACATACATCGTTCATAAAGAGCTGGCTGCATTCTGTCCATCAACTGTGTTTTTTGCATTTGTCACCCCGAGTGGGACGGGTATGCCCAGACGTGGGTCCCGTGCTCTCCATGCCACTGGAATCAAGCTATCCTGGCTGAAGAGGGTGAAACCCCGAAACCGGTCCTAGGATGCTTGTTTCCAGTCCAGGGAGGACCTGGCTAGGCAGTTCGGGCTGGACTGTTCCCATGAGGCACAGGGTCAAGACTGATTTGCATATGGCTGGGTTCAAACTGGAATGGCATGGTGAGCAAAAAAACGATGGATTTAGGCCCAGATCTCTGTACTGGGGTGAATGTATGACATTGTTCTGCATTCTGTCCATCAACTGTGTTTTTTGCATTTGTCACCCCGAGTGGGACGGGTATGCCCAGACGTGGGTCCCGTGCTCTCCATGCCACTGGAATCAAGCTATCCTGGCTGAAGAGGGGTGAAACCCTGAAACCGGTCCTAGGATGCTTGTTTCCAGTCCAGGGAGGACCTGGCTAGGCAGTTCGGGCTGGACTGTTCCCATGAGGCACAGGGTCAAGATTGATTTGCATATGGCTGGGTTCAAACTGGAATGGCATGGTGAGCAAAAAACGATGGATTTAGGCCCAGATCTCTGTACTGGGGTGAATGTATGACATTGTTCTGCATTCTGTCCATCAACTGTGTTTTTGCATTTGTCACCCCGAGTGGGACGGGTATGCCCAGATGTGGGTCCCGTGCTCTCCATGCCACTGGAATCAAGCTATCCTGGCTGAAGAGGGGTGAAACCCGAAACCGATCCTAGGATGCTTGTTTCCAGTCCAGGGAGGACCTGACTAGGCAGTTCGGGCTGGACTGTTCCCATGAGGCACAGGGTCAAGACTGATTTGCATGTGGCTGGGTTCAAACTGGAATGGCATGGTGAGCAAAAAAACGATGGATTTAGGCCCAGATCTCTGTACTGGGGTGAATGTATGACATTGTTCTGCATTCTGTCCATCAACTGTGTTTTTTGCATTTGTCACCCCGAGTGGGACGGGTATGCCCAGACATGGGTACCGTGCTCTCCATGCCACTGGAATCAAGCTATCCTGGCTGAAGAGGGGTGAAACCCCGAAACCGGTCCTAGGATGCTTGTTTCCAGTCCAGGGAGGACCTGGCTAGGCAGTTCAGGCTGGACTGTTCCCATGAGGCACAGGGTCAAGACTGATTTGCATATGGCTGGGTTCAAACTGGAATGGCATGGTGAGCAAAAAAACGATGGATTTAGGCCCAGATCTCTGTACTGGGGTGAATGTATGACATTGTTCTGCATTCTGTCCATCAACTGTGTTTTTTGCATTTGTCACCCCGAGTGGGACGGGTATGCCCAGATGTGGGTCCCGTGCTCTCCATGCCACTGGAATCAAGCTATCCTGGCTGAAGAGGGGTGAAACCCCGAAACCGATCCTAGGATGCTTGTTTCCAGTCCAGGGAGGACCTGACTAGGCAGTTCGGGCTGGACTGTTCCCATGAGGCACAGGGTCAAGACTGATTTGCATATGGCTGGGTTCAAACTGGAATGGCATGGTGAGCAAAAAAACGATGGATTTAGGCCCAGATCTCTGTACTGGGGTGAATGTATGACATTGTTCTGCATTCTGTCCATCAACTGTGTTTTTTGCATTTGTCACCCCGAGTGGGACGGGTATGCCCAGACATGGGTACCGTGCTCTCCATGCCACTGGAATCAAGCTATCCTGGCTGAAGAGGGGTGAAACCCCGAAACCGGTCCTAGGATGCTTGTTTCCAGTCCAGGGAGGACCTGGCTAGGCAGTTCAGGCTGGACTGTTCCCATGAGGCACAGGGTCAAGACTGATTTGCATATGGCTGGGTTCAAACTGGAATGGCATGGTGAGCAAAAAACGATGGATTTAGGCCCAGATCTCTGTACTGGGGTGAATGTATGAATCAAGCTATCCAGGAAATTATCAAGGACTGCCTCACCCTTGAGCACGGTAAAAAAAAATCCTTGGTTGATGTATATTAATAATCTTTTAAAAGAATGCACCGAAAACATTGACTTTAATAATCCCATACAAATCCTTGACTATAGCAAAAAGGAATTAAAAACTGGGCTCATAGAATCAAGAGTATGGTTAAGAGAAGTTGAGGAAAACTCGAAACAGCTGACCATGGAGTACTGTAACAGACCCATTGGATCAGGGACACAGGCCTACCTAACTCCAGGTCACAAACACAAAACATAGATTCTATCATATAAGGTTGAGACTGAGGACCATCCACTTTCTATTAGCCTTTCCAGCCATGGGCAAGTGGAACCGAAACCTTCCAAAGTGCCCCTGTGATGGAAAATCGGACCAGACAACCTTACATTTTCTATTCTATTTCGAGATTTTTATAGAAATGTTAGGAAGAGCATTTTACGCCCATTATTTTTAAAGGAAAAACTGTACTTTTATAAAATTGCTTTTGATTTTATCTGTAATCTAGAAAATGAGAAAGTTTGCAATGCGGTGTTGGTATATACCCAAATGGCAATTAAAACAAGAAAGCTTAATTCACATCTTGAGGCTTTATTTTGCAAAGAAAATAGGATATATACTGACTAGTGATGCTTAGAGATGCTGTGTTCCTTACATCTTAGATATATTTGCACATAGGCACTTTGGGGCAGATTTACAAGCCCCTTACGCCACTTTTGCGCCGCCGTTGCGTCACTTTTGTGACGCAGCGGCGGCGCAAATCATGCGCCATGCTGCGGGGGATTTACAACGTGACGCATCTAGGGAGATGCGTCACGTTGTAAAGCTCTGCGCCACATGAAACCTGCGTCAGGTTTCATGTGGGCGTGCCGGCGCAGGGGGCGTTCCTGCGCAAGGAAGCCCCGTAAAAGTGACGCAGTGAAATCTACAAGATTTCACGGAGTCACTTTACGTCCCTGCTGCGTCAAATCCTTACGCCTGCTTCAAGCAGGCGTAAGGAGTGACGCAGCATGTTAGGTATAGGGCACCCCTGAGCAGTACTGGAGTTACGTCGCACTTGCGACACGACTCCAGTACTGCGCCACCCTTCCGCCGACAGATGCGTCACGCATCTGTTTATCCTTGCGCCATGATTGTAAATGCGGCGCATCTGTGGTGGCGCAAGGGTAAAGTTGCGTCACGCATCTGCCCTGGCGCATCCCTGCTGATTTGCAGGGATGCGCCAGGGAACGTAAATCTGCCCCCTTATGTACAAAATCACCTCTTGTATTTAACTTTTGATAGATAAAATATTATATTGTGTTTACCTATCTATAGAATGATCTCCAACTCCTTATGTGTTTTATTGTACTGATTAAGATGAATTGTGAAGAGGATTACTCTTTTTAGAATTCTTTTATGGTTGTACTATTTTTAACCGAATAAAGCTGATTTGATTTGATTTGAAATAAAGCAATCTTTTCTTTTGAAATGCAGCCCGTTTTCCTTAAAGGAAAACGGGATACGTTTCAAAACAAAAATTTAAAGTTTAATTTTAATTTTTTAAGAGTAGGCAGTGGTCCGTGGGACCACTGCCTGCTCTCAAAAAATGCTGTTTCAAACATTCACAAAGGGGTTCATTTGCGAATGGGTTATCACCTACTTGAAGTAGGTGGTAAAATGCAAATGTTTTGCGACCGCATTTCTGTCACAAAACATTCCTACATACTGATGAGATTCGGTATTAGGAAGGGACGCCCTAAACACGCCTCTTCCTAATAGCGAATCGCAAACTCATTTTGTGATTCGGTAACACTGAATCGCAAAATGGGTTTTGATACATGTAAAAAGCCTTTTTAGCGTTCGCAAATGGCCCAATTCAACGAATCGGCCTGTTTGCGAACGCTAAATAGCTTGATACATGTAGCCCACTGTTTTCTAATTGCGAATCGGAGATAATCGCAATTAGGAAATCGGTATTCATATTGTTTGTGCATCTGGCCTCAAATTCCTGATTCAAATTTATTCGGATTTAACAAGCTGTATAATCACGGAAGCTATTATCCATATTCACACCTTTCATTTTAACCCCCGAATTGATTTTACTACTGTAATCCCAGTTTGACAGGTTGGAATGAGGAATTCAGTTTTATCACACCTGAAATTTGCACATTTTCAACATAACAGACCCTCACAACGAAATACGCTGCAAGTGTGGAAATGTTATCTTAAACGAAATCAGTAATCTGGCACATCTTCAGAGTTACCTCAGCACCGAATGAGGTGCTTAGGAGAACCCGGATTAAACTGCTGTTCAAAAACTGATGAATAAAAGAACAAATGAAGTGCATACATGAAATATATGCCACGGATATAACAGGGATAAGCAAAGAGTTAACTTTGTTATGGACCATATTAAAATGCAAAAAGCATTTCACTTGACAATATTACCCGCCTGCCTTAACTTTGAGCGCAACAAAGAACACCACGGCATATTGATTTATGCAAGAACGTTCTCCTGGAATCACTTTAGAATGAAGGCGCAGGGCAGACGTCATTTTATCCTTGGAATGGAGTTTACAACAGGAAGACCCCAACGCTCAATGCTAACCTAAAGTATCATGCACTTACGACAAAATACATTTACTGAATATGCAGCTGAAGTCCCGGCACTTTTTAATGTATTTCTGAATGTCGTGTAGCTTGTTATTGTGAATAACTGCTTTTACCTGCTGCGAAGACAGTGTCCACTCAGTTTTGTTTGTGTTCAAATCTTATTTGTCGTTATGGAAACAGAGGCTCCATTAGGCTTCCTGTTGCTCACTAACTGCAGACGATGTTTCTTTAAGTGTTCCGCAGCAAGATTAGAGAGACACCAGGAGTTCGCTTGAGCCAGGTCATCACCATAACTACGGTTTCCAAACGTAAATGGACATCTCGGATGCCAAGCATGCTGAATGGGAATGGCTTGTATAAACTATTATTCTTTATTGGGGGGACTCTCGAAAAAGCATCCTGCACAATTTAGTGGCGCTCAAATTGTTTTCGATTACACATCCCGCTTTAGTGCAGCCGTACCCTTCCTTTTGCTTCGATTGTCTGGCCATATTCAAAAGTATTGAAGCGCCGGCATGGACACGCTTTCTCAAGT
This sequence comes from Calotriton arnoldi, assembly GCA_963921515.1. Classification (NCBI taxonomy): domain Eukaryota; kingdom Metazoa; phylum Chordata; class Amphibia; order Caudata; family Salamandridae; genus Calotriton; species Calotriton arnoldi. The sequence goes on along the minus strand of CAWUFW010015764.1, from coordinate 53,881 downwards.
ACCGTAAGAATGCCACTCATTTCAGCAGTGTTATTTTCAGAAACGATCTGTTATGGTTAGTTCAACTACCTTCAATCTCCGCAAATGCTAAATGACATACATTTGGTAACATTAGGATACATTTTCCAAGAGTTTTACTGCTTGATTCAAGCCGGACGTGTTCATTTTGGTTCCTTCAAATAATATATTTTGCAAGCCTGCTTTAGTGATCCTTACATCTTTTATTTAGACTCAAACTGATATGAACAAATTACCTTTAATTTGTCTCGTGTGAAAAATGAAATCGACTTCCTTTGTAATAAGAATAGGTTTATTGTTAGATATATTAAAATCGTTGCAATATGCAAGAGTCATACTAAAAAACGAATACTTTGCTAAACCTGAGCAATGTGCAAAAGATTGGAATAAAAATGTAGTGCTTCTTAAGGCATAGGTTATAGAACGGTAGCCGAAGGTACAAGTGCAAGTAGAGTTGTATACATTTGGGGTGTTTGCTTGTGCTAGTCTCAGTTGAGTCTGTGGTCCAGAGGAGGAAGACTAAGGATCAAGTTGCTGGGGAGGTAAGTTGGTTTATGTCCAGAGATGATTGTGAACATCTCTCTCTGAGGGCCCTTTCAACGCCCTGAATGTACTTTACAGTTCACAAGATTGATCTATGGTCTGAAGAGTAAAGGGGGGGGCAGAATGACTTCCCCAGAGGTGCGCACCCCGTGCAGATACCATTGCGGGAGGAGGTATTTTCGCCATATGTCTAAATGGTCTGGCATGGGCAGAGTGTGAGCCAGGTTTTCAATTGCGAGGCCACATAGCCGGCAGGTCATGTCCCCTTCAAATCTTAGCCACGGTCTCTTATGCGGTTGGGACGGTAAATTGCCCAGATGGCAAGACAAAAATTTATCCTTGGGTTTAAATCTTGCCCAGGTACTGCTGCGGTCTCAAGATCTTATTGCTATTTAGTATGGCCCAGGTGTGGGAGCGTTTTGCTAGGTCTGCCCTGTCTTACAATTTTTTAAAATTGACTGTGGCTTACTGCAGCTGCCCAAAGTTCAGACAGTCCTACCAAATCGATTGTTCCATTGTGATATTCACAAGCTGGTGAACGTGATTTCTTTGTGATCTCCTCCCAGATGTGATAGCTAATGGAGTTTTCCTCAGAGTTTTTGAACTTGTGGCAAAAGATGACAAAGGCTGAATGTCTGGCATGGAACTGCTTTGTCAGCCCGAACTAGAGCCTGATCTGGGCTGGTGAAGTACTCTGGGGTAGCTGGAAGATGTGTCTATATATGCGGACTATTGTCATGTCCAAGACCGATGTATCTCTGCCTCGAAGCACCTAGCTTCTGTAGGCCACAGTGGGAACCTCCTTTGCTCTGGAGATTTCAAGAATTGGGCTGAATGAGTGTCTGTTCCAGTTCTTAAATATACCAGCTTTACCAGCCGCGAGGCCGACCCCTTTCCTTTTGATTTTCTGCTTGTATTACTTGAAAGAGCCATTGTTGTCGAATAGGAGACTCGGGTACTTGCAGCAAGTTGTTTCCTCAATCATGCTCCGGCCGAGGCACCAGCTGACCTTCCCTTTAAAAGGCTTCGCAGCAAAGATCATGATTTTGTGATTTTCAGCTGCTTATTTTCAGCCCATTCGCTGCAACATTGGCCTCAGCCGCACATGGCAGACTCCCTCCCTGGGCCCGCTCTGAGATCTGGTCCCAGATGATCAGCCCCCGGGTTGTGCATGGTTGTATCTGAGCTGGCTTGTGAATTAAAGTGACTTCCGGGATGTCTGAGCCGAATATATGTCGATACACCGCAATGCAAAACAACGCATACTTTTACCACAAAGTTATTAGTTCGCAAGTACCATTACAACGCAATTTTTTTCTACGCATACCATTAGATAGCAAGTTCCTGGAAATGCTTTTAAAATGTCATTACAACAGATCCCTTTACCCCGCATACTTTTTCCACGCATTTTTTGTATTAAAAAACACCCCTACACTACGCTAAATTATACATCCAAATACACTACCCTACACAACACACTACCCCCACCACAACACTACCCCTTCCCCCAGACCTGTCCCTACACGCAAACACTACCCTGCACGAACCCCCTGACACTACCATAAACCCTAAATCACTACCCTACACTACTCAAACACCACTACAATACCCTAAACACTAAAACACTACCCCCTGCACGACCTTCCCCCACCCCCCAGTCCTGTCCCTACACTCTAACACTACCTTCACGACCCACCTGACACTACCCTAAACCCTAAAACACTACCCTACACTACACAAACACCACAACACTTCCCTAAACCCTAAAACACTACCCCCTGCACGACCTTCCCCCACCCCCAGTCCTATCCCTACACTCTAACACTACCCTGCACGACACGCCCGACACTACCCTAAACCCTAAAACACTACCCTACACTATAGAAACAGCACAACACTACCCTAAACCCTAAAACACTACCCTACACTACACAAACACCACAACACTACCCTAAACCCTAAAACACTACCCCCTGTACGACCTTCCCCCAACACCCAGTCCTATCCCTACACTCCAACACTACCCTGCATGACACCACCGCCACTACCCTAAACCCTAAAACACTACCCTACACTACACAAACACCACAACACTACCCTAAACCCTAAAACACTACCCCCTGCACGACCTTCCCCCACCCCCCAGTCCTATCCCTACACTCCAACACTACCCTGCACGACACCACCGACACTACCCTAAACCCTAAAACACTACCCTACACTACACAAACACCACAACACTACCCTAATCCCTAAAACACTACCCCCTGCACAACCCTCCCCCGACCCCCACTCCTGTCCCTACACACAAACACTACCCTGCACAACCCACGACACTACCCTAAACCCCAAAACACTACTCCTCAAACACAACAACACTACCCTTAATCCTAAAAGACTACCCCCTGCATGACCCACCCACCCCCTACCCTAAACCCTTTAAAACTACACAGCCCCTCTTACCTCTCTCCTCGTGGTTCCTCTCTTCTCCTTCCTGCGTTGTCAGAGTTTTAGGTTTATGTTTGTTTATGTTTATTGAGTTTTATATAGCGCTGGCTAGACCCGAAGGTATCAGAGCGCTTTACATGAGGTACCACAAAGTTACAAAATTACATCAGTTAACAGGTTACATAAGTTACTAGTAAAACATTTAAAGAGCATAGGAGATGAGATAAATGGAGCGTAGAAGGGTAGTGGGGTAGGGTGAAGGGGTAGGAGGGAGATACGATGGCGAGACGAAGGAAAGTCTGCCCCAAGTCCGGCTGGGTAGGTGACGGCCGAGGGGGAAGTCCACGGCCCATCTCCTCTTTAGCTATCAGGTAGCTCCACCGGGCATCGGCCAAATAGCAAGGTCTCGCTTAAAAAAAAACATTTTTAAGAGCATAGGAAGACAGGATAAATGGAGCGTAGAAGGGTAGGGGGAAGGGTAAAAGAGTAGGGGAGAATACGACGGAGAGACGAAAAAAAGTCTGCCCAAAGTCCGGCTGGGTAGGTGACGGCCGAGGGGGAAGTCCACAACCCATCTCCTCTTTAGCTAACAGGTAGCTCCACCGGGCATCAGTCAGCTAGCTGGGTCTCAACGGTCGGAGGAAGATCCCAAAATTTATGTCATGATGGGTGAGCCAGGTGGGGGAGGATGGTGGGGGAGCACCCCTAGCCTCACTGGTGTAAGCTCGATGAGCCAGTCCATGGAGTCCGGTGTGGGTGGAGGGGCTTCTCTATTTGCTGCAGTCCGGTGGAGCGAGAAGGGGGTGGGTGGAGGAAGGGCTTCGAGAATGAGGAATAGAAGGTAGGAGCCGAGTTGTTTAGTCAGTTTGTGTGGAGGCCATGTCGAGGTCAGGCACCCGGGTATTTTGAGATCCCTCGACCGCTGCATCTTGATAATTCTAGAGGACAGGGTAAACTGCTTAGTAGTCTCTACAGATTCAATTGGCCCCATCAGTACCTGCATTAGTAGAGATCTTACGTGGCTCGCACGGCCGCCATGTTGTGGCCTCATGAGGAAGAGATAGCCGCCATTTTAGGGTCAGGCAGGTCTCCTCAGGATCGCCTCCCCATACAGTTTATTTTAATATCAGGGGACCCCCCCTCACCTCCGATCCATTCCTCCGTGAGCACTTTATTCCTGTTGGGCCCCTCCGCTTAGAAGCCACTCCCCTCATCAGCTGTTTCACACGCGCTGAGCAGCTACCGTGGTACGTGTCTCGGCGCTCTTCTCCGACAGCCTGGCTTTGATCTTTTCACCGCTGTCTGATGACCGGGCTGCTTCTATGCAGTTGGAGCGCTTTGGGCAGCGTTCTTATAGCATGGGAATTCTCAGCAGGGGGTTATTATGCGACATCTTGAATAAAGTTTTTGCCCGATCTTAGCCCTTATAGTTATATATATAGTTATATATATAGTTATAGTACTATATTTGCCCTTATAGTAAGGGAAGAGATATCAAAGTGTAGTCTATTGAAGAGCTTCCAGATTGTGAGTGAAGCAAATGGATTGTGGGAATGTCTCAGTTGGTACGGCCATTTAGAACCCGCAGCCCCAGGTGCTCTAATTTCCCGACCAGGGTTAGGCCCATTTGATCCTTCCTCCCTGTGCTGATTTGGATTTGTTTGGGGACACTCCACTCCCGTTATTGAGCCTTGGTGACTTCACAGCTGGTGGGGTATCATAGCAGCTTCACGTTGAAATCCCCTGTCACTATTAATGGGGTGCATGGATGATATCCTTCGATTTTGATGATGTGTTGTATTAGCTTAATAGATAGCTCCCCATGTTCTTTCTGTGCTGGTGGCAGGTAGATATTTATCAGCATGAGGACCTGCTCTTTTCCCTTGGTTGCAACAGTTAAATGCAGTAACTGAAGTCTGTTGTGTCTTGTTGTTATGGTCTTGCTCCCAGCTTCCTCACTTTAAGGGCTGTTGATAAATATATTCCTAAGCGGCCTTTCCAATGGCCAACTTTTGCATCTCTAGTTGCCAGGATCAGGGCGTGAGTAAAGCACGAAATTGGTATTGGTTCTGATGCCCAAGTTTCCTGAAGCACTATTCCAGGTCACTGATCTTGTCCTTCAGGCCATGGATGTTCCACAAGCAGAATCTTAGGTTGGATGTCGCCTGGTTCAGCCCAGTCTCTGTGGCTTCAGTTCAGTCTGTTGTTGGCCATTGATTAATTGATCCCGCAACACACCATCATTTGGCCCTCATTGGCTCCTCTCTTGGTTGAGCTGGTGGACAGATGTGTTGGTCAGAGCCGTTATCTAAGGAGACCTTCTTTGGGGAGGCACCTCTTGCGTTCCTGAGGACCGATTAAGGTGCGAGTGAGGGCATTGATCTGAGTGCCTCTGCCATTTGTAGGGGTTGCGAGTACCCAGGTTCGGAGTAGGTTTCCACTATGATCCCCCAGTCCATAAATTGTTTTCTTTCTTTAAAATTTTTAGAACTGTTTCAGCTGATTTCCAGCTGACCTTGATAGTCGCTGTACTGCCCAGTGTCAGGGTTGATGAACTGGACTGATTCTATTTCAGCTGGTGGAACCCCAGCTAGAGTAGGAATCTGCTTCAAGAGTTTGAGTATGTTTCCTCAGTTTAAGATGTCTTCATATCCCCTGGAGCAATATTTTGGATGGAGCAGGGTGGTGCTTGTTGGTCGCTTTGGGCAGTTTCTTGGGCCTTCCGAACCCCACAGACGTTATGTGGGTTGGAGCCCCGTTGACTTGACAGATGTTAGAGGGTGGTAAGACTGGAGCATTGCTTCCCAACCCAGGTAGCCCCTTACATAACTTTTACGCTCCTGCATGGTGTGTGGATTGTAATGCATGGTCTGGGGGAGTTTGAGGGAGATCAGTCCCTGCCCTACTGTTTCTGACAGTTCTTGTTAAGGGGGGAGGGGTTGTGTCCAGGCATGGTGAGTCTCACGGTTGGTGAGAGGCAATTCTTTGTTTCATAAGTGACAATTCCCCTACTTCCTTTGTACAATATTCAACGTTGCAACCTTGAAATTTGGAGAGGGTGCAACCGTGAAAACGAACTTGAATTTAATTACTTATATAGTCTCAAAACAGATTATCAGTAATCCCTTCACCTCATGAGGTGGCGTGTGGTGGATATTTTGTTTTTAACAAACTTGCAAATGAAAGGTGGGCAAAGTGTTCAGCCAGGTATTTACTGCTCATACGTCATTGTTCAACATTAACTTGAAGTAGAAGTATGTCATCACATTCCAGAAGAACGTTTTGTTATAAGGGCATGTAAAAAAGTAACAACTCTTTCTGCTAAAAGGTAAGCACATGTGAGCTACAGAGAAGGGTGTGAAAAATTCTAATTAATACCAGTCAATTTTTGAAGAGCTGAGAAAATTCACAACTTTAAGAAATTACAGTTTGTCACCTTTGCTAAACCTAATTTAGATGAAGTTTCCACACGAAAAAAAGGTTTGGGGATAAAAAAGTAAGTTTTGTAGTTTTTCTTTCCTGCTGGACTTTACTTATTCAGAATTTTCATTGATTATTATTTTTTATGCTATGCCAGTTTAGTGTTGATATTGAAGATGACCACTTATTACAAAGTACTTCATTAGCTTTCTGAAAGGCACCTATGTAAACTTTGAGAACCCCTAGCAAAGATCCTTCAGGTGAATGTCTTTATTGAGCTAATCCGTGCCTGCTTCTCGGTATGTGCTTAATGTCTAGGGGAGGTCTTTCCAACGATCCTTTATCCCTTTTTCAAAGATTAATTCAAAACAACCTGAATTTATCTGCATAAGAAGTGTCTTTCCAGTTCTCATCCTGGAATCCCACTCCAAGAGTGTATCGACATGTGATATGATATCATCAATTTACCTTACTGCCAACCCTTCTCCACTTGTAATGAGGTTTTGTGAATTTATCGACTGTTATGATTTAACTTTTGTATATGCAAATGCTTTTGCCTGAATGCAAATAAACAAATCAACACTACTGTAAACAGTATCTCTGCCAGAAAGTGCCAGAATGATGGACATGCATGGAAGTGTATTCCTCCAATTGAGAATGCAGCCTGTACTTTTTCACCAATCCAAATGTGTTCATGGCAACATGAAGTACACCTTCATCCTAATTTCAGATACAATGTTAAAGATGACTCTACATGAACTTCATAAAATTGAGGTGATATGCTAGGCAACTTCTTTTAAATTATATGCTTTATAGGCTAAAAGCTGTATGCTTTTCCCAAGGTATACTAACACGCATTCCCATGTCAGAGGCAGTGGCTTGGAAGCCTAATCTTTATGCAGGGCCATTAAAATGATGTAATTTTCTGCTTCATATTTTTACTATTGCAAGACATTTTAGCAAATATTATGCTCTCCCAACATTACTACTCAAATTATGTATCTGGGCACTAAAACTATTTGCCACAACTTACAATTTGGTCAGGAACCTGTAGAGTGAACTTGAAAAAAAAATGATTAAAATAATTTTATGCTAAGTATTAATGTAAATTATATATGTATTTTCAACATACAACAACATTAAAAAAGGCTATATTTCATTCTATTTAATCTATAATTTAAATATATCAAATTCAGGAAAAAGAAGTCTGAAGTTTAAATTACAAAATAAATTCCCACCTAAAGCAAAAATGTTACTTTTTTATCATGCAATAATAATTATTAAAAGTGATTTTTTGAATTAAACATCATTTCATAACATTTTTTTAACATGTAATATTATGTTTTAGACTCAAAGAAGGTTTTGAAATAGTTTATATTTAAATAACAAACATTTTGTCTTTAGTTATTTTTTAAACATTAAAGTATACTTCTTTACATTTCTAACTGTTTTCAAAAATTAAATTTAAGTTAACATTATTACCAATAGGCTTTTTTTGAGTCACTACTTCCATTACTTTCTATCAGAGAGTGCTGCAGTAACAGTGGTTAGCCATGTGTGATGCTGAACTTACTTCAGCTCGAAGCTGTTGTCATTTGCTGCTTTTTCAGGTCTCATTCTGGCTGTAGTAACTTTATAAGTCACGTTTGTGAATAAGAATTGGCTTACTGTTTTGTTGGTGGGTGCTCGTCCTTCTCTAAACCCCCCTCCTTAATCCTGCCTTTGCCCCTCCTTACTTTTCCCCAATCCCCTTCCTTTTAGTAGAAAGTATTCCTCCTTTTCCAGCAACTCTCCTCTGTCCCTCCAACATTTGCTACTGAAATGTATATTTACGTACAGAAAATCTGTAGTCAGGGCAGAGATCTCTCCACAGAAAAAGAAAGACAGGAGGAGGTGTAAACTCTGCATGTAAGTTTATGAATAGCATTTGCAGTAAGTTTTATAGTACCATTTTGGTAGTACTAAATGTACTACAAAAAAAATGCACTTTGTGAACAGGCCCCATAGTCTTTGTTCAGGGCGTGTCCTAGGGCAGCTGTTAGCCCTGGCATCTTTGTGTTTCCCCAGTCTTTTTACTTTCCGATCCCCTGTTTTTGATGGTATGCTGGGCTTCATTTTTGCTGGTTTAGTGTCTCTGTGCACTTTCTTCTCACTGCTATTCAGTGCTAAAGTGCAAGTGCTCTTGCTGTAAATTGTGTTATGATTTGTTTTCCATGATTGGCACATTTGATTTACTAGTAAGTCCCTAGTACAATGTACTGTGTTTTCCCAGGGCCTGTATATCAAATGCTACTAGTGGGCCTGCAGCACTGGTTGTGCCACCCACACAAGTAGCCTTTCAAAGGCATTTCAGACCTACCACTTCAGTGTCTGCATGCAGTTTTAACTGCCATGCCTACCTGGCAAGTGCACCTACTTTCCACGCCCTAACCTTCCCTTTTCTTACATATAAGTCACCCCTAAGGTAAGTCCAAGGTCCCCTGTGGGTAGGGTACAGTGTGTGTGAAAGATAGAACATGTGTTGGTAAGTTTTACATGTCCTGATAGTGAAATACTGCTGATTTCATTTTTCACTATTGCAAGGACTAGTTCACCCGTAGGCTATCATTGGAGCTGGCTTGTAACATCTTACGAGTGTAATTTTCCATTGTAACAACTAGAAATTTGGAGTTTAGGTTCCCTGAGCTCACAATTTAATAACACATCTTTTAGTAAAGGTGGTTTTTAAATTTTGCGTTTGAATATGCCACTTTTAGAACGTGGGCATTTTCTTGCTTAACCATCCTGTGCGCCTCTGCCTGCTTGTGGATTCACCATCTACATTTAGACTGACAGTGGCTGTTTGTGTATTCATTACAGACACTCACACAAAGGGAGTTGAGGTGTGCCCTGCATATGCTGATGGGCCATCCTGGGCTAGAGTGGTGGGAAGAGTTGTCACTGACGCCTGAATAGGCTGTGGCTGCTCTGCACTTTGCTGTCTCCACCTCCTTTAGTAAAACTGGACCAGGGAGACAGAGCAGGTTTTTACTGAGTCATAGTGGCTTTCTACCAAAGTCTTCAAAGAGAAACATAGTATAAATATTGGGGCCCTTACCCTAGAACTTTAGAACACGTCTGAACTAAGAGACCTGCCAAGAAGATGAGCAAGAAGAGCTGCCAGGAGTACTGCCCCTTTGCTATGTGTTGCTTTGTTGGGTTGGCCTTCAGTTGCTGCTTCCATCTCAAGCAGTGAAAGGACTGGAGCAAACTTTCTGCAAGTTATTTCCTGAGTATCTCGAAGGGCTTGAAGTAGAGCTTGCCTCATATTAGAAGTCTCAGAAACATCAAAGACTTCATCTTCATCTGCCAACATCACTGGGAACTGTGTGTTTTGTGCTGCAACAGAAGAAAAACAACCCTCATGCCATCAACGACTCCGCTCCTGGCTCCGTGAACTGAAGGCACTGCAACGAGCACCACCGCACTTTGCACCGCAACCCTGGTCTCACCAAGGCCATCTGACATAGTTACTAAGCCACTGCTTGCAGTTTGACCTCTGGGCACCTCACGCTGCACCGCCTCGCTTCACATCACTGCTCTTGTCTCACCACTGCCACTGCTCCAAGCTAACCTCCACGCCACTGCCTGCACTGTGGTCTGGGGGAACCGCTCGTAAGATACCTGATGCACCGCCCCGTCCCACCCTACTCCAGACCATCTATGAACGACTACACCTTAGCAATGACAGCGTTACTGCTTGCAACGTAGCCTGTTAGCACCTCAACGAGCACCGCCCCACTACACACCGCAGCCTGGTCTTACTCACGCCGCTGGATGCCATCACCAAGCCGCTGCCTGCACTGTGACCTGAGGGCACTGCACACTACACTGCTCCACTTCGCACTGCAACCCTGATGCCTGGCGACGCCAGCGCTCCTGACTTCAACCTCACAGAGTTCCATCTGCAACGTGTGTGACTTCAAGGGCCTGACATCTCCTGCACTGACCTCCAGAACCGCGGTCGGCCTGAACTGTTGGATTTGCACTGTAACCTGTCAGCACCGCCCCACTTCGCACTGCAGCCCTGGTCGCACAGACACTGTTGGATGCCTTCACTGAGCCGATGCCTGCATCGTGACCTGAGATCACCACACACCGCACCGATCCACTTTGCACTGCAGCCCTAATGCCTGCCGACACCTGCGCTCCTGACTTCAACCTTCAACCTCATGAAGTTCCATCTGCAACATGTGTGACTTCAAGGGCCCGACAACTCCTGCGTTTATTGCTTTGATCTTGTTTGACACAGATAAATCGTGCCTATTTTTCGAAAACTACTGTGATTTCCTTTTGTAGTGTCTTCACTGTATTGCTGTGTGTTATGTTCAAATGCTTTACACATTGCCTCTGAGATAAGCCTGACTGCTTGTGCCAAGCCACCAAGGGGATGAGCATGGGTTATTTTAGAAGTGTAATCTCCTTACTCTGACTAGAAGGAAGGGTCTCTACTTGGACAGGGTACAAACTTGCCAACCAGAGACCCATATTTCTAACAGCAGTGTTTTGGTATGGCACACACACAAGGCGGATGGTGTGAGGAATCCATCAGCAGTGATGCCTAAATATTCCCAGTGTAACCAAACACAACTCGTGATAGCCATGACATCTGAGTAATGAGGATTATCAGAAAAACATCTGGGACCGTATTTTAGTAAGTGCCACAGGGGCGCAACAGGCGTTTGCGTCCGCTTTGCGCGCCTCCGGGGCACTTTGGTATTACAGAAGGGGGCTGTTGACAGGGGAATGATGAAGGGGAAGATGGCGGCCGGCTGAAGTGCCCGGTCGGGAGCTCAGAGCTCTCCAGGGGAATAAATTATTAATGTGAGCCAAACGGATACGAAGACATGAAAGAAGCACTTCCACAAATAAAATGAAATGAGGCAGAAACAGGGGCGCTTACCGGGAGCAGGAGCAGGACGAGTCGAAAGGAGCAGTGGCTGTGAGGCAGCGCAGGGCACCTCCGAGATCCGGCGTTGATCAGACGGCCCCCTGGGTGTGTGGGCGGAAGCAGCAGCGGCCCGCAGCAACAACCGCAGGACCGCTGTGAGGATTCCCTTCTGGGGGTGGACCTTGACTGTGGCTGCACAATTCAGGGAAATCCCATCTTCGCACGGAGGCAACGCGGAGGACGGCAAGAAAGCGAAGCTGGAGAAGGAAGGCTGCATGAGGAGGGTATGTCCGGTTGCGGGGGGTATACACGCAATACAGCCTCCCCAGGACACGGGCACGGTTTGACTGAATGTTATAAGGGAAAGGGAAGGGGAAAAAAGACTGGAGCCCAGTGCAACTTGCCCTTCTAAGGCAAATGATCCGATAAGGCCCCCAAATAAGGGAAACAGCTATTGCCTTAGGAATAGGCTTCTGGTAACTAATACTCCACAGGACACTGTAAAAGAGGGCAATAATATTGTTCCAATAAGCACCAGAAAAAAAAGAAAGGCACATACCTCAGTGAAACCACAACCCCCCCTGTCCAGGACACGGCAAAGCAAATTAGAAGGGGCAGGAGCCAAATTAAAAATAACCCCATCTTTGAGGTCCTTCTTCAAGGTTCAAGAAAAACAGGACACTTTAAATCCAATGGGTCCTCAACAGAAGGAAAGCCTGAATTTTACAGGAAAAGGAGAGGGAAAAGTAGGTAACATGGACAGTAACAGGTACCAGGCCCTTACAATAGAAGAGCCTGCGGAGGAGGTAAGTGTGGAGAATCAAATGCCAACCTTGCGCAGCCACAGAAAGAAAAGCAGAACCCTCAAGGTATGCAAAATAGTACAGAAAAACTATTGGAAGCCATGGTATCAGAAATGAGGGCAAATTTCGCCACCTCTGAAAAAAAACAGTTAAAAATACAAAAGACCTGTGATGCATTGGACATTAAAATAAATGCACTGGTGGAGCGAGTAACCACAGTAGAAATCTCGGTAAAAGCTCTGAGTAAGGAAGTAGAGGCTAACCAAAAAGAAATCAAGTCACTAAAATCTAGCGAAGGAGATCTTCGGGATAAACTAGAGTGCCTTGAAAACCAAGCAAGAAGAAACAACATAAGACTCTTGAATGTACCGGAAGGCTTGGAAGGGGATGACATAATTTTTTTTCGATCACTCTACTAGAAGATAGCCTCCCCTGGTTAAAATCAGTAGCCTTATCAGAAGATATACAGAGGATACACAGAGATCCATTCGGAAAAGGAAAACCCAGGAAGAATCCAAGGAAAATCTTGATAAACTTCAAAACATATGTCCTCAAGGAGAAAATCCTGAATGAAGCCCTTAAGGCTGGCACATATACTAAGGATGACTGGATATTCAGAATCCAATCTGATATCTCTAAGGTGACGCAAGACAGGCAATGGGACCTAGGTCAGCAGATGCAACAGCTAAGGTCACTTGGAGCAACTACCCAGATGCGATTCCCTGCTTCTTTAAAAATCATGTGGAATAACAAAATGTACAATATAAAAGACCCTAAAGAAGTGGAGTGCTTCATTGAGCAAATAAAATCGCAACAAAGCGATCACAGCTAAAGCCTGGAGAGCGAAGAGCTCGAAAGGGCGGGACACACCGCCTAAAGAAGAAAAAAGGGAGGCTTCCCATGGGAGGGGTAAGGAGAGTCAAAGGATGTAATTCACAAATTAAATCAGGAAATATGTGCACAGGGTGGGAGAGCATAAGAGGGGGGAAAAATAAATCCTAGTAGTGCAAAAAAGAAGAGATGGAGATGTAGGAATTGGCAGGAAAGGTCGCTGCCAGCGTCGGAAAATATACGATGGCAGTTAGTATTCTCTCATGGAATGTCACTGGCCTAAGAATTAAGAACCGTAGGCAGAAAATTATGGAATACTTAAAAACAGTGAAAAGAGAAATAATAATTTTGCAGGAAACTCATCTGTTAAAGAATGAAGGGGGTGATATCACCAAAAACCACAGATGGATAGACACATATGCATGCACAAATCAAGACTGCTGTATCAAGGGGGTAGCTATCCTATTCAAGAAATCACTTAAAGCAAGGGTAGAAGCAGTAGACACAGACGTGAAAGGGAGATGGGCAATAGTAAAAGTTAGAATTCACAATAAGCCATACATAATAGTGGGGAATTATGACCCCAAAGAGATGGTCCCTGTACCACTACAGACGGTATATTCAAAGCTGTTAGATGTCTCCTCTCCCATAAACATGGGGGGGGGGGATTTTAATATAATCATAAACCCTAGAGAAGACCGACTCCCCATCAGGAAAACATCTAACCTGTCTAGAATGAGGGAATGGATCAAACAGTATCTTAAGGACTTGGGGCTAACAGATATTTGGAAAGAAAAGGGAGACAGGGCCTCCCGCTATACCTTCCAAAATAAGAAACATAATCATGCCTCCAGAATAGACTTCTTTTTGATCGACAGAGGCCTGATCAAGAATTCAAAGAAGGTGGAGCATCTACTGGCGCATCTATCGGACCACTCTGCAGTACTGTTACAAGTTAAATTAAGGTTTGCCCCATCTCCCTCTAGATGGACAGTAGATCGCTCCATACTCATGGATCCACAAAGCATAGAGGTGCTGATAAAAGAGTCAGAACAATTTTTCTTAGTAAATAAGGAAGGCACCACTAGACAAATGGCATGGGACGCATATAAAGCGGTTACCAGAGGGAAAATATTAAGTCTTGCAGCGCACAAACACAAGAACGAAAAAAGTTGAATTAATCAGATGGAAAAAGATATAAAAACTTTAGAAATAGAAATAGGGAGAGGGGGAGAGTCTCATGTGATAGCTAAGTTGGAGGAAGAGAAGAGGGTAAGGAAAGAGGCCCTATCTGACACCCTGGAGGCCATAGTAAAATGTAAGAGGGAGGCAAGTAAATTGTCCCACTATGAGTATGGGGAGGGGTGTGGTAAGATGCTCGCCTGGAAAACAAAAACGGATCATCCGCGGAATAAAATAACTAGCATCCAGGTAGAGGACCAGCTTGCACCCTGCTCAGAAGACTCCGTGATTGAGAAAGCCTTTGTGAATTTTTTTGAAAATCTCGACACGGATGACATGATAGCAACTATAGATGAAATAAATAGTTACTTAGAAAAGATAGATCTCCCTTCCCTAACACAGGAACAAAGAGGGGATCTTAATGGGGACATCACAAAGGAAGAGATGGCCGAAACAGTTAGGAGCCTAAAAAAGGGGAAAGCCGCAGGCCCAGACGCACTTCCAAATGAGTTGTATATTGTTTTAAGGGAAGTCTTGGTCCTCCCTTTAACAGAGTTATTAAATGATATCTATCAAGCAGGAAGGGATCTTCCAGATTCATGGAATGAAGCGATAATTAGTATACTCTTGAAACCGGGGAAAAACCCGGGGAAATGCGAATCATACAGGCCAATATCGCTTCTTGAATAGCGATTCTAAGATCTACACACAAGTTTTGGCTAGAAGTTTGGGGCAGGTAGCAGGCCACTTAGTACATATAGATCAGAAAGGCTTTATTAAAACAAATTCAAGAGTTGACACATGAACTAATCGGTGCAATTGAGCAATAGATGAGAATCTCCCCCTCTCAGTTATTACCTTCGACGCACCTAAAGCGTTCGATATAGTTGGCCTTTTCTGAGTGCTGTACTAGGAAAATACAATCTAGGGGAAATCTTCCAAGGAGCCATCAAAACAATATACATGAATCCAACAGCCAAGGTTCTGGTTAACAGCAAGCTCACTGAGAAAATAACAATCAATAGAGGAACCAGGCAGGGTTGTCCTCTCTCCTCTGCTCTTCAATTTATATATCGAACCAGTAGCAAGCAAGTTCAGAAGTAACAACGAGATCACCTCCTTCTGCTATAGAGGCTGGGAGAAAAAAGTGGCCCTCTATGTGGATGACTTAATGTTATTCACCAATAATTTGATAGGGGCATTTCTGGCAATAGAGAGAGCGCATGATCAATTCAGTAAGGTAGCGGGTTATAAGGTTAATCAAGAAAAATCCGAAATTATGGAGTGGAACTATCACAGCGGTAACCCCCTTGTGAAAGAGAAAATTTGATATCTGGGCGTTGAAATAGTAAATGACATACAGAAAATAGCTCAAACAAACTTTAATAAAGTACAAGGAGCGGTTAGAAAACTCCTCAAAGTCTGGGGGTGCCTCCCACTGACCTTCATGGGGCGGTCAAACATACTAAAGATGACAATCTTACCCAAATTCTCATTTATATGTAGCTCCATACCATTAGAATTTAAAAAGGAGTGGATAAAAAACTACAAGGGGAATTAAGCAGTTTCATATGAGCCTCAAAGGCGACGAGGATAGCATGGAGGAAACTCAGGAGGAAAAAGGAGCAAGGAGGGATTGCAAGCCCAGATAAATTAGAATATTGTAGAGCCTTTCAATTTAAGAACATGAGGATACTGCTAAATGAATATGAGGCCTACCCCACATATCTACAAGCAATGGTTAACACTGAAGGCAGCCATTTTTTGTATACATTTGGACATCCAAAGTACTTTAAAAAGATAAAACTGAAAATTCTCTGGTCAGCTTCCAAACTATGGTATCAGATAAGAATATCCCTGAAGATATCTTACTACAGTGAATATGCCCCAATATGGGAATTTCCGGGAACCCCAGAATGTCTGGAGGATAGGCTAGCCATCCCGATAAAGAAAGGAGGAATAGTTAAATAGGGTCAACCATTAGAGGATAATAGCTTAATAGAGTGGGACCAACTCACAGCCACAACCAATGACACTCTATCAAAGTTTAAGTACTACCAACTGTTGAGTTGGGTAAAGAGCCTCGGAGAGAACGAAACGGGAACAAGAGAAATTGAGAAAAAATTTCAGGAGGGTATGACAATAAGGAAAGAAGTGTCAGTTTGGTACTGGGCCTTGATATCGGCCGGAGAAGAGGAGTTTGTATTACCCATCACGACCTGGGGGAAAGAGCTGCCAACGCTGGATATACAGGATAGATGGCAAGTATCAATGGCTACATGTTGTTACATTGTAAAATCTGTTGCATTAAGAAAAAATCATTTGTTTACCATACATACAGCATATTGGTCACCGAAGAGGCTGTCTAAAATAAGTAATCAGAAGGAGAAAAGCTGCCCAAAATGCGGAGAAAAGAGAGCAGACGATGTGCATATGTTCCGGCAGTGCCCCCAGCTCGAGAAATTTTGGCTTGATGTTGGTAAGGTTCTCACGAATTTACTGGAACAGCCAATATAGGTAAGCAAAGACCTCGCTATTTTTGGGGTCGGTCATTATATCGAAGAGTATCCCAAATTAAGTAAAAAGCAAGAAAACCTCTTATTCTTCTAATCTTAATGGCGAGAAGGGAAATTTGTATCAATTGGATAAAGCCCAACCCCCCAACACAATGGGAATGGCTAACTTCTATCCAAAGGGTGAATAAACGGGATCGTAGTGGGAGGCTAAGCAAGAGATACAGCTTTTGGGAAATATGGGAACGAACGAAATCAGAATGTATGGTAAACGTAGAACGGTCTTTGGAAGTCCAATGATTATGCAATAGCAATAACCACCAGGCAAAGGGCCTGTAAGAGTAGCCAAAATGGCTAGCTCCCCCCCATGAGATGGAAACATTGGAAGTGGAAACAAGGGGACCCCGGTGCCAGGAAAGGAAAACTCTTCCCTAGTCCACCGCCAACAAAAGGGGTTGATATAAGTCGGACCAGTGAAACCAGGGGTCTCCGATATCTCCTATTCCAAATTATTGCACAATGAGGACAAAAATAATTTAAAAAAATTACAGAAGGGGGCACAGATGCTTGTGCATACCCTTCAGTAATACCGATAGCGCTAGCGCACTTAAAGCGCCAGTGCTACCTTCAGGGGGCGTTCCTTCATTTGCATACAGGTGTACCCTATGCAAATGAGGGAATTCCTTTGCCTCTGCACCCGCACCATATTACAGACATGGGCACAGAGGCAAAGAAGCTCCCCAAGAGCAGCCCCCTGGAGTGGGGCAGACATCCCTTTGCAGGCGGGTGCAGTCACTGACTGCACCCACCTGCAAGGGGATCTCTAATCCCCTTCAAAAGTGCAGGCGGGTTGCTGCCTGTACTGTGAAAATAGCTCTGTAATTTCACATGAATGCACTGCCCCAGGGCAGCACGAGTTTTTGGCTGCCCTGGGAAAGCGCATTCATCGTAATAGGGTGCATTTTAATTGTTTGTGCCCGGCACACCTTTTAAATGGTGCGCCAGGCTCAGACAATGAAAATGTGTAATACGGCCCCTGGCGTTGTTTCTGGGTAGCTTCAATCATCATGGATAATTGGGACCAGGACCTGCAGAGTTGGAAACTAGAAGTGATCGACATGGGAATGTTGGACAGCAACAGCATTTCTCAGAGGCATTGGAAGTGTAAAATCTTCTGGGTTTTGCTCTGACCTTGATCTGTGGCATGAAAATGAGGCTGAATCTTCTCATCAATTTCCATTTAGTGGCCTGCACTGAGGGTGGCCTGTAGGACATGTGATTCTCTTGCAGATGGTTTGTAGATCCCACAGATGTTGTAAGAAATATGGGACACCATTTCTATTATTGCAACAACTTTTTTTAGCATCACTGGGAATGTGGGCAGATCCTATAGAATAGCACAGTACATTCAGAAAAAGGGATGAGATGGCTGTGGCAGAGACGTAGTTGTGTGGGAAGGATATTGAGATGTGGGAGGTGGATGCAGAGAGACAATTTAAAAAATGTTATGACAGAAATGCACCTATCAGATCTTGCTACCATAGTCAGTTCTTTTGCCAGACCTGGTTACACTGTTGGGCCAATCCGCTAGTGGTAGTTGCAGGAAGGGTTGGAAGTTGTAAATCTGTAGCTTCAAAAAATATGCAATGAGAACATGCACACAGACAAAGTTGATATTTCCAATGATAGAGACATAGGTTCCGATTCACAAATAGGCACCGCAGTCATGGCAGAATCTCCGCACTCGTGGCGGAATCTTTGCACTTCAAGCATTGCAGAGATTCTGCCACGAGTGCGGAGACCCTACCATGACTGCGGGGCTCTTTTTTAACCGGGACCATAGTTGTATGTAGGTGTGTCACTGAGGAGTGATGGTGGTATGAGGAGATATGGTGTGAGTAGTGCTATGACAGAGACACATTTACCAGGCCCTGCTGCTGTAGTCGGCTCTACGATCAGTCCTGGTGGCATGCCCTTTAGTTGTAGTTGCAGAGCGTGTATTTGTACCAAAACCGAGCCTGTGTTAGATTGGACAAAAAAGATTGAATTAATCTGAACCGCTGTTATCTACCCTATTGTCTGCGTGATTACAGATGTAGAGCAGCTTTGGTTCATCTAATAACAACGCAGCCTTGTTTCTGCCTTCTAGAAATAATCCGGTATAAACTGCTAAATGGCATTCAAATAGATGGAGAGACATGCCAGCCCAGAAAAGTTTCAGATATTTTTGGGTTTCATCAGCGGCACATACACATATTTTGTGTCTTTGACATTATGTGCATGTACATTTGAAACTGGTTATTTTCTTAAGAATATACCTCCAGACGTATGCTGACACATTCATATTTTGCATATGAAGATTTTTTTAATTTTTTTTTATAATTTGTTTGTTGAGTATTTCATATTAGCAAGCAGAATAATTACAATCATTGTCAATGAGAATGTACATACCAGCAGGACAACAATATTGAAAAAATTTGTAAAGACACATCTATGAGTATAGAGTTTTCCAATGGCCACTAACTATTTCCAAGACATAAGGCAATTGCTTCATTTGTACATTACAGCCATAGCCCAAGTGCGTAGACACAATGTATATCAGCTTCTTCCAGTGAGGCGATATACCAGATATACAAAGTGAGAGATACCAATCGTCAGCTATTCGAATATAGGGAGTACATTGTCGGACGGGAGAGGACAATTAGGACTCATGACTAGCCTGTGCAGAGTGTTCAAGGAGATACGATTTAAGTGGGTCCCAGATATCCCGGGGTCGGGACGATAGTGGGAGTAGTTCAGCATATGTGCAAGTTTGGTCCTGCCAGAGTGTCATATCCCCAATACAGTCCTTGAACTTGGGTGCACGCCCCCGGCCCCATCTGCAGGCCACCCGGTGCCTGGCAAGTAGGAGAGTGAATGAAACAAATTTGCGGTGTGCCACAGGTATCTCTGCTGTGTAACCGAGCAGTGCGGTGAGCGGGGAGAAGGGGATTTGTAAAGAGGTCATCGCCTCTAGCGCGGTGAATACCTGCTGCCAGTAAGTCAGAATTGAGTTACATCCCCAAGCAAGATGAAGGAAGTCTGCTGCTTCCTCCCTACATCTGTCGCAGTGGTTTGTTTCACGTAGTTTGTATTTGTGCAGTTTAACTGGAGCATAATATAGGTGGTGTAGGAACTTGTAGTGAGTGATGCGCAAACGACTACTGGAAGAGACTTGTTCAGTTTGCTTGCAGCAATACAACCATTGTTGGTCTGTGATCTCGTGTCCAATGTCCGCCACCCATTTTTCTCTGGAGGCGCAGGGGGGGTAGACCATCTCTGTTTA
Source organism: Calotriton arnoldi (assembly GCA_963921515.1). NCBI lineage: Eukaryota > Metazoa > Chordata > Amphibia > Caudata > Salamandridae > Calotriton > Calotriton arnoldi. The sequence goes on along the minus strand of CAWUFW010015764.1, from coordinate 33,868 downwards.
TACGCTATGACAGAGTGTAGAGACCAGGTGGGACGCGTTGTTGATGCGTAGCACATGATGTAATGGAGCAACAGTCGGGGGCTCTTGAGGGTATGAGGGAGTGTATTCCCTAAAACCTTGTCGCAGGCGGACGTACAGGAAAATGTCCATGGAAGTGGGTGGTGTATCCCTAAATAGTTGCTGCATGGTGCGGAACGTGCCATTAAGAAAACGGTCACCCCAGCAATGAATGTTATGTTTAGTTTTGGTTTTGTGAAAAACTCCTTCTTGTAGGACCGGCATCCTTGGGTGATATGTAAGCGGAAGTAGCGGGGAGTATAGGGTGGGGGCTTGAAGGCGGCGATTGATACGGCGCCAAGCTGCAACCGTGCTATCTACTGAAGTTGGGCAGGCCGAGCGAGGTGTGGGTGTGGACAATATAACCCCGTCCAGCGGGATGGGGTCCGATAACCAATGCTCGGTGGCGACATGAGGTGTATATCGAGGCGGGTGAAACCAATACTGAGCATAATGTGCTTGGGCACATATATAGTACAGCTCCAAGTCAGGGACATCAAACCCCCCTGGGAGTATGGCCGTGTAAGTGTATCCCATTGCAAGCGTGGTTGTTTACCACCCCAAACTAAGCGGATGAGTTCCGAGTGGAGGTGAGAGAAGAAATGCCTGCCCGGATCATAGGGGATATTTAAAAACAAATATAGGAGCTTGGGGAGGATGACCATTTTAATGAGCGAGACACGGCCCGCCATGGTGAGGGGGAGAGCATTCCAGCAAGTGATGTTGCTAGTTATATGTGCCAATGTGCGACCATAATTGAGTCTCATTAATTCCTCATGATCAGTGGTGATGTGTATCCCCAAGTACTTCACCTCGGAATCGCTCCACTCTATGGGATAGTCAGTGGGGAAGCGTCTCACAGAGGTTGTGAGTGGAAAGATCTGAGATTTGGCCCAATTAATATGGACGCCGGAGAGTCCTCCGAAGGGAACGACTTCATGGAGCAGCGGGTTGAGGTTTTGTTGAGGGTTTTTGACATAGAGGGTGACATTGTCAGCTTACAGGGATATGAGGATAGGGCGGAGGAAGCATCAAAGGGCCTTTTCTTGATGATGCTGCCTTATTTTGGCCGCCAGCGGTTCTATGGCTAGGGCAAATAGGAGGGGAGATAGAGGGCAGCCTTGTCGGGTGCCTCGAGTGAGATGGAAGGAAGGGGAGGTATGTCCATTAATCAGAACTCTTGCAGTGGGAGAGGCATAAAGCAGAAGTATCCATGCCAGGAAGCCTACAGGTAGCCCCATGCACTGCAGGATGGTGAAGAGATAGTCCCATTACACAGAGTCAAAGGCCTTTGTGGCGTCTAAAAATACTGCCACTAGGGCCAGTTGTGGATCAACCGTTTGCAGAATGGAGAATAGAGTACGGAGATTGTGAGAGGTAGCTCTACCGGGGATAAAGCCTGCCTGATCTGGTAGGACAAGTTTCTCAATCAATAAGCTGAGGTGATTAGCTAAAAGTTTTGCAAGGATTTTAGTGTCTTTGTTAATGAGGGAGAGGGGTCGGTAAGAGTCGCAGTGATCAGTAGGCTTCCCAGGCTTCAGGAGTGAGGTGATTAACACCTTGCGCATTGTATCAGGAAGGATCTGCGCCTCTAGGGCTTCAAGATATACCTCTCGCAAAACAGGAAGTAATTGATCCAGATATGTTTTGTAAAAATCAATGGGAAGGCCGTCAGACCCAGGGGCTTTGCCCGATTTCATCTGCATAATGGCCGAGCGAAACTCGTCATCCTCAAAGGGGGCCACCAGGAATTCCCGCTGATTATCCCCCAACCATCCCAGCATGATATCTTGAAGGTAGGGAGCGAAATCCGAGGGCGCGGACCTTGAAGAATGATAGAGGTTTGTGTAAAATTCAGTGAATGTGTGTAAGATTTTGATGCTATCCCGATGTCGTGTGCCCGCACTATCTATTATGTCCACGATGTAATTGGAGAATCGGGGTAGGCAAATTTCCGTCGCTAGCGCCCTCCCAGGTCTCTCCCCCTCTCCAAACCGCCGTGTGGTGAAGCATTTGCCGCAGAAGCGGACCTCCCGATCGGCTGTGGCGGTGTATTCTGAAATTTTGTCCCTGAGTATAGCTTTTTGAGCTCCGGATGCATCTTGCCCCATGTCTTTTTCTATTTATTTAAGCTCTCCTTCAAGGCGATGCAGGCTGCGGTGAATGTCCCTCAGGACTCCAAAGCTTTTGGCTATGCAGAACCCGCGTACCGTGACTTTAAAAGCCTCCCAGAGCGTGCCCATATGGGTGACTGTGCCCTTATTTCTCTAAAAGAAATCGGAAATCTCCTCCCCAAGTTCCGCTTTGAAGACAGTATCTAATAGCGCTTCTGGCAGTAGCCGCCAAGTGCGTGGAGAGGCAATCGAGTTAGGGGGTGCGACTGTCATGCACACCGGAGCATGATCAGAGGGGGTCCTGGCCATGTGCTCCACCGAGAGAATCCAAGGGGCAACTCCTCGGGAAACAATCAAATAGTCAAGACGTGACCAGGATGCATGTGCCGTAGTGCAGTAAGTGCCTTCCTTGTCAGTGGGGTGAACGTGGCGCCAAGCCTCAATAAGGCCATGATCAGGGAGCAGGCGTGACAGTGTGTCATAAGTTTTGGTGTCGTGATGAGGAAGAGGATTGGACTTGTCCATTGAAGGGCATAGGGCCGTGTTAAAATCCCCCCCAAATGATATGAGTGGAACCCACTTTGAGGATGTGACCCCATAATGTAGTAAAGTAATCTGGGTCGTCGATATTTGGCCCATAGCAACAAATAAGTGTAACTTACTGTGTACCCAGAGTGCCCCAGAGCATGCAGCTTCTACCAGACGGGTCGCTAAAAGTGCCGCCTAGGATAAAGGGTGTGGTCTTTTTAACTAAAATCAGGGTACCACGGGAGTATGTAGAATAAGAGGAGAACACTCGCTCAGCAGCCCATTTACTCCTGAAATGGGGAGGGCGGCGTGGGTCGAGGTGTGTCTCCTGGAGCATGGCGATATGTATCTGGTGTCTATCGAGATAGGCAAGGATTTGCCGACATTTCCGAGGGTCGCAGAGACCTCTGACGTTCCATGTGAGAAATTGTATATTGAGAGTGTCGGGAGCTGGATGCATTATCCGGAGGAGGATACGTGGCAAATGTGAGGATCAAGATGACATGCGTCATACACGGCTAATTCAATGTGTACTGGTATGATTATCTGCTGATGTATAACCAAAAGAACATTCAAAAACAACATTTCCCCTCCCACCCCCGCCCACAGCGGCACCCCAAACGTGCCGGAATGACAGAACCCACCCATCACCCAAGAGGAACGTGACATTGTAGTCTAGTTCTAGAGAGTCAAACAACTAGAGGGATCGCCCGCGTGGGGGGGATCACTGGTGGGTCATGGTTCCCTCCCTGCTCGCTCGTACTGCAAGCAGTCACCCAATGGAATGGGGATGAAATGGGAGAGAGAAGGAGGGAGACTTGGCATAGTTCAGTTCTACTTATCAAACCATGTAATTAATCTGCTGTTCCAACATACAAATTTCTTGTGTGGAGCACATCACTTATCTGTCCATCATGCGCCGGGAACCATCAGGAGACCTGGAATACGGGAATGTTCGTCACTGCAGACCTCGACATCAGGAATTCGCCTGCGTTTGAGTTCATGGACCTCACAGATGAGAGAGTGTGCAAGAGGCATTAGGGCAGCATCCAGCTGCGATGTCGGTATATGGGTTAGTCTGCATCAGGGGATGGAGATCTGGATTCACAGAGGTTGGAGGCCCCCCTCGGGGATCGCTGAGAGATGGATTTGAGGAAATCATCCACTTGCTGCGGATTGGTAAAGATGGAGGTCTTCCCTTGGTGGGAGATCCGTAGACGTGCTGGGTATAGGAGGGCATATTCAATCTGTGCTTTCCGGAGCTTCTGTTTGACCGCCAGGAATTTACGCCTAGCCTCCTGCACCACAACGGTGAAGTTGGGAAAGATGGTGAATTCCAAGCCCTCGTAATTTAGAGGTTTATTCTCACGAGCCAGTTTGAGCACTGTGTCTCGATCCCTGTAATTAAGGAGGCGGGCCACAATGGGGCGAGGTGCACTGCCTGGTGGAGGTCGGGGACCCAGGGATTGATGTGCCCATTCCACGGTGAGTTGCGAGGAGAGAGCGTCAGCACCGCATACACCCTTCAGAAGGCGTGCAACAAAGTCCTCCATACGGCCTGTGTTGGTACTTTCCGGAATGCCAATAATTCGGATGTTGTTCCGTCGGCTGCGGGCCTCTAGGTCCTCATTTTTGGCAGCGATGACTTTGAGCAGTTTATCCATCTGCGATACTTGGAGCTGCAGCTGTGCTGTGGTGTCCTCGGTGTTTGATATACGACGCTCCGCTTCCTTGATCTGCCCATTGTGCTTGTCCACCTTCTGAACTAAAAATCTAGGCGGTTGTTCATGGTGTCCATTTTTCCAGAGAGGTCTGTGAGGCTGTGTTGCATAGCCAGAAGGAGCGTCTTGACCTCATCCCCGGAGGTGGATGAATGCGGTTGCGGCTGTTTCTTGCTTGGATGGATGGAATCCACTGAATTGGAGCGTGTGGCCGTCCTCTTAGCGTCAAAGACCAATTTAGGCTGGCGCCCATCTAGTTTCCCCATGGCTGTCGCAAGCAAGGGCGATCAACGAGAAAAGGTGTCCATCAGAGTAATGCGCAGCACGGAACTGTGTAAAGCAGCGTTATCAGCCCAAGATTGAGGGGAGTGCGAAACAGCACAGTATCACGCCTTGATTGCCGGGCAGCACACCAGACGACCACCACTACGACAAGAAGAAGAGCGGCCAAGGCCTGTCGGCGTAGCAGGCAGTGGGAGTAAGTGCGTGGTAGCCAAGCTTCCGGCGGTAAAGGCTAACAGGGAGCAAGAAGGCAGACAGTTCAAAAGAATGCACCAAGCATATGGCAGCCTTCAGGCTCACAACGCAGCATACAGCGAGGTGTCCCTTGTTATTTGGGCAGGATTTCCCAATTTCGTAAAGGCGAAGTTCTGACTGAGACGGGGGTCAGGACGGAAGGCAGGCCCCAGCGAACCGCCAGCTCAGCAAAATCACGGCAGTCCGGGGAAATGTAGAAGAGGGTGCCCAAAGTGGCCAGGAAAGATGAGGGCATAAACCAAGGGCTCAGTAAGCGCTGCACAGCGAGGCATATATAAGGGCTCCAAAGTCCGTCAGGTTCTAGCGGCAGTGCCGACTCAGGGAGGCAGACACAGTGGGAGAGGAGACTATCAATTGGCAGCGGAGCGTAGGCTGGAGGGCAGTGTGAGCGCAATCATGTGTCAGGTGAATCCCACCGCATTTAAGGACATGTGACCCAACATAGGAAAGGGATGGTCGGAGAGCGGTGCGCCAATGGAGGGGGCCGACCACAGAGACCAGCCGGCGGGATCCGATGGTGGGAGTCCGCAGTCCGGTGTGGAGTGCGGGCGGTGGAACTCACGTTTTCCAATGTGTGCCCTCGCAGTTCTCGGCCCTCAAGGTGGCAGGCAATACAGGGAAGTTACGAGTCTGTGGCAGCGGCAGTGAGGCAGAGACGCGGCACGAACACAAACACACGGCAGTCTCCTCACTGCAGTCTGTAGAGCGCCACCCTCTGAAGGATGTCTGGCCAATGTTGAGGAGGCAGGAGTGGAGTCCGGGGGACGGTGCGGCAGTACCGGGGCTGGCCTCAAGCAATGGCCGGTGATACCCAATGACGTGTGTCTGCAGCAGGGGAAGGGTCCGGGCAGCAAGGCTCGCGGCCACAGCACCGTGCGAGCCCAGCTCTTCGTGGCACTATAAAGTAGACACCAGGCAGAGCAGCAGTGAAGAGCAGCCACCACAGATGGATTTTTGGGCAATAGGCGAAGGATAATCCCAGAGCAATGTGGCGGAGCGCAGGCCTCAGCAAACCTCAGCACACCAAGATCTCTACTGCCTGGGGATCCTTCAGAAAATAGCGCCCACCACGATAGGGAGATAGGAGGGCACCCGCCAAGAGTACTGTGTGGATCCTGCACCGCGGGGCACAATTGGGAGCTGCTGGCGTCTGACAGGTACGTGCGGGTGCTCGTTCTTAGGGCGGCAGGCAAAGCAGGAAAGTGTCCAGACTGTAGCAGCGGTAGGGAGGCTGGGGTGCGGCGTGAGCACGTACACACGGCAGTTCTCTTACCGCAGTTCGCAGGGCGCTGTCCCCCGAAGGATGTCTGGCTGAGGCTGAGGAGGCAGAATTGGAGTCCGGGGAACGGTGCAGCAGTACTGGGGCTGACTCCCAGCACCGACCGGTGAGACCCGATGGCGTGTGTCTGCAGCAGAGGAAAGGTCCGGGCAGCAAGGCTCGCGGTTACAGCACCGCATGGACTCAGCAATTCGTGGCAAAAGAAGGTTGACAGTGGGTCAAGCAGCAACGAAGAGCGGCCGCCACAGATGGATTCATGGGCAATAGGCAAAACGAAGTCTCAGAGCAATGTGGACGTAGGGCCTACCACCACGTGGAGTCCTCGAGGCTTGCGTGGCTGTGGCGGACGATCAAGGCTCCAGACGTGTCACCACCCCCACCACGCGGTCATCAGAGGTCGGCAAGAACAGCCCTTGTCGAGACCTGAGGGCTCTGAATTTTTCACCAAAGCTAGTGGGTGCTTGGAAGAGCAGGCGGCAGGGTGTAGATAGTAGGTCAAAGCAGTTTAGATGCGGATAATTGGAGGATTATGCCGCCAAGCAGCCAGAGCCTCACAGGTGTGCGGCCATCTTGGTCGTGCAACACCTAGCTCCCCCTGTTGTGTGCCACCTAGCGCCCCCTGCATATGAAGATTTTGGGTTGTTCACTGTGGGGCTTTTTCTGTAGATTAGCAAACATATATTTATTTAAGATCATGTTGAGACTCACACATTTTTCCCTGTAGAGATCTAAGCGCAAAATGTTATTGTTGTTAATTAGGTCAACCGTTTTCTTTATGTGCTTGTATAATACCTTTCTTTTAGCAGTCTAGGAATAATCTAGTTCAAACTACAAGATGATGTCCAAACTGAACGAGAAGACAAGCAACTCCAGACCAGTTTCTGCTTTTCTTAGGCTTACTCAATAAGGACAATTTTGAATCATATTGCATAGAACCAAGGGCAAAGGATTCATACATCTGGGCATTACCATGCCACTAAAAGCAAGTCAATTCAGAGGCGTAGCTAGGCCTTTGGCTGTCTGTGGTGGTTGCTTCGTTTGCCGAATGTAAGAGCAGGGGGGCAATTCCTGCGATGGCCACAGGTAAGGGGGGAGACCGCGCTCCCACCCCCTTGCTACGCCACGGAGTCAATAAGAAATAAAAAAAATATGGATTGAAGTGCATTTAGTAATCTACACTACTGGCTAGAACTCTGGGGTCCTTGCATACCAACGATCTTTAGCTCCTCCATGCCATTACAAATGAGAATCAATTATGGGTTAATACCTAGCCCTGTTCGAATAATAAGAACTCCAGTGTTGTGAGGTGCACATGGAGACCAACCATATGGAAATCAGCTGAAATGATCTGAAGTGTATGCACGTAGTTTGTAATATTAGGTGCATGCACACATGCAATTATACATATTTTTAGATGTGGGCCTACAATCATAAGCCCAGACATATGCTGCCACTTTCGTGATTCACGTATGACACTTTTGGGTTGTGCATTGTGGATCTGTCTTTGGAAATATATGATTATTTCAGTTCGCATTGAGTTTTAAATCTTCACCAGCAGAAATCAATGGGCAAAATGTTAATTTTGTGACTCAGGCTCATCATTCTCTTTTCAATATGATTGCATAGTTACCTCTCTCCTAGCTTTAAAACTACAGTGCCTCATTTACAAAAAAGTGCTGCAGCATGGCACCACAAGCCCTTTGACTTCACCACGCTGTGGCACTTTCAAAGCACAGGGATGCGTCATATCTACAAGGATATGATGGATCCTTTGCTCTCCCCGACACTGGCGCATAATTTGCTGCGATGCGCCGATGCAGGCATCTTTGCACCATGGTGCAAGGATGCCTGCGTCCCGAGAATGATGGCCCTTCCTGCACATAAACAATCTGAAATGGAGTTTTTCAACTCAATGATTGTTCATGTGCAGAAAGGGACACCTTCCTGCACATAAACATTCACCAGAGGTGATTTCCTCGTTCTATGTGTGCTGCAGAATGCAGCACGCATAGAAAGAGGAAAAAAACAAGGAGAAATTAATAGATTTGTCCTCGTTACGTCTCCCTACACCTCCCCTGGGGAGGCGTAGCATTCAGACACATTTCCAGGTTTACGATTTCTCATAAATCTGGACATGTGTCAGGTTCCATGGGTGTTGCGTGGGAACACCCACAGCAACACCCATGGAGCGCCCCCTTCATGCAAAGTGCTGCGTGTAAAGGTGCTGTATTTACAAGGACAGGAAAAGCCACGCAGGGTGTACCTGTTCTTGTAAATATGGGACAGCAAAATGCGCCGCCGGTGCATCACAAAAATTGACGCACCAGCGGCACAAGGGGCTTGTAAATAAGCCCCACAATGTCCTCTATGACTTTACATGGTCCGATTCTCAAAATGTCTGGAGGCAATCATCAACATGATGTATGCTCTAGAGGAATCAATCACTCAATGGCATTATTTTCCAAACCATTTAACCTATCATTAGAGACATTGGCTTCAAATATGGCAAAAAGTAGTGTATACATATTCATATTGCTTGTGCACTCACATGGAAGCCCAGAATTTCCATCTTTTCTCATCAATCATCGGCCTTCATTGTGATTATTTCTTCCAGCGAAAGTCTTTTAGTTCGAAATATTTGTTTACCATTAGATCAGCTTTTTCTCGGAACATCTCTGGTTAATATTTTATGCTTTTCCTAAAACTTTCATGAGTTATGTACTGTGGCTTGGTGTTGTTCCGAGTTTTGAAATAGCTATGCGCAAATGTTCCATCTCTGCAGACTTGAACATGAAAGTTTCCTCAAATCTTTGCAATATTTGTCCAGGTTTTGTAAAATTCTTTATTAAGAATTTTCAAAAAGTAATAGCAGGCTGCAGTGAACAGACAGGACAGCGAAATAGCAACAGAAATAGTCACCATATCATGTTGGAAAATCGAAGCAGAATAAATCAACGAAATAAGAATTCATAACGGTACAATAGCAAAGAAAGTAAACATAAGAAACGTATGTTTTCTCGATTGCAGGCTTCAGAGAGTAAACAAGTGTTACAAGTAGATGGTAATAGCCATTAGACAAATCTATTAGGTCAGGCATCAAGGAAGACAAACTACTGATCCAGTTGTCTGAGGCGACACAAAGTGGCCCCATATTGCCTCAAACACTCAGCGTTGGTCATTATGGTTCAGATTTACTAATTTTGTGTCATTTTTGCACCACTTTTGTGGAGCAGGCCTGACGCAAAATGCTAGTTGATATTTACAAAGCCACACAAGGGATGATTTGCTCAGCTGTGCGTGTTTTTGTAAAGAAAGATAACGCAACTGAGCTGCTTGCGTTGCATTGCGTTCCTTTTGGTCTGGGAGCCCTTCCATGGATGGAGCACCAGTATTCCCGTGCATTCACTCATGGATTTCCCACAATCCCAGATTTACAAAGGTTTCTAAACCTGAGACTGTGTGATATCACTGCACCTCTAAAGAGAATGGTGTAACGAAGAGAAAAATCTTTTTTTCTCCTCGTTATTTCCTCTTTCTGCTTGTGCTTGAGAATGCAGCACACATAGAAAGAGGAATATGCCTTGAGAGATTGTTGTTCTGCAGGATGGTATCCCTTCCTGCACAAAAACAATTCTTCTTGTAAAGCAGGCACCCTTGTACCATAGTGCAAGGGTGCCTGCAATGAATGAATCTTGGCTGCCTGATGTGCACTGGCACTATGAAAGAGCAGATGTGTGCCATATCTTAGCAGATTAGATTTCTGCACTCTCCCTATTTTTCTTGTCTTGCTGCACTGTGTTGCTTGAAAGGTTAGTAAATCTGAACCTAACTCATAGGATGCCATACTTATCACATATTTTTACCTGTTCTTGGATTTGGAGGAATTCCAGATATTCAGTGGCATAACATGGGAATCTTCACCACCAATAGTGATTTTTGTAGCTATCTCTTCCAATGGTTGTTAGTTCCAGTCACATCCAATGATTTATGAAGCAATGCCAGTAAAAGGGTCTGATCAAAGTTTAGGCGACATGTTTTTCAAATTTTACCCTTCACTCCTTTCCAAAACCTGGGCAACGCCATGCATGACCACACAATGAGTACATTTTCTCCATCTAGTTCACTACACCTCCATCAACAAGAGTATTGTTATAAGTTTGTTATGTGTAGTTTGTGCGGTACCCAATGCCAATCACACTGTAGTGAAGAAAAACTAACCTTGAGTGGTGTGTTGCGAAGGCCTCTGTCAAGGGTGCACAGGATTTCTGAACATTCAGCCTTCATGTAGTCTTTCATAAATCTAGCTTGCTTTGTATCAGGCTGAGTTAATCGCAAAAATTCTTCAATCAGGACACCAGAAAAGCCAACGACCGCCTCTTTAAAATTCATTTTCCAGTTACTATTTTTTTTTTGATTTTGAAAACCTTTATTGAGAAAATTGCACAACATGTTACATTACATTCAGGCAGAAGGTCCCCAGTCAGTTACGAAACCACATCTGTTACATACACTGTAGGAACAATTATGCCTGTGCAGCCCAGTACATTGCGTGGAATAGAGCTGCTTGGAACTAGGCAGGAAGGACGGGGGAACGCCTGGTAGAGTCAAGATGCTAGTGTGAGTGACTGCAAGCTATCATTAGAGCGTGTTGGTGGAGGCGTCGTGCATCACGGGCCCACCCCGACGTCCACAGCCAGCGGGGTTCCAGCGGAGGGCGCGGGAGCGGGCACAGAAGGCAAGGCGCCCTGGCGCTGAAGATAAGAGATGAGGGGACCCCAATTGTCGGTCGGTCTGCTGGTTGCCGGCGCTAGGTCCCAGAATTTGGACAAAAGTGTCTGACAGCGCGCAGAGTCCTCGAGCCAAGCCTTGACCTTGGGCGCAGACCTCCACCCCCAGTGCATGGAGACCCTGCGCCGTGCAAGAACAAGCAGCATGGCGATCAGCTTGCGGCAGGCATCTGGGCAGTATTTCACAAAGCCTAAGAGGCACAGCAGTGGGTCGGGCGTGACAGTCACGGAGGTGATCTCGGTGATGACGGCACACACCTCACGCCAGTAGGCAGAGACACTTGGGCATAACCAGGCTAGGTGGGAAAAGTCGGCAGCGGGAGCGGAGCATCACACACATCTGTCATTAGGAATGAGGCCCATTTTGTGCAGTGTGGCAGGAGAGCAGTATAATCTGTGCAGATATTTAAAGTGTATGAGGCGCAGGCGGTAATTGGGGGACAAGCGTTTGGTATGATTGCAGCAGTACAGCCAGACCTCCTGAGAGAGGTCGGTGCCCAGGTCCTCACTCCAGGCAGCGCGGGCGCGGTCGGCATTGATTGGGGACGCCGCCAGCGTGAGGGCATAAATCCTGGTGACCAGCTTGCGGGGGGAGCTGGACGTGTATGCAAAGTCAAGGGCAGCTATCGCGGGGGGGCTGAGGAAATGTGGGGTGAGTCTCCCTGCAGGACGCTCTAATTTGGTAATACAGCAGCTTGTCCCTGGGGCCGGACTCGGCAGCAAGGGTGAAGAAGGTATTGTCAGGGTAGAGGTCCGACACCGTGGCTAGCCCCAGGCGAGCTGTGCGCTTGACCATTCCGGCAGTTTGCAAAGGGGGGAATGCTGGGTTATGGGCGAGGGGCATGGCATTGGCAGAGAGCGTGCTAGAGCCAGAGTACCTCCTGATTCCATCCCAGGCCCAGCGCAGGGTCTCCACAGTGTCTATTTCACCGCGCGGGGGTTTTGAGGGTGCAAAGAATGCAGTCAGGAGCGGCCAAGGAGCTGCGAGATCAGCCTCCACCGCTACGTGAGGTTGAAAAGGCATTGGGTGCAACCAGAAGTGGAGGAAGCTGGCTTGGGCGCTAAGGGCATATAGTTTGAAATCTGGGGCTCCCATTCCCCCACGAGATAGAGGCAGTGTGAGAATGTTGTATGCGAGTCTGGGCTGATGCCCAGACGAGGGTGATTACAAGTGAACGGAGCCTGCGAAAAAAGTGAGCCGTGAGGGGATAGGGGATGTTCAGGAAGAGGTACAGAAACTTCGGGAGCACCACCATTTTTGAGATGGCAATTCGTCCCGCCAGGGACAGGGTCAGTCTTCGCCATAGCTGGATCTTGGTCTCCAACCAGTCCATTGCCCTGCCGAAATTCGCCATCCAAAGTTCGTCCACATCCCTACTGAGCCAAATGCCCAGATATCTGGTGGGTCCCGACGCCCAAACAAATGGGTAGTCCGGAGTGAAGTGAACAGTGGCATCTGTAAGAGGAAAAAGAATGGACTTACCCCAGTTGACCTGGATGCCGGACAGACCTCCGAATCGCGCCACCTCGCGGACCATGGGACCGAGATTCTCCTGGGGATTGCGGACGTATAACGTGACGTCGTCCGCATACATGGAGACGACCAAGGCGTGAGCCGCGAAGCTGAGACCCCTCTGGGTGTGGTGTTGCCTGAGCCTGGCGGCAAGGGGCTCCAATGCAATAGCAAATAACATGGGTGAGAGTGGGCACCCCTGCCTAGGGCCCCAGGCGATGGGGATGGGCTCCGTGATCTGACCGTTTATCCGAAGGCGAGCGGTGGGGAGAGTGTAAAGAAGCTGGACTTTGCGCAGAAAAACCGGGCTACAGCCTAAGCGAGGGAGAAGATAAAAGAGGAAGGGTCACTCAAGAGTGTCGAAAGCTTTGGTGGCGTCCAGGAGGGCAGCCACAGCCGGGAGAGCGGGGTTAATTTGATGGAGGACGGCAAATATGGTCCGAAGATTATGTGAGGTGGCGCGACCGGGGATGAAGCCGGACTGATCTGGGCGAGCTATCAAAGGCATGAGGGAGAGAAGACGAGAGGCTAGCAATTTAGCGAAAATTTTGTTATCGGTGTTAATGAGAGACAGGGGGCGATAGGAGTCACGGAGTTCGGGGGACTTATCCGGCTTCAGGAGGAGTGTAAGCAGGGCCTCGCGGAGTGAAGGGGGGAAGTGGCCACTCTCAAAAGACTCGTTATACATGGCGGCGAGGTGTGGAACCAGGAGGGGCGCAAATGTCTTGTAAAAGGACGCGGGCAGGCCATCGGAGCCGGGAGCTTTGTCGCCCGGTAGGCCACTGATAGCAGCCAAAATCTCCTCCTTGGAGAAGGGCTCGTCGAGGTATTCCCGGTGGCTGTCGCCCAGCCAGAGAAGCTGAATAGTATTGAAGTACTGTTCAAGGATGTCTCGCGGAGGAACATCCCCAGCAGTGTAGAGTTGTGAGTAAAAGGTGGTGAATCTGGCCTCCACCTCCTTGGGAGAAGTCGTCCTGCCCGGGCCTCCGTCCTGGAGCGCAGTGATGTAGGAGGCGGCATGTGGCTGCTGCAGGAGATTGGCAAGAGTCTTGCCAGGGCGGTCCCCCTCGCCATAGCGGCGAGCTTTCGCCTCCCTGCCCAGAAATGAGAGCTCCCTATTGGCCTCATCGTTAAAGTCAGTGAGTTTACCCCTGAGCTGCGCCAAGGTGTCGGGGTCAGGGTCCAGAGATTGCATGGAGTCCAGAGCCCTGATCTCCCCCTCCAATCGCTCAAGAACACCACGAATAGATCGCAGCACACCGGATTGCTTGGAGATGCATTCGCCCCAGATCACCGCCTTGAAACCCTCCCAGAGCGTGGAAGGGGAGTCAACTGAACCAGAGTTGAGTTCAAAATAATTGGTGATTGCCGTTTGAATCTCGTCGCAAAAAAACGAATCTTGGAGCGCGTTAGCGGGCAGCCGCCAGGCGAACACGCGTCGTGGGGTGTGCGGGAGCTGTATACCGAGTCGCACGGGAGCGTGGTCAGAGAGGGTACGGGCCATATGATCCACAGAGGTGACCCATGCGAAGGCATCACGGGTGGTGATCCAGAGGTCCAAACGGGACCAGCAACCCCGAGAACCCGTCACGCATGTGCCCCCGCGAGCTTCTGGGCCGGTATGCCGCCACGCATCGAGCAGAGAATTGTCGGTCAGTATGGAGTGCAGGAGGGAGGTCGCGCGTGGGTGCAGTGCATGGGATCCGTAGCGATCAAGGAAGGCAGAGGGTGCGATATTAAAGTCGCCACCCCAAAGCAGGGCGGCAGGACCCAGGGAGGAGATGTGTTGCCATACCTGCGTGAAAAACTCGGGACTGTCGGAGTTGGGGCCATATATCGCTGCAAGGATTAGGGGTTGGGCTAGGAGAGTGCCATGCAGGATGAGAAAGCATCCCTCTGTGTCCGCAATGACCTGAGAAGTGCGCCAGGGAAGCCCTCTGCTCATTAGAATGGACACGCCACGAGAGTAGCTGGAGTAAAAGGAGGAGTGGGTTTCGCCCCAATATTTAGAGAGGAGTCTGGAAGATGTGGCGGGCAGCAGGTGGGTCTCCTGAAGGAAGCAAATGTCCACCTTGTGTCGGATGAGGTGGGCATGTACCAGGCGGGCCTTGCGATGGTCATTGAGACCCCTGACGTTCCAAGTCCAAAGTGTGGTGTCCATCATACTGTGGCGCCCAAGCAATGGGTGACGGATGGGGACAGATGTGCAATGTGAACCATGAGTGTTTGTGAAGAGATGTGCGGTGGAGAGCCTGATTTAGCATACAACATATTACAAAAAACAGCATAAAACAAAAAAGACAACAAGCCTCGAGGAGGAGGCAACAGGTCCAATAGGAACTCACCCCCGAGCCCCCACCCACTCCAACCCCCCAATTAAGTTGAGCAACCCACCCTACCCTCCCCCGGGGACCCAAACCAGGAAGGGAACTAAATGAAAAAGACATGGGAGTCATCCCGTGGAGGCATGGCGTTGCTCGGCGACCACCCCCATCCAGAGGACAGGGTGGCCAAGCCAGACTGAGAATCGGGCATCGTAACAACAGTTCGTGAAACTGCACCGGGGTGCATCAAGGACAGGTAGGCGTAGCCTCCAGGCTGAGGACAGACCAGGCCAGCAGTACGTGAGGGCTAACAGGCACAATAACCAGGGCCAGGGAGGTCACGGAGAACCCAATCAGCTGGTAGGGGGGAAGTGCCAGCCACCCCGGGCGATTAGAGAATTGAATGAGAATGAAGTCAAAAGCATTTGTGTGAGGGGTCCATGAAAGAGAGTCCAGAAAGCAGGATCGACACAGGCACAAGGAGAACGTCCCAAAGGCCAGCGGCGCCCAGCCTAGTCATTGTCGCTGCTTCCGCCACCATCGACCTGTTGAGAGCCAGAGGAGGGCCGACGCTGACGTTTGTCCAGTTTCTTCGTGTATGCCAGGGCCGCAGCGGGCTCGGTGAAGAGATGTGTGTGGGAGCCTTTTTTGACGCAGAGTTTGGCGGGGTAGGCCAGAGAGTAGGAGACTTCGTGCTTCTGGAGCAGTCTCTTGGTTGGGAGGAACTCTCGCCGGGCAGCCTGCACCGCCAAGGTGAAATCGGGATAGAAGGAGAGAGAGTTCCCTTGGTGGCGCACCTCACCCCTCTCGCGGGCAGCGCCGAGGACTGCGTCGCGGTCCTGAAAGTTGAGCAGTTTGGTGATTATTGGGTGGGCAGGAGCACCCGGGGGAGGACACTGCCCCAACGAGCGTTGAGCCCTCTCAACGATGAAGACTGGGGACAGGACATCGCCAAACAGGTCGCGCAGCAGTTGCTCGACGAAGTCCTCCATCTCGGTGATGTTTGAGGATTCGGGCACGCCCATAATACGAAGATTGCTCCTACGGGGACCCGCCTCCAAATCCTCATTCTTGTTCTTGATGAGCTCCAACACCTTATCCATCTGGAGCAGTTTGTGGCGATCCCCGGTTGCGGCATCCTCGACGTTCGAAACCCTGGCCTCGATGTGTGCAATGCGCGTGTCGTGAGCATCCACCCTAGCGTTGACAGTATCCAGCCGTGCAGAGAGCTTGTCAAGCTGAGTCGCAATGCCAGAGACGGTGGCCTTGACATCCAGCATTATTGCCTTCAAATCATAGTCCCGCGTCGTGCCGGTCTCGGTCAGCGCGGCGGCCCCCCCGGCCTCCAGGGCGGCCCCGTCCTGCTGCGTCGATCAGCGCTGACCAAATGCCAGCTTAGGCTGCTTGGGGTCCGCCTTTCCCATGAGCAGAGTGCCACCCCCGGCCGGCTTCTGAAATGTCCAAGCGGGGAGGGCGCAGCGGGCGCAGTGGGCAGGAACCGCCGATGAGCGTGGGGTCGGCAGTTAGGCCGCAGCCAGCAGCAACAGGCAATGCTCCAGGGGCGCAGTCGTGAAGACCACAGACGGCGACCCAACAATATAGGCCGGCTGCCCCGAGTGCCTCCAAGGGAGGGCTGCACAGGCAGCGGGGGCTGTGAGAGAGCTCAGGTCAGGAAGGCCCGCCGGTAGAACAAGATGGTGCCCCAATTACAGCTAGGTGCCTGGCAGTGTGGTGGGAGCAGTCCAGAGTCAGCCACAACAGGTCCGGAGTGGGAGGCCCAGCAGGGGCAAGTAGGCAGGCACAGCCGAGCAGAGGAGGATGCCCGGCAGCAGCGCCAGGGCCGTCACACCAAGGCCGCCCCCAGACACGGGAGGCAGGCAGCGGAAGGCAAGGAAGCCAAGCACCAAGGGCCGCGCAGCTCCAGCAGGCCCTGTCAGGAAGGAACAGCGGAGGGGGAGGCCGTGACAGAAGTCCTGCAAGCCGGGGGGGGGGGGCGACCGCAGCAGGGAGACGCAGGAGGCGCACCGCCTGCATCACGAGGCCCACGGCCTATGAAGGAGGCCACAAATCGGCAGGAGCGCTAAGGATCGCTCCCCAACGGAGCAATTGCCAATGGGCCCCACGGTTCAGCACGCGCGCCCCCACCCAGCCGCGTGCCATCCCGGCCCCGCTCCCCTCACCTGGCAGCTGGTA
This sequence comes from Calotriton arnoldi, assembly GCA_963921515.1. Lineage (NCBI taxonomy): Eukaryota > Metazoa > Chordata > Amphibia > Caudata > Salamandridae > Calotriton > Calotriton arnoldi. The sequence goes on along the minus strand of CAWUFW010015764.1, from coordinate 16,815 downwards.
CGCGCGTAGCGGGTTCCAGCGATGTCGCCCTCCGTTCAGCAGCAGGACCAGCGAGTGGGTTGGTTCGTTACAGCGAAGCGCCGCAGCCGGCAGCACGCGGCGAAGACGGCCCAGGAGCCGCACGCGGCGGCCGGGCGCCCTCGGTGATATCTCGGAGCTGCCGTGGCAGAATCGGGCTGGAGGCATTGCAGGAGAAGCCCCGCGGTGCAGGATATCAGGATCTGTGGACGCAGAGGGTCAGTTCCGCGCCAGCCTGGAGGATTCTTACGGATATTTGGCTTGGCCGGCAGAGCCCACTTAGAGTGCGGCCATCTTGCAGCCGGCTAAGCCAAGCCTCCATTTTCCAGTTACTATAAATTGAAGGCTGCTGTTCATTGAACATCTTTGCACCCAATCTGCACACATTGCATCATTTAGAAATATCTCCATTGCTATCTCAGGTGAATGCAAAACTACTCTCTCAGGTTCTTAACCCCTTCGCGGCCAGGCCTTTCCCACCTCTGTGCCATGCCTTTTTTTGGCAATTTGGGGTACTTTGCGCATAGACCCCCATAACATTTTGTCCACATAAGGTATCCATGCCAAATATGTGTCCTTTTCTTCCAAAGTCCTGAGGATTCCAAAGGTACCCAGGATTTGTAGATTCCCCTGGAGGGAACCGAGTAATTAGGCAAAATACAGCAAAATGTTTTTTTGCTTTTTTTAAATGGGGGAAAAGTGCTGCAGGAGACAGCGTGTGTTTTTTTCCCTGCAAACGGTATCCACAAAGGGTTTCTGGTGATAAAATCACCATCTTCCCAGCTTTTAGGAACAGGCAGCCTTTTGACAGAAAACCAACATTTTCTACACAGTTTTGGCATTTTACTGAGACATAGCCCATTTTTCCAACTATTTGTGCTTTCAACTGCCTTCCAATTAGCAATAGAAATACGTGTGAAACCAATAATGGATCCCAGAGAGCTATACATTTTTTTAACGAAGACACAGTTGTGAATTCAGCAAGGGGTCATTTGTGGATATCCTTCAAGACTTTACTATAGAAACTAATAGTTGAAATGAAAGACTATTTAAATTGTGTTGAAAAAAAAACAGCCATTTGTGCCTACATTTTCACTGTAACTTTTTCTAACTATGCTAGATTTTTTAAAGCAATATACCATTACACAGACCTTTCTGGTTGTGGGGATATATTGGGCTTGTAGGTTCATAAAGAACCCGAGGTACCTAGAGCCAATAACTGAGCCCCACCTTGCAATGGTTTTTCATTGTGTACCGGGTATTCAGCAATTCATTTGGTAAAATTTAAAGAGTGAAAAATAGGTATCAAGGAAACCTATATATTTCTGAAATGGGAACAAGATATGGAGTTTAGAAGCAGCGGGTATTTGGACATTTCTGAATATGTGGGTAGCCATACTAGCAGGTGAATTAGGGGGCATTTTTCAAAAAGTCTTCTTTTTTACACACAGTCTTACATTTGGATGGCAGTAATGCATAGACAGACAACTGGTAATAGCACTTTTTCTACTATCCTGTGTTCCCCCCTGATCTCCCGATCAAAACTGTACCTGACTTGTGTGGGTAGGGCTAGTGCCCGCGTAAGGAAACAGCCCAAAATGCAACGTAGACACATCACATTTTTCCACAGAAAACTGACCCCTTTTTTGCAATGTGCCTAACTGTGGATTTTGGGCCCTAGCTCAGCCAGCGCCTAGGGAAACCCAGTAAACCTTTACATTTTTGAAAACTAGACACCCAGGGAATACCGGATGGGGTGACTTGTGTGGCTCTCACTAGGTTTTGGTACCCAGAATCCCTTGCAAACCTCAAACATTGTCAAAAAAACACATTTTCCTCACATTTATGTGATGGAAAGTTCTGGAATCTGCAGGGAGCCACAAACTTCCACCCACCCAACATTCCCCCAAGTCTCCCAATAAAAAAGGTACCTCACTAGTGTTGGTAGGCCTAGTGATCACTACAGGAAATGGCCCAAGATTTATTGTGGAGACTAGAAACTTATTGATCACAAAAAGACCTGGTCTTTCGAGGGAGTCACCTGAGTTTTTGTCCCTGGGCTTGGGGGCCATGCAGGAAAACCTACCAAACCCAGACATTTCTGAGAACTAAATGCAAGGGGAGTCCAAGGATGTATGGCTTACGTAGATCCCCTAATGTTTCCTTACCCAGAATCCCCTGCAAACTCAAATTTTGCTAAAAAAAAATCACATTTTTCCCACATTTCTGTGGCGGAATTGCTGTGCTGGCACAAATCTCCTACCACCCAGCATTCCCCTTGGTCTCCCGAGTAAAATGATACCTCACTTGTGTGGGTGTCTAATGCAGAGTAAACCTGAAAGAGTCTAAACAAAAATAAAGCGCTTAGAACTCGCTGTGCTATCCCCTCAATCTCTACATTTTTTTACCTTTCCCAGTCGCAGGGCCTTGGCTCACCCACACAAGTGAGGTAGCATTTTACTGGGGAGACCAAGGGGAATGCTGGGTGGTAGGAAATTTGTGCCGGCACAGCAATTCCCCCAAAGAAATGTGAGAAATATGTGATTTTGTTAGCAAAATTTGAGGTTTGCAGGGGATTCTGGGTAGGGAAACGTTGGGGGATCCATGCAAGCCACACATCCTTGGACTCCCCCGGGTGTCTAGTTTTCAGAAATGTCTGGTTTGGTAGGTTTCCCTGCATGGCCGCCAAGCCCAGGACCAAAAACGCAGGTGACTCCCTCGCAAGACCAGGTCTTTTTGTGATCGATAACTTTCAAGTCTCCACATTAAGTTTTGGGCCATTTCCTGTCACGGGCACTAGGCCTACCCACACAAGTGAGGTACCATTTTTATCGGGAGACTTGGGGGAATGGTGGGTGGTAGGTAATTTATGAGGGCCAGGTGATTCTACAACTTTCCCACTCACAAATGTGAGGAAATGTTATTATTTTTGCTAAATTTGAGGTTTGCATGGGATTCTGGGTAGGAAAACTTGGAAGATCCACGCAAGCCACACATCCTTGGACTTCCCAGCATGTCTAGTTTTCAGAAATGTCTGGATTTGGTAGGTTTCTCTACATGGCCGCTGAGCGTGGACCCAAAACCGCAGGTGACCCTCCCTTGCAAAACCAGGTCGTTTTGTGATTGATAATTTTTGATGTGCATCCACAATACGTTTTGAGCCATTTCCTGTCACGGGCACTAAGCCTCCCTACACAAGTGAGGTACCATTTTTATCGGGAGACTTGGGGGAACGCTGGGTAGTAGGAAATACGTGATGACTCGGTGATCCCACAACTTTCCCACACACAAATGTGGGGAAAATATGGTTATTTTAGCTAAATTTGAGGTTTGCAGGGGATTCTGGGTAGGAAAACGCTGGGGGATCCATGCAAGCCATACCTCCCTGGACTCCCCCTGGTATCTAGTTTTCAGAAATGTCTGGGTTTGGTAGGTTTCCTCACATGGCCGCCGGGCCCGAGACCAAAAAAGCAGGTGACCCCCTTGCAAAACCAGGTTGTTTTGTGATTGATCATTTTGGATGCCTCCCCAATACGTTTTGGGCCCTTCCCGATGGCGGACACTTAGCCCACCCTCACAAGTGAGGTACTAGTTTTATCAGGAGACCAGGGAGAACACTGGGAGGTAGGAAATTCATACTGGCCGGGTGATTCCACAACTTTCCCACACACAAATGTGAGGAAAATGTGATTATTTTAGCTAAATGTGAGGTTTGCAGGGGATTCTGGGTAGGAAAACATTGGAAGATCCATGCAAACCAGACATCCTTTGACTCCCATTGGTGTCTTGTTTTTAGAAATGTCTGGGTTTGGTAGGTTTCCCTACATGGCCGCCGAGCCCGGGACCAAAAACGCAGGTGACCCCCTTGCAAAGCCAGGTCATTTTGTGATTGATCACTTTTGATGCCTACCCAATAGATTTTGGGCCCTTCCCGATAGCGGACTCTTGACCCACCCACACAAGTGAAGTACTATTTTTACTGGAAGACCAGGGGAAATGCTGGGTGGTAGGGAATGGGTGGCGTCTTTCTGATTCTGGAAGAATATGGCACAGTAATGCAAGGAAAATGTGTGACTGTAGTCACATTTAGAGGTTTGCAGGGCATTTTGTGTAAGAAAGCTTGTTGGGATCCACTAGAGGGACACCACCCTGTATTCCCCTGGGTTTCTGCTTCATATAAATTTTAAGAATCAGTAGATTTTCTCTAGAGACAATGTACACCCTTGCAGAGAAAGCCAGATAATGCAAATATTACTTCACAACCAACTATTCCTCAAGTTCACACACAAACTGGTTGGATTTGGCACAAGGCTGAGTGAAGGTTCAGAGAGTAAATTATATTAACAAGAGATTTCACAAAAATGAAATGCACTGCTAATAGTTAAAAGGCTAAAAACCTGAACCAATGACTCACAGCTCGTGAGCTGTAAAGCCACGACAAGGCACCAACCTCTTTATAGGCCATTCACACACCTTTCATACGTTGACCATACAAGACCATTCACACTGCCAGCCACAGGCCCAGCACATTACAACACTCACATCAACAGACAATGTAGAGACAATGTACACCCTGGCAGAAAAAGCTAGAAAATGTAAATATTACTTCACAACCAACTATTCCTGAAGTACACACACACATACTGGTTGGATTTGGCACAAGGTTGAATGAAGGTTCAGAGGGTAAAATTTTATTAACAAGAGATTTCACAAAAAGGAAATGCACTGTTAATAGTTAAAAGGTTAAAAACCTTAACCAATGGCTCACAGCTCATGAGCTGTAAAGCCACGACAAGGCACCAACGTGTTTACAGGCCATTCACACACCTTTTTGTTCGTGACACATACAAGACCATTCACACTGCCATCCGTGGGCCCAGCATATTAAAACACTCACATCAACAGGCAGCGCAATTCAAGGGCCCATCACTTTCATACGCCCACTTGCCTGACACAGCAACCACACCGGCTGACGGAGTGTGTGGACTGGTGTTTGGCTAGCAGTGTGTGTAGTGACCACACAGCAAGTTACTACTCACACACCACCACCCAAGCACCAGTCCACAAACAATGCCAGCCAAGCTCCAGCCCACGCACACCGCCAGTCAAGCACCAGTCCATGCACACCACCAGCCAAGCGCCAGTCCACGCACACCACCAGCCAAGTGCCAGTCCACACACAATGCCAGCCAAGCACCAGTCCACAGTCACCACCAGCAAAGTGCCAGTCCATGCACACCACTAGCCAAGTGCCAGTCCAAGCACACTGCCAGCCAAGTGCCAGTCCACACATACCGCCAGCTAAGCACTAGTCCACACATACCGCCAGCCAAGCGCCAGTCCATGCACACTGCCAGCCAAGCACCAGTCCACACACACTGCCAGTCAAGTGCAAGTCCACACACACTGGCAGCCAAGCACCAGTCCACACACACCGCCAGTAAAGTGCCAGTTCACACACACCACCAGCCAAACGCCAGTTCACGCACACCACCAGCCAAAGGCCAGTCCAAGCACTCTGCCATCACATCTTTTATGCAAAAAAGAAAACACAAACCAATTGGCAAAAGATACAAAACTATAACTACAAACACAACAGCTCTAACTAAATACATCACACTTATGCCAATCATGAATTCTGAACAACAACAAAAAACGATGCAGACTAGTCAGGTTACTTGTATGCTCAGAGGCCACTAGACTCACCCGCACCTACTCTGCACAGACACAGCAAGCACCAATATTCCACTAAAAAAGAAAATTTCACACATGGCAACACAATACACATTGTGCACAGATACAAGGAAAATGTCACACACATTCAAATAGAAGCTAAATAGGCTGCTATTATTACAACATTTCCAAAAAACACATTCATGCAGGTCATTGATACTCATTTGTAGTAACCAATATAAAACAAAGTTTCCTTACCAAATACTTGTAACTACACAAACTGCAGCTCTACCAGTGCCAAAACCGCAAGCACAAGTTACTCCAAAGTAAAACAAAAGCTTTGCACTAAAATTAAAAGGAAAAAAAAAACGTTAAGATCACAAATAATGGCAAAACACACAGACCATCAGCCGAACTGCATTTAACACACAAACTTTCCATGATGGTCTAATGGCTTCTGCCCCCCTTGGGGGCACATGGGCTTAAAATTACAAGGCCTATCTGCCCCCAGTGGGGGCAGAAACATCCAGAATATTCACCCCCAAAAGGGGAGCGACCCTTGCACAAGGGGACACTCCCCAAACATTTTACGCCATAAACAATAACCCTGGTGGTCTAGTGGCTTGGGGCAGATGGGCCTAAAAAAAGAAGGCCGATCAGCCCCCAAGGGGGGCAGAAATGGCCAAAACATTCATCCCCTAAAGGGAGTGACCCTTACCCAAGGGACCACTCCCTTAAACATTTCTAAATGCATATTTAAAAAAATTTGGTGGCTAGTGGCTTCTGCCCCCCTGGGGCAGATGGGCCTAAACATATATGGCCGATTTGCTCCAAAAGGGGAGCAATCCTTGTCCAAGGGATCGCTCCCCGTACTTATTAATAAATTAATGCCTGGCTTCTAGTGGGTTTTGACCCCCCCCCGAAGGCTAGATCGGCAGGCTGATCTAGCCCCAAGAGGGGCCAAAAAACAGAACAAAAGGAAATTATCCCCATGGGAGCAACCCTTGCTCAAGAGGTCATACCGAAAATGCGTACAAATAAAATCCCTGGCGCCTAGTGGATTTCAGCCCCCCGATCCCCACTGGGGGCTGATTGGCCTAAAAATTGCGAAATCAGCCCTCGGGAGGGGGGGGGGGAAACATGGAGAAAAGAAAATCATCCCATGGAAACGACCCTTGCCCAAGGGGTCGCTCCCAAAATGTGCCAAAATAAATTCCCTGGTGTCTAATGTGTTTTAGCCCCTCTGGGAGGGGGGGGGGGTGATCTGCCCAAAAACAGCCAAATCAGTCCCCGGGGGTCCAGAACACAGATGCAAATGCCCCTAGGGTAGCAAGGCTCCTCAAAATATTCTATAAAAAATCCCTGGTGGTCAAGTGGTTGGATTCCTGCTCCACGACTGTGGGCCTCACCCGAGATTGTGGAGCAGGAATCCATTTAAAACAGGCACACGGGGAAAGGAAAAACTCTTTTCTTTCCCCCTGTGTCTGTTTACCGCAAACCCCCCCCCCCAGAGAGAAGGACTTACCCAAAATGTGTCCTCTCTCTGGACGCGCTGGAAGCAAATGGCTTCCAGCGCATCCCCGGTAGCCTATGATGACGTTGGCGTGCCGTGAGCATGCCTACATCATCAGATCGCCGAGGGAGGGGTTGGGGGTGGCAGCAGAAGAGCTTCCGCTGCCATCCCAAGTGGGGGCTTGTAGGAGGGTGGCCCACGGAGGGAACGCCAGCGCTTCCCCCATGGGCTAGTGCCAGGATGTAATGGTTATATCCTCGGCACAGCAGCACCGCTGCTGAGGACTTAACCATTACGTCCTTGGCATAAAAAATGTAAATGTAAAAAAAATCCGTATTTGTAAAGCGCGAACTACTCACCCTTACGGGTCTCAAGGCGCTGGGGGCCGTCGTGGAAATTAAGTGAGCTATTGCCCAGAGTCACAAGGTGCTGAGCTGATCTGCCGCCGGAGCCGGGGATCGAACTGTGAGCCTTGTGCTCCAAAGTCAGCTGCCCTGGCCGCTGCACCACACCTCTCATAGAAGGGGTTAAAGGATTTTAATATGTCATTCTGCAGTTTTTGCTGTACAAACAAGATTTCCTTGATAGACTATTCATCCAATGAATTGTTCAGTCACTAATAAGTAGATGAGCATTGTTTCAAGTGGACACCCCAGGATACAAGAAGCCATTTATCTTTAATAACAAATAGGTTGAGTACCACAAATGATCTGTCTCCTCCAACACTGGAATGCTCAGATTAATAGACTGCTTATTTTTCCACATAGAATTGCAAGGCAAGTGAGGTTATGCTCCAGGGGATGTTTCATAAACACCCAATTCGTTGTCCTCAACTTGAATGAGTAGCAGTAGACCAGAACAGAAAACGTTCACTCCATTTAATAGGATAGAATATGCTTAAAGTGCAGCCCTCCTAATTCTGCAGAAGCATGTATCATAAACATGTTTAGTCTGGCAATCTTGTCCCGTACAAATATGTTTGCTTCTTGGTCAATTCTCACTAGCAGGGTTTGAGGTATGCAAATAGGCAGCATCCTGAAGGTACCGTTGAACCTAGGTGCTGTCGTGATGTTCCTAGGAATCCCCAGGACCTGCGGGTTTTGGATGACCTAAACTGAGGGCTTGGTGTCCCAACTGCTCCGGACAACCCCACAGGATATGTCAGCCGTTAGACCAGCTAGCTCTACAGTGCCACTACCACCCCCCTGTATCTCACAGTGGTCTAGGTAGTTTCTGGCAACCACTGAACATGACAACCCTGATTCCTCAGGGATCATGGAAAACAGTACAGTACTTTTTGCTCAGTCACTCGTGCTCACTTATTCTAAGAAAATACACAGGATGGCGATTAGGACGTTTCAATAAGTATTTATTGGTCCAGCGTCAGTCTTGTGTAAAACGTATTTGCTGCGACAATCAGGAGACTGAAGCAAACGAAAGAGATTGTTAGTACCAATCTAGTAGATACATTTCTACCATAGTGCTAATAAGATGAACATAAGCTGTTCAGATAAAAACAGTAGCACTTGCATATTCCTAATAATGTGCGCCTTAAGTAATTTGCCTAAATGTGTAGCATGTATATACGTGTAGCTATATATATATATATATAGATATATATATATATATATATATATATATAGATATATATATATATAGCCAAGAAACCCCTAGGGAAGAACCAGCCCCCTCACCTGATGGTTGAGAACGAAGGACCCCACCTCTACTTGGAGGATGACACACCGCAAGGGATGTCAGACCACTGTGTGCCGAAGATTCAGCATGTAGGACCCCGTGTCAGCTTAGAAGGAATTCTCCTCTAATTTGCAGGGAGGAAAAAGGGTCTTATATACTAGGGTGGCCACTCCAGGGTTTCTTCTAGAATTGATATGTTTTGAAAACAGTCATAAATGTTTTTCCAAACAAATGCGATCATGCACAGCTGGCTGTTGGCCAAGGATGAAAAAAGTGGTGACCCTTATACAGAATAATTATACTGTGCCTGAGGAAATGTTTATGTACGCCAGGTACAAGGATTATGATAGAATACTGAGAGCCTGGTGTCAAAGAGACAAGAGCAAGCTACTAGGTAAAAGGTAACTTGTTTAGAATCGTTATTGTCATGTGGATGGGACAAATGTATGTAATAAGGGTATACATGACAGGACTAGCCTAAAAGACATGACACCCACTCCTCATCAAAAGGTCAACAGGGTCAGCTAGATAATGATAAAGCTAATTCAAGTAAAAGCATAAAAATCATTTTATAATTAAAATACTAAAAGCTCTTTAAAAGCCTGTAAAACAAGAATGTACATAAAAGAAAAGCCATTTTCCCTAAAAGCGTTCAAAAGGTCCCCTAAACTTGTATGAGTGGTTATTATTACACTGAGCACCTTTAAAGCCACTATGCTCCGTCAGAGCAGAGAAGGAAAAGTAAAACAATCAGTTTCGACCTTCAATTTGGAAAAATGTTTAAAAAATGCTGAATAGTTCCCAGCACAGGAAAGGCCAAATTGTTTATGAATCCTGTGCCAAAGACTGAAAATTGCTGAACATTGCATCCGCAGGTGGCAATCCCTCTAGCACTTCCAATATAATGTCTATTGAGCAAAGATGGTCATCTCTGGTTCCCACAGCAGCCACCGGTGAAGATGAATTAGATGCTTGTATCCCTGGAACCGATGCCCGTACCTCTGTAGCAGAGCCAATTTCCCTTCCAACAGGAGCGGAAGCTTCCTTTGGAGGATCTAGAAATGCCATCATCAACATTGGAATACGCTGTGGCCAACTGTACACGTGGGCCTGCAATTGTTCCAGTAGCACTTCTATGTCCAATGGCGCAACCGATGGAAGCGTGAGACACAGATCCGAATCTGCAGAAGATGCAGCGGAACACATGCAGGACACAGTCTATCCATACCGGTCTGAAAGACAGGAACCACTGATCACTCAGCTCTCGAAGCCGAGGCGCAGTCAGGTAGAACACCATACGCTCACGTCAACGCCGTTCCAGCAGCGTTCTCTCCATTTCTTGAGGGATTGAGACGTCCATTGCGAAGCAATAGGATTAAAATCAGAATGCCCACTACTGATAGCAGGACCAAAGGAAGCCCTCCAAATATGCTTCCAAGTACGGAGTGTATGAAAGCTGGAATTACTCCAAAGATGGTCTGAAAGGTGGTTAAGAGACCTGATCTAAGGCGCTTAAATAAGTGTATGATCCCACTCGTATTAGACATGTTAAAGATACGATGAACCATTTCTCTGAAATGGATCGGGAAGTTCCTACGGACCAGGGCCTGTATTTCTGCTGAAGAACTTGCAACCTGGAGATCAAAAGTCTCTCGGGCTGAAGTTAAGGCCACATTTTGTTGAAACAACAGGGCTTTCAGTCTGCTCAGTGAATCAAACCTTATACTGGAAACATTCAACGAAGGCCACAGTGGTGCCCCCCCTTACCATGTGAGCCAGGGGAAACTATACTTGCTTACAGCAAACAACCCTGAGGTTTACTGTGACTAGATATGCAATGCCTGGCGCCGTCCCACAACAGCCTTGATCATTCAGCATTAAATAACTCCCATTCAAAAGTAACTTGAAAACTGGATGAAACACTGCAGCTGGGGAGCCTTTCAAGTAGCAAGATAAGTTCGCCTTCGAAGCATTACATGCTCCGTGAAGCAAGACCTCCTTACACACTAAAGATTAACTTAAAGCCTTCTTACAGTCCGTTCCACTTAAGAAAACTTCAGTGTCCTTATTTCTACAACTATATCTGTACGGTAACTCCCAGGTTTCCTGTATGTACCCTTCACCCAACGCTTCATACCTGCCTGCTTGGGTGTATCTAAGGCAGTATTGGAACTGGAATGTCGTGATTGGCAGTGTGATATAGCCATGAATTAACCATTCTGTAGAAGGTGACTCTGCTGCTGTAAAAGGTATCTTCTCTAATTTTTCAATGAGCAGCATGGTGTACTTTGCATCTCTGCGTGCCATGGTCAACTGTCTGTCGGTCAGATTATAAGCTGAAAACAGATGTGAGCCGTTAATGTACCGCCATGGCACATGGCCAGAATGAAGCGATTGTAGCGTCCTGCTCAAGAGCAAAATGGAGCGCAATTGAGATCCCCATGTTGTAAAATAGACAAATCTTGTTCCATTATGTCATTTGCCGAGGACACAATGTTGCCCAGTGAATAAATACATGAAGAAAGTGTGGTCATACCATTGTCTACCACAGCCAAGGCCATTTCTAGGTTGATCCTATCAATCTCACGTAATCTCTCAGCAGCATCCTGTTGGGAGACTTTCCACAGTTCATTGTAGATGGCATATAAGAAGCGTTTCTTACACGGTTTCTTGGGACCTAGCAAGAAATCCCTAAGATCCATGTTGTCAGCTAAAAGGGACAAGTGTTGTTTCACCTGTTGTTGTGTTGAGGTTTTTAGCCATTCTAGGCACAACTTCCCAACACTATAAGAAATCACTACCCCTGGGTCGTCTGTGTGTACATAGCGTGGGTCAGGCCCATGGATACTAAAACCGCTGGTGGTACCCTTGAATCTTGTTTGACACCTGTCGATAGGCCAAACCAACCAACCCTTCCAATTGGGAGCTGATGAATTGTATGTACCATTCTGAATCATTGTACCCAGTACCTCCTCACTAATCAGTGTATCATTTGATATAACTTCAATAGGTATGGGTGAGGGGATGCGTGGTGTTTTCAGGTCTTTAATTTTTGCAGACCCGTAGCAGGTAGTCTGTTGCACTGTTCTGTTCAGGAATATTATTTGTAATGGAATGAGGCAAGCTCTAAATAAGGCCTTGGATCTCTGAACCTGCCAATGTTTTGTCCCCAGATGGATTTTGTGTCTATTGTGTCCCTCCAATAGTCAAAACCTTGTATAGACAATTGGGAGATAAAGGGTGCTGAATATATGTTTGGTGTTTATCAGCATCATTTTCTTCGCAATTGCATTCGTCTGTACTAGCTTATAGTAGTATGACATTGGGTCTGATGTATTGAACCCTGAAAAGTATGCAGATTTCTGTGCGAATGTGGCAGAACTACCTTTCGGTGGTGTCGGGCAATGTTCCCATTGATGGTTAGTGTTGACAGTGCGTGGAACACTAGCTCTGTGCAAAAAGTGATGACCGTAATGCTGGTAACAATATATATTGTCGAATTCAGGTGTGTCTTCATACAATTCCCTGTAAGAAAATGCATCAAATTGTTCTAAATCTGAGAGCATAATATTTACAGTCTCAATGTCCCAATCATCAGAGAGTGTACTCGGGTAATGAAATCATTCAATGAATTTTAAATACTTGTGAAGTTTTCAAATGTTCAGTAGGACCAAATACATCATATGAAACCCTATCCCAAACTATATCATCCGGTACTGGAACTGCTGTAATGTACACTAGGGACAAGTCTCTTTGTTCATGGTGTGATGACGCATGTAGTTTTAGGACAAAGTTCACAGGTTGTACTGCAGAGCGCTGTGGGAGGTAATGTCCATTCAGTAGTAGGAAAAATACAGTTACTATACCAATCCAAATTAACAGGAACAGGATCCCTAATGCAAACCAAATATGCAACCAGGGGGACACAAAGTAAGTCTTTTTCAGCGAGAGATAGAATTGTCGAAATTGTTCTTTTTTAGAAATGGGTGGCGTTTGCTCAGGTTCACTTGGATCTGAGGAAAAGTCATCGAAGTTGATGAAGTAGCCAGATGCAGTTCGATCTATCTTTGGGAGCTCAGCAGTGTTTGTAGAACTGACAGTTGCTTCTTGTGAAGGCATATTGATGTAAACTTCATTATTTGGACGAATTGCAATTTGCTTTTCAGTTTCATTTGGATGTTTTTCTGTTTCAACAGGTGTAATTTGTACTCTGTTATTGGCTATCTTGCGCAGAGGAGTCTTTCCATCTGAATTTCCTGTATAGTAGCGAGAGGAGATCTGCGGCTACCTCGGGTTCCACGCAGCCTGCTGTTGAGAATCGGCCACATAGTGTGGTTTGATCAGATCAATGGAGACAAATCTTTCTCCTTTTTTGCCGGCAAGAGGCAGAAGAAGTACTGTTCTTATTCTTTGAACCACCAGGACAGGTACAGGTGTTCTGTAGGATGGCCCAAACTCCTTGTCCACGATCTTTTCTCTGGCCAGGTCCCCAATCTTCGGGACCTAGACAGGTTTTGCAGGTACCGGTTTCACTTCCCCAGTGGCTGTGCATTTTACTTGGACGTTGCTTTGTAATGCCCAGAATTCATTGAGTTCCTGTAAAACAGCCAAATGACCATTCAATTCAAATGGTTTTACATCCGCCACTGTGCTGGCACATTCAAGGTCAGGTACCCACATTCTTGTCCCAAAAAGGATCTCATAGGAGATATGTCCTCCCAAGTATTTTCTTTGCATATTGTTTAGTGCCCTCTTGACCCAATATAGGTGATTGACCCAACTACCGCCGCACTAAATACCCTTGCTGTTAAGGATTGCTTTAGGTCCCGGTTTTTCCTCTCCACCACCGAATTTCCCTTGGGATGGTAGGGGGGGAGTACTGCAAGGCCACGCCTATACTTTCCATGGCTTCCTTGTAAGCCCGAGAGCTAAATGCAGGGCCACGGTTGGAGTGTAACATGCCAATTGCGTATGTCCCGATGAAGACTTGCAAATCCTTTATAACAGTTCGAGCTTCAGCCCAGCGGTGAGGCTAAACCCATAGAAATCTAGAGCATGAATCCACTGCCACCAAGATGTACTTGTAAGCCCCGTCTGAATTTAAGGGGCTGCAGTGATCCAAATAGACACATGTGAGAGGACTGTCTGAAATGAGTAATGGTGTTTGTGGTGACCGTGCTACGGTGGAACCTTTCATCCACTTCAGATGTCGCACTTTAAGACATAAGCCTTTGTTTGTTTAAACAAACTTGCCCACCAGAATCGCCGCTTCAGTAATGAAATTGTAGCAGTGACTCCAGCGTGTGCGGAGCACAGACCCTAGTGTGCAGCTAGAATCAAGCCTAATCTTTGATCCATGTTTGGTATAACTATCCCCCACTCCTGGAATTTGAGCATACGGTGTGTTTTGCGCATCTAATTTATAGGAATATTTGAGTAGATAACCTTTCGCGATGGCAGAGCCGTTCCTTGAGGCATTGACAGCTATCAGTATGTCTCCGTCTACCCTCGTGCTAGAGTGATTGCAGCAACGGCAGCAGTTAGCACTGTTGCCTTGGCAGCTTCATCAGCCAGTGAATTCCCTTCAACGTGTATGCCAACACGCTTATGACTCAAGGTGTGAATAACTTGAGCCCGTGGCAGGCATACTTTTTGCTTTGCCACTTGTTCTGATAACAATTTATGTTTAATTGTGCAACACTTGGAATCTCTAAAGCCATTCTGGCCCCAGTAATGAAGATATTAATTATAGGACTTCACACAGTAAAACAAATCGCACACTATCAGTGTGGGGAATTCCTGATACGTATATTGTAGTGCTAGTATCAGGGCTTTCAGCTCTGCCAACTGTGCTGTACAATCTCCTAGAGATTGTGTAGTCGTATTGCTGGGATGGAACTTACCGTCCCGCATACGTCCCTTTTATTATCACACATGCTGTCCTATACTGTTGTTTACTTCCTATGGCAGGCTGAGCAGAACCATCAGTATAAATGATGTATTCATATTTCTCTAGAGGCAAGATTTCATTCGGAAGAGGGTATTCTTGTTCCTAATGTAGAATCGTATTTGTAATCTACATCTGTTGTAGAGAGAGAATTAGCCCATTATATCCATCGCGGATACAGTGCTTTCGCATTTGGAATGCTCGCTTTGGTAACAGCTTCTAATATTGGTACCGGGGTTACAACAATTATGCGTTTCCCTGTGCTAGTGCTCTTTCTCTCACTACAGTAGTCTGTACTGCGGTCAATATTTATTCTGTGGCCACAAATCGCATTTCAGCATTTGTGTATAAATGTGATTTGTATGCAATTGGGACTGTCTCACCTTCATTGAAAGTGATATATGTATATCCTGATAAACCCGGGACCACCCAGATCACCAGGTTTGTAGAATTCACACGTCTGTGCAAATGTTTGGATGCTATCATGTCAGCCTGAACTGAACGGAGAGTATCTGTGTGTTGCTGTGTCCACTGATGTGCTGTGAAATCAGGACTGATTAAGTCGTAGAAGGGTTTTACCCTTTCTGCATAATTTAGAATATATGTTCTGCTGAAATTTAAAAATCCTAAAATGGATTGCAACCTTTGAGAGTCTTTTGAGGTTGGAGCAGCGTCCACTTTTCTAAGACGTTTTCTGCCAGGCTCTTGCCTTCACTTGAGAGCTCATATCCCAAAAATAGGACATTTAGATGGGCAATTATTGATTTCTTGAAATTAAATTTGTAGCCCAAATTGGCAAATCCCACAATTATGTTGTTCACCCTGCACAAATGTTCAAGTATTTCATCATACGTCAGATAGATATCATCTACATGGGATACTGCCTCCTCTTTCGAAAGAAATATAGGCCAAGTAATCTGTTCTATTGTCCTAAATAGGAAACTACTCTTGTCAATGGCATTATTGTATTTGAGTGAAAGGGCCACCTTGTCATCAAAAGTGTTCCTCACTTGTCACATAAGATGGAAAATAGCCCTCTTATGACATCTGCAGGTTCTCACTAAGCCAAAGCCCTCTTGATTTCTAAGTATGAGCAAGGGGGTCACTCTGTTCATCAAACACACAAAAGGGGTTGCGAGAAATACTTGCAATTTGTCTAACTACTGGCAATCACTTTGAGGGAGCATTCCAATCCATCGTACTTTTGGCAACCATGCCGTCTCACTTTGGAGCCAGCCATATGCGAATCAGTCCTAACTCTGCTCCAAGAGTAAGGGTCCAGCCCAGACTGCCACGCCCTCCCTGAACCGGAGCATAGAGTCTGTTTGATCACTCTGTTCAGTCACATGCATAGTTGTTTTGCCCATACTTCAATGTCTGAGTTTAGGATTAAGGTAGGCTAACTGCTGTCCCATTGTCTTCCCCCAACTTAGAGATCATGGAGATTATAGGACTAATGAATTCAGTTCGAATGCCTCAGTTGTCATCTGCATGTTTGAACATCTTTCAAAGAATGAAAGCAACTATGGCAAAATTAATCTCATCAATTGAATCAGGAAGCTATATTCCTTTTGGCCCCATCCCAGATTTAATAGGTTGGATCCCTTTCACAAATGCTTCCTCCTCCATGATTACCCTATCTGAAAGCTCTCTCTATTCTGATGTCAGTCTGGCTAGGCTGAAGTCATACATAGAGAGCAAGTCTTGTTCCAAAGGATTATATATTTTCAGATGTTGTCAAGGTGGAGAAGAAGACATCAAATTTTGTATAAGATCCAATGGTTGTGTGACCAAGTCACCCTTCATATTTCTTATCAAAAAGGATCTGCATTCCATTTGGTGCACCACATGTTGGTGTCTCACCTTCTCCTCGTGCTCATAGGTATGCACTTTATGGTTAGGAACAGTTAGTTTTGCTCTGATAAAGAAAAGATAGTTAAGGTTATATTTGGCTTGTAATATAAGAAAG